>CM046005.1:11800000-12114724 GCA_025175895.1 Wurfbainia villosa
GCACAGTACACTATTACTGACCGATCACCCTTTCTTGAAGCTCAAGAATTCCTTACAATGTGTCACTAAAAGTGACACGGGGAAATACACTCTTTCAACATCACTAATCCATGATCAAGTGATATATTATTTCCCGAAGATTATTTTCTGCATTTATCACCAAATACCGGCTTAACCCCGATAATGGTATGCAAATAACTCTACTTTCTCGGTATAACATGAGTAAGTACTTAAAAGTACTCTCAAAGTTATACAACTCAGTACGAACAACTCAGGGATAAAATCCCTATGAAACTCCATAACCTAGCCTTCCGCTATCTGCATCAACAATAGTCTACAAGTCTGTTCATTATCCACAGGTAATGATCTGACTAGCACAGTTAGTGGAAATCTCTAAGATTGTAGTCTCTGATTTCCATAATAAATGTGACGACTTGGCCCCTGTTTTCCAACTCGGTATCAGTCGGCTCTCAGAGGTAAATCACCTCCTCGACACAGGTTCAAGACTCACAGACTCAACAGGTCGTTCCCGTGGTCAACTCATACCACGGTTACGAATAACAACCAACACACTACAGGTTATTCCTTGTTATATATACTAAAAGTATAGCCAACTAAAACCGAAAGTATAAACACTAAGGTAACTCCGGTTGGTCGTCTCGGTGGACGACCCCTACTACAAGTCTGTACAGGTGTCATAACTCTATTGTATACACCTACTGTTCAAATTTAGATAAATATCTACTAAACCATAAGTTTTATCAGGAATTCAAACCTCGTGCTGCTTGGAGCCCAGGCCGCTGTCCATCTCATCTCAAAAACCAAAATCGAATAAAACGACTCCCAAGAATCCAAGACTCAACACAAAAATAACATTGTATGGCATCACAGAACCTTGGGCTCTGATACCACTAAAGTTGTCACGCCCCGAGAGCATACCGAGCCGAAAATCAAACGGACGGCACCTCCCCTGTACGTGGCAACATTTCGGGTTAATACAAGGCCCGTAGGCCCACAATAACAACAATACATATGTATGAAAACAAAAACTACACAAGGCACAGCGGAAACATACTACAATCAACAAACGACAACACCACGATACCGTATGACTAACAGGCTCGGGACACCATAATAAAACCAGAAAGGAAGAAAAGGGTACAACATCAATAGTCACAACTACAATCATCACATAAAACAAATCCATAATGGAATACAATGAGAACACCAAAAATCCGGACTCTCGGAGTTGAGATGAGATGATGTCAGCTAGCGGTGCTCCAAGTCCATCACGAAGTCGGCACATTGCTACGGGCGAGTAAAACCTGTGGTCCGCGGGGGTGGTGAGTAAAACTCAGCAGGTAATAGAAAACATGTATATATGTAATATCACATGTATTTCAACGACATATCTAGATGTACAACAGGTATATCAGCATAGTATATAAATACAAGCCTATACCGTCTAACTGAAATGAATAACATAAAATGCAGACATACCTGAAGTCTGCTACGATACTCTGATCCAACCTGAACATATATCCAACATATATAAATAACAGGAAGAGTAATATCAACACATAATCTACTCATGCTACAGGTCAAGGTATCTATGGTCTGTCCAACACATACCAACATCCGACACAATCGTATAACAAATGCAAGAGACATGCATGAATATGATGTCCACCTAAATGCAAAGAAGCATAGTACAAACAAATGCAACATCACAATAATCATATATATATAGATATCCATATATATATTAATCTCAACTATCTATATATATATATATACATGCATATATGTATATATATATGGTAATATCTGCAGCGCCATCGATATGGCTATGCGGATGCATGGTCATGTTCACTCACCCTAAAGCTACCACGACCCCAGTGTGGCCTCGGTGGCTCGAGCATGACAACTGTCCCAACTCAACACCAACCACTACTCTCGAGTGGCCGAGTGGGCAGTATGATCGAGTAGCATATAAGCGTAAAGAGCAAGCTATACGATGGGGGTCCCTGCTGTTGGTCACTCCGACAGTCACTACCCATGAGTGGTCGAGTACCACACACGCAGGACTACGGCATGCAAATCCAACTACCACCGTCTATAGTGGTAGAGTGCGGCACCTCAATGCTCTGCCCTCACACCGGTTACTCCTCCTATGAGTAAGCAGGAGGCAGGATGACTGCGACTCTCTCAACCACAAGGGAGACTCGTCGTGCATGTAAATGCATGAATGCAATGTCTCACATACAAACATCCACCATAGACTCTCTATCCTGTAGAGAGTCATACCAATCTACTCGACGCACTCTCTATCCTATAGAGAGTCGTACTCAACTGATCATACTACTCTCTATCCTGTAGAGAGTCATACTAATCTACTCGACGCACTCTCTATCCTGTAGAGAGTCATACTCATCTGATTATAACAAGCTAGGACCACCGGTCCGTAGCGATACCCTAAGTATCATTCCTCTGACCATTTACACAACACATGTTCGGTGGTAACATACAACCTAAGGGTACTAGAACTAACCCTAGGTTAAAGCCATTATCTACCTACAGATGACCTTTTTGCCCAATGTACAATCAGGTTGTCATCCGGACTTTACCATTTGCATTTAACTTAAACAAATTCTAAGTTACTTGCATCACCTATATGTATAACTCCTAATCATGATAAAATAAACATGATATCAGCAATAGAGTTAATAGCCAACGGTAAAGGATCGAGCATACGATAAAAGAACATGGTCAAGGTAATATGAACACCTAACATGCTCATATCAATAACTAAATCTGAATGAAATACAACTACCCGGACCAGGTAGGAAATTACCCACCTGCTTCGTAGACACCAATCGTCTTTACGCCTGCGAATATCTCGAACCAAAATCCTGCACACAACATAGAACATGATTAAGTTCTATTGTACAATGCATAATCGAATCAGACCCCACATCAACTTCGTATCTCAAACAATAAGATTGATTTAGTTATCCAATTAACCTAATCAACCTTTCACATTCATCCCTATATTTCATTACCAAAATATTAACTCAAGGTTCACTTACCTTACTGTTCGAATCAACCACCACCGACTCCTTGATACAAAAGAAACTCCGATCAACACCCATCAATGGAACTGTGGTAAAGTTCAATCTCTCCAATGCACTTAGTACCTCCATTCTCTTGCATGCTACGGTAAAAAGGAAGACCTGCCAGCTTAACTTCAATCACTTAGCAATTTACACCTTTCTTACTCTTAGCTACACAACTTTTGGATTAATGATTGGTGGTTTCAGATCTGAAACAATTAGATCTATCTACCCGAAATCTTTGCTTTAATCACCCATCTCCCCTGAACATAGAAGAGAAAGTAAAATAGACATCAGCAAAGATGATTGAGTTGAAGAATTTACCAAGCAGCCAGCAGTGCAGGTGTCGATAAGGTCGAGCCAAATACACAGCACAGGAATACTGGAATTGGCACTGTATGAAACCACAATCTATGCTTCTTGCATTCTTCCCAGCACGACGAGAGCACGACTGGGCCCACCAGAGTCGTCGATCGCTGGAATTAAGCAAGATCATGCTTTAGAACAGGATGGGTCGCGAAGATTCAATTACTAGTTCTCCTTGACTCTAGATCAGTTCCCAATTCTGGCAAAAACCCGAGATCCAGACGAGGAAGGCCTTGAGATAGCAGCAGTCTGGATCGGAAACACCACAGGGACATCTCGATCTGGATTAAGAAGAGGTCTTGGGGGTGAACACTCGCCTGCATCCACCGACGGTGCTGCTCGGTAATCCTCCCTCCGACCGGATCTCCCAACAAGAAACGTCGAGCTCCTTCCAATCGGCTTGAGGAGGTGGCCATTAGTGGCGGCAACGGCTCGGGCGGAGGTCGACTGGCTCAGGCGAAGCTAGGGCAGAGATCCGGCGGAGCGGCGGCGATGGGGCGCAGGGCGTAGCGACGGTGGCAGATCAGTCGAAGGAAGAGCGACGACGGCGTGGGCGCTACCCTCTGCGTGACCGGCTGGCTTAGGGCGCCGACGATCGAAGAACCGAGGAGCTCGCGGTGGCATCGGCGATGCGGCGTGGCGTGTTGGCGCACGAGGGAGAAGGCGGCGCTGGTGGAGAGGTGAGGAGAAGAGAAGAGGCGGCAGGGAAGAGGTGTTCAGTTGGAGATCTCCGGCGACGAAGGGTCGAACTCAAGTGGCGGCGGCGCTCGCTGCTGTTGGATTGGAAGAGATGGAACGAAGAAGGGGAGGGGGCGGCGCTCGAATGGAATCGGGAGAGAAAAGGATCGGACGGGGAAGAGAACGACACGATGGAGAATTAAGGGGAAACGGAAAAATATAAAGGGTTTAAATTAAACCCATTAATTCCTTGCAGATAGTCTAAACAGGCTTTACAAAAGCCTATTCACTTTATCCCCCTAAAATGTCCATAAGACCCCCGTTTAAATCCAGAAAAATTTCTAAAAATTCCTGAAAAATTCCATAGGGTATTTCCCTAATTAACAAGCATTTTTTTCGGTATTTTACATATTTCATAAACGGATGTAATTTTCATACTCAAGAATATGAGATAGGCAAAAATACAATGAATAGTGGGGTTTGTGTTCAATCATCTTATGAATGTGCAAGAAATGATTTTTATGGTTTGTTGGATGAAATTTTAAAGGTAGAGTACCTTGACTCAGATTTGCAAGTTGTTTTATTTATGTGTCATTGGTTTGACCCTATCAAAGGCAAGAAGGTGCATCCACAATTTAATTTGGTTGAAATAAATCACAAAAAATTATACAAGAGGTATGAACCATTTGTGTTAGCACAACAAGCGGTTCAAGTATTTTATGCTTCATATCCTAGTTTGAGACGTGACAAAATTGATTGGTGGGTTATTTGTAAAACAAAAGCATGGAACAAAATTGAAGAACATTGGGAAGACATAGTATATCAACAAGATGAAGTTGTCAATGTTGGACTTTCCGAGCCGCAAAAACCGCTTTTTACGTTGCGGAAACCTTGGAATGCCCGGCCACAGATCCGTGCGAAGATATATAAAAATAAAACATGTATGTGCTTAAGTAAACCTAGATCTACCTTAGATCTAGAAGGTGAGAGCATTACCCTCGTAGCGACGCCCTTCGCTTATCCCGCTCGTCCAAACGCTTTGCCGGAACTCAAGAGTGTCAAGTGTACACTCCTCTACAAGTATCCACACGGACAAATGGTGGAGAAAAATACCTTAGAGTGTGCTAGCACCCTTTAGGTATTTCGGCCAAGGAGGTCTTGGGAGACCAAGAAGGAGAGCTAGGAAGAAGATGATGAAGTTACAACCAAAATGAATTCCCATAATCAAATGAAAGTGGCCGGCCACTTATTGTTGGGGGGTTACATGCATGCATATAACTCCAAGAGCCTATGACTCTTTGTCTCCCTCATGAGGTGGCACTATATGATAAGTCCATGATGATGTGGAACACCATCATTGGCCGGCCCCCATGCCAAGTCACCATGACATGGCAAATGGTCAAGTCAAAATTGACCATTCATCTTCCCTCTCAAGTCAAGTCAAACTTAACCTATTATCTCCCATGGTTGATCAAATCTAACCACTTGATTCAAGTCAATTTGATTTAATGAATCCCTATTCATTAATTTAAATTGACCCAATAAATCAAATCTAAATTAGACTCATTCAACACTTGAATCAAATTGAGTCTAACTCAATTAGTCTAATTTGGATTACTCTTAATCCAATTTGGTTCATCCCATGAACCTAATCTTCATGGTTCATCATATAAACCTAATCTCCATCTAATTTCCCTTTGTGTGTGACCCTATAGGTTCTTGTAACACTGGCAATGCTCCTAAACTGATTTAGGAACATACGCAATGAGCGGTATCTATCAACACATCATTGCTACCCAAGTTACAAGAATGTTGAGCTCCAACATCACCTTTGTGACTACTAATTGTGACTCTCACAATATGTGACAATGTCTCTCTATCCTTGACATCTAGATTGACCAATTAAGGCATAGACCATGTCATCCTCGGTACAATCTATATCTTGAACTCCAAGTAGACTCACTCTAATCAAATGAGCTCAATATCTCATATTGACTTATTTGGGCATGGCCATGCACTTCGTGGTCTCACTCTATCAAGAATAATGATGTCACTCCCGTCATATAGGAGGGATAGATCTCATCTACATCACTCACATCCCTCCGCATAATTTGTTACATACCCAGTAATCGCCTTTATAGTCCACCCATTTATGGGTGACGTTTGACGAAGCCAAAGTATGCAACTCCTTATGTAGGGAACCATGGTGACTTCAGGTCCAAGAACTAATAGTCATACTAATAGTCACATGAGAAAGTATATGACACTCATATAACGATCCATGATACTTTCTCATGGCGGGTCATTCAGTATACATTCTCCAATGCATACCCATGTGTCAACTTGATATCTCATATCCATGACTTGTGAGATCAAGTCATCATGTTGACCTACATGCTAGTCTCTACACATTAACATTGTCCCTAAATGTTAATACTTGACTAGGAATGATTAAGAGTAGTGTTCTCTATATCATCTCATTATCGATTCAACCAATCGTTTGATATAGATAAGAACCTACTACTCATGGACGTTATTATACTTAGTTATTTGGCACCAATACAAGTAAATATAATAACCATGCCTTTATAAATATAAATATGATACAATATAGTCCATACAACAATCATCACATGATTGGCTCTAGGGCTTTCACTAACAGTCAATACATTTCAGATAGAAGAATATAATATTTCAACGTTACGAGATCCTAGCGGCGTAGTAATAGATGTTGATGCAAGTGAAATAATGAAGATGAAGATGAGAAATTTAATTTAGAGGATGAGGAGGAGGATGACGATGAGACTCAGGATGAGGATGAGGATGGCGATGCTTATGACGATGACAATGATGAGATTGAAGAGATGTATGATGAGGATGAAAATGATAATGAGGACTTCAATTTATCATTATCGATAACTTTTATTCAGTATCAATTATGTTTTTATTTACTGTCTCATTCTAAATTTCATATATTTTATATATTAATAAACTACTTTTTTCTATAGGTTATCCAGTTGCTTCAAATATGGTAATTTTTTTTATATTGTCAATATTATACATCCGATATGAAGATGCAATATTTTTTACTTAATTATTCTAATAATTATTATTATTGATAGTTTCGATGTGGCAGTCATAGACGGAGTAGTGATGGAAGATCACACTCTTCCTCTGATTCAACCCATGCACAGTCTGATTCTCTTGCAGGAAATGTGCCTTTGGCCCCTTCTCCAGTTGCAAGATCTTCTGGTTCTCAACATACCCCTGCTAATGTATCTTCCCCAATACAACAATCACTCGTTGAGAGGGAAGATACGCGAGAGTTGATATCCCTACGTGGAGATTAGTACATATTCAAGTTTTAAATTATTTATGTTTTTAATAAGATATATATTTTTATAAATATCTAACATGGTTTATTTTTATTTTATGATAGATTTACAAATTCTATACATGTTATTCACGAGGTGAATAAAATAGTGAATAACTATTGGGGCGAAGCTTCGATGACTTATATGAGCACACCCGAAGAAATAAAAAACCAGTGGTAGAATGAGTTCAAGGTAAGTTATTTAAATAAATTTATATATAAAATTGTAGTTAATATAATCGATTCATTTTTTCTCTACTACAGTGGGTATTTATTTGGGAGGAGAGTGAAACACTAGAAATAAGGAGGATTTTCAAGAAAAAGTGTGGCGATCATATCAGAAACATACTAAGTCATGCGAAAACCAAAAGTAAAAAGCCGCACTGCATAACCGAGGAGAATTGGAATAAGATTGTTGCATATTGAGATTTGAGGATAGCAAATAAAGGAGTGAACAAAATAAAAAAAACAAATTTATAATTCCGACGTTTTGTCTGCCACGTATACAGGAGGCTCAATCAATATCGATGAACATAGACATCGATTGGTTAGTTTTTTCAAATCCTAATTTTTTTAATCTAATAAGCACTATTTTATTATTTATAACGATGTTTGTTTAGGCCCAGGAAACGAGAATTGAGTCATTATTCATAGACACTTTCACTTGTACATTTCAAAAGAAAGACAAGACGTAGAGTAGGAGAGAGCTAGAATAATGAAGGTTTGTAATTTCAAATATTTAAAGTCTTTTGTGTTAGGGAAATCAACCCATGTATGATGTGGTTTTGATGTGTGTGGCAAAGGTCTAAGTTAGGTTGTTTATGGATTTGATATGTGTGTTGAAGTCATGCAGGACTTAGTAATTCACACAGGAGTTAGCTTGATGATAGCATTGGTGGGTTCACCATCTCATGACTCGGTCCTTGAGTCGGTGAAGGATGGCATTGTGAAAGTCGTGCGCTTGGTGCATCCGAGGGACCGTCAGACGAGGAGCTTTGGAGTGAAGCCAAAGGAAATAGACTTCAGGGCGAGACGCGAAGGATGACATTGTGAAGTCGTGCGCTTAGTGCATTCGAGGGACGTCGTCGGACGAAGAGAACTTCGGCGAGGGACTTCAAGGGAGATGAGAGAATGAGTGTTAAATACTGAAATTTAAAATACTAAATTTAATGGCCAAAATTTAGGAAAATAATCATAGGAATTATTTTGGGATTTTTGGAGAATTTTGTTGGTGCAACAATGCCCCAAGCATTTATATGTTTTGATGTTTGGATAATCATCTAAGTTAGGCAACAATTTGTGATCTAATTGTGAACATGTTCAAGTGACAGGGAAATCCAAGTATGAAGACCATGAGCCAAATGAACGGTTGCTTCAAAGAAGTAGTCAACGAACTACATGTAATAGGTGAGAAGGTCGACAACTGAGACCTTGTAAGGTATGTGCTCCAAGCCTTCCCTAGAACAACCTTATGGGCCTCAATGGTAGATGCCTATAAGGTCTATAGGGATCTCTCTTTGGTTAAGTTAGATGAGTTATTTTGTGAATTCCAATTACATGAACAAGCTAACACTTCATCCAAATAGAAGGGTATAGCTCTTTTTGTAGGAAAGAAGGAAAAAAAGAAGAAGGAGAAGAAGGAAGTGTCCTCCTCATCGGAATCCGAGGAAGACTCATCAAGTAGTGAAGATGAGTTATCGGCAAGCGAGGTGGCTCATTATGTCAAGAAGTTTGGTGGGAAGTCAAGGAAACTCACCAAGAAAGATGTGAGGAGGATGTTCCAATCCTCAAGAGGTAAGTCTTCAAATAGTTCAAATTCTACACCTAACGTAACTTGCTTTGGTTGCAACAAGAAAGGGGATATAAAGCCAAATTGCCCGGAACTAAAGAAGAAGGAGGAGAAGGACAAGAAAAAGAAGGAGGAGAAGAAGAAGAAGAAGGAGGCAATGGTGGCACAAACATGGGACACCCTAAGCATGGAGGACTCTTCCGACGATGAAGAAGTATGTCATGCCACCTGGAATCTAGCCCTCATGGCATTGGAGGAAGAAGCCAGGAGCTCAAGTGAGGAGTCCTCATCTTCTTCTTCAAGCGACGAATCATCATCAAGTGATGATGATGAGGTAAACAACTCCCCTAGGGTAGATTTACTTTACAAGACAATTGCATGTCTTCAAAATGCATTGAATAGATCGAAAACTAGGATTAAGGACTTAAAAGTAGAGATTAAATCACTTAAGAGTGTAGAACCGTCTTGTGGTAAATTATCTTGTGATGATGATGTATGTACCCTTAGGGATGAAAATGATGAATTGAAAAAAGAAATAGGTAACTTAAGAGCATGCTTAGAAAAATTTACTAATGGTTCTAAATACCTAGACATGATAATTAAGGATCAAAGGGCTATTTACAATAAGGCCGGACTAGGATATAGGCCTACGGAAAAGGAGGTAGCATTTACATCTCTTGTTAGTAGAAAATCCATAATTAAAAGCAAGGGTAGAAAGGCTTGGGTCCCTAAGAAATTTCTAATTGATGCTAGTGGTCCTAAGATTTGGGTACCTAAGGATTGTATTTTTCATGTGATATAGGTAGAAGAACCAAGCTTGTGGATTGTTGATAGCGGGTGCTCAAAACACATGACCGGTGATGAGAGAAAATTCTCCACTATCAACCACACTAGCAAGGGAAAGGTATCATTTGGTAATAGCGGCAAACTTAAGATTCTAGGAAAGGGCACAATTGAGGTATCCCCCAACCTTGCCATTCATAAAGTGTTATTAGTTAAAAATATGAAATTTAATTTACTTAGTGTAAGCCAACTATGTGATGCAAACTTTGATGTTAAATTTGATTCCTCAAAATGTTTTATAAGACACAAAACTCTAAATGATTGCATGTTAGTAGGTTTTAGGAAATCAAATATATATTATGTTGATTTATCCTATGCTACTAATTCTTCTACTAAGTGTCTTATTGCAAAAGAGGAAGAAAGTTGGCTTTGGCATAGGAGGCTAGGACACATAAACATGAAGAACATAGCCAAAATAGCAAAAATGAAGTTAGTCAAAGGGTTGCCTAAAGTCAAATTTCTCAAGGATAAAATGTGTGATGCATGCCAAGAAGGGAAACAATCAAAAACATCACACAAAGGTAAAAATTTACTTAGTACCGCTTTACCTTTAGAACTTTTACATATGGACTTATTTGATTGTCATAGTACCCCTTCTATGATTGGTAGCAGATATTGTTTAGTAATAGTAGATTATTTCTCTAGGTTTACTTGGGTATTTTTCTTGAAAAATAAAGATAAAACCCTAGGAATAATCATAGGATTTAGCAAGAGAGTAGAAAATGAAAGAAAACTCAAAATCAACCGGATCCATAGTGATCATGATGGAGAATTTGAGAATTCTAATTTCTCAACCTTTTGCTTAGAACAAGGGTACAAGCATGAGTTTTCTTGTCCTAGAACACCCCAACAAAATGGGGTTGTGGAAAGGAAAAATCGTGCCCTACAAGAAGTGGCTAGGACTATGCTAAATGCATATTCTTTACCTAGCTACTTGTGGGCGGAAGCGGTTAATACCGCTTGCTATATCCAAAATAGGGTAACATTCATAGGTTTTTAGGAAAAACTCCATTTAAATTGTGGAATGGTACAATTCCAACAATTCATTATTTTAAGGTTTTTGAATGTAATGTTTATATCTTAAATACCAAAGACAATCTAAGTAAATTTGAGTCCAAAGCGGATGAGGGAATCCTAGTTGGATACTTATCCACTAGTGTAGGATATAGAGTTTATAATAAAAGGACTTAAAAGATTGAGGAATCTTCAAATGTCCAATTTGATGAAACTTCCAATACATACCCTAGGAAATCCCCTATTGATGATGATATTAATAATGAAAATCAAGCAATTACCCAACAATTTCAAGATTTAACCTTAGGGGGTAATGATCAAGGGGGAGGATTGAATCAAGGGGGAGTAAGAGGTGATTCCGATGATGAGCAAAGGATTGAAATTAATTATGATCAAACTCAAATTAATACACCTCCTAGAACCATACGAGTTCATCAAAATCACCCCTTAGATCAAATTGTGGGTGAATTATCTCAAGGTATTAGGACTAGGTCATTTCATAGGGATCCCACTAGTCATATAGCTCTAATTTCTCAAATTGAGCCCAAAACAATCAAAGATACATTACTTGATCCGGATTGGATCTTAGCAATGCAAGATGAATTGGCTCAATTTCAAAGGAGTCAAGTATGGGAGTTAGTTCCTAGACCTAATGAAAACACCATCATTACTACAAGATAGGTTTTTAGGAACAAACTAGATGACCAAGGTAATATTACTAGAAATAAAGCAAGATTAGTTGCAAGGGGATTTAATCAAGTTGAAGGACTTGACTATGATGAAACATATGCCCCGGTTGCTAGATTAGAGTCTATTAGGATACTATTAGGGTATGCCTCCTATATGGGTTTCAAACTCCATCAAATGGATGTCAAATCGGCATTCCTAAATTGGTTTATTAAGGAAGAGGTATATGTAGAACATGTTGGGAGATCGATTGGCCGGCTAGAGGGGGGTGAATAACCCTCTTACGATGGATGTCGGAATTCGTTCGTTCGTCGTACGTGCTCGTCTACAATTGTCATTAATACGCAGCGGAATAATAATAGAAATAACAACAATACAAGCACAATCAATACACAAGCATATACGTGGTTCGGAACCGAATGGTTCCTACTCCACGGGGTGAGCTCAACGAGCTCGTGTTATGCGCACGACACTAACAACACTCCTTATCGACTACACGTCGGAGATGAAGAAACCTATCACAAGCTATTACACTAAGTAATGAAATACAACAAGAAATACAAAGACAATACAAAAGAGAACTTTTACACCAATTGCTTTTGATCGCTTTCTTGTTGCTTGCTTTTGCTTGCTCTTGAAGGTCTGGAATGTAACAACAATTCCCCTCCAAAGTCACCCAAAAAGCCTTGACGAAATCCTCCAACTCGTGCTCCTTTTATAACCTGCATCAAGCTGTTTTCGCGCCCATCGGACCGATCGTGACCATCGATCGTCCCGTGAGTCCGTTGTCTCACAATGGCCAGATCCACGTTGGTTAAGTTCCAACGGATCACACATCAGTCAACTGATGGCACCCATCAGTCGACTGATCATCCATCAGTCGAGTGCTGGCGAGCTCGACTCCATTCTGTGCCCGTGCACAGTGTCATCGATCGCCATCCTCGGTCGGCCGGATCGATCCTCCCAACGATCATTGCCCTCCTCGACAAAGGTGATCGATCAGCCAGACTTGGTTCAGTCGAACATTGGTCGAACCCATACGACCTAGAGCAGTCGACTGGCACCTATGTCAGTCAACTGATGTCGGCTAAAACCTCAAACATGACGATGTTTGAGCCTCCGACACTCAGTCTTAGCCACTCGGCCAAGTCCACCATATCCCTCATGGAGTTCCCCACCGAAGCTCTCTTCCCTCGGCCTACGTCCCTCGGATGCGCCAAGCGCACGGCTTCGCAACGCCATCCTTCGCGTCTCATGCCCTAGAAGTATGCTTCCCTTTGGGCTCACTCCATTCGCTCCCCGTCCGGCGGTCCCTCAGATGCACCAAGCACACGGCTTCGCAATGCCATCCTTCACCGACTCAAGGACCCCGAGCCTAGTGAACTTACCAAGTCCTCAAGACTTCCCAAATGCACCAAGCGCACGGCTTCGCAATGCATTTCTCACCAAGCACCAAGCGCACGACTTCGCAATGCTTTGGATTTCCCATGTCAAGCACCAAGCGCACGACTTCGCAATGCTTTGGACTTTCCCATGCCAAGGCTTCCCCCTTGGACTTCCACACCAAGCTCCATGCTTGGATTTTTCCATGCCAACCCCATGTTGGACTTTCCCATGACAATCCCATGTCATGAGTTTTGTCTATCATCAAAATATCATCAAGGTACTGCTCGAGTCAAACTCGAGTCAACCTGGGCCGATTACACCAACAATCTCCCCCTTTTTGATGATTGACAAAACTACCATCTCAAGTCTACCAATTCTCTCATATTGGCAATTCTCATATCCCAATGAGAATTCCAACGAACCCTAATTGGTAACTTGGTAACTTCTCCCCCTTTTTGACATTATATCAAAAAGGTCCTCCCCAAGGGTATGAATGTCTCATATCCCAATGAGATCTTACAATCTCTCCCTTGGAGGAACACATGCCTACAATCTTTCTAGTGATCCCATATCACTTAAAGAGAGACAACCCAATTTTCCTCCAATGAGGAAATACACATCCATCTTCCCATGATGGATACCTCCCCCTAGAGGCTTGCTCCCCTTTGACCATTGCACCAACAATGTCCTTGGAGAGTCCCTAAGCCAATAGGAACATTAACCAAATCAAAATTAAGGCAAAGTTCAACAATGAACTCTCTTCCACCTTAAAATTGATACTCACCCTCAACCCAACTCCTAATCCATATCCAATGGATTTCCACCCTCTCTAATGCTCTCCCAAGCATATCCTAGGGTTAGGAGTGGTTAGGGGACCAAAACATGGGCCTAACTATCAAGTTTACCCGAAATCAGCCTGTGCCAGTCGGCTCATCGGATCGATCATTGGACTTACCATCGATCGACTTCCATTACAGTGATCGATAATATTCTGTAGTTTTCAGTTTCAGAAAATTGGATTTTCAAAATCCATAAGTAAATATACGTAATTTTAAAAATCTTGAAAATTCATACGTATAATACTTATCCTAAACACTATGGGTGAAAAATGTTGGAAATTTATTTTACCCATTAAATTAGGAGATTGATACAAAGTTCAAAATTTAAGAAAAGCTTCAATAAATAGTCATCTTTGTATCATCCCATTCAATGGTGATAGCTATCAAAAGATAGACTTCACCAAGGTTTTTCAAAATGTTTTTCAAACCTTTATTTTCTTTTTCCTAAACATCTCACCAATATCTAGATGTGTAAAACACATACAAGTCAAATTTTTGTGAGATGTGGGTTTTGTCTTGTTTATGTTTTCATGCATATTTCTAAGGCAATATTATTTGATTCCTTTCAAATTATGCCATAGTCCTTATCTCCATTTTAATTCATGCATGATATGATTATGGCATAGATATGATATAGATAAAAACATATGCCAATATCATGATGTCATGGCATGTGAATGAAACTTAAGCATACATGACATCTAAACATAAATCTAAACATGATCATGATATTTTTATAGATGAAAATGAAAATGATGTCATGACATGGCAAGGCAAATAAAGCATGGCAAGTAAAATATACTAAGGTATAGAATACCTAAGTGTTAAAAATTAAATTGCCATTTCTAGGAATTAAATTCATTTTGCCTTAATGCCATTCATTTCCCTAGTGTGCCAAAAACCCAAAATGGCACACCAATACCTCTAAGACCTAAATGTGTCAGTTTAAATCATTTTTAACTTCTCAAGCACATTGGCACACCCTAATGTGTCAACTCTACTATGGTTAGGTTAACTACCCATCCACTTAGGGTTGACACACCATAACCCATTTAGTGTGAATCGATCATGCTTTTAGGAACCCAATATCTATTGGAGCTCCTTGGGTTAACAAGGTATTCTCTAGGGATAACTTCCCTAGATACCTTCCTAATGACCCTTTTAGGCTTTGAAGCCATAGTCTTTTGGGTCTTTCCTAGGTCAACTCTAGAGGTGACTCCTCCATTGACCTTCCTAGTGGCCTTCTTGGTTTTTCTTAAGTCCTTAGCCACTAAGCAAATAACATGGCTAGTCTTAGGGATAGCTTCCCTATTAGCCTTGGTTTTTCTAGACCTAGAAATAGTTCCATAATCAAATGGAACATTATGGTAGGACATAGGTTTGTGACCCAAACCCTTCTTGCCCTTGGACATTTCTTGTTTTCTAAGTCTTGACTTTTGTACATTAGATCCCTTAACCGAATTTGATATTATTGCTAGGGTCTTCTCCAATTTTTCTAGCCTTGACCTCAAGGCTTGGTTTTCTTACTCTAATTTTCCCAATTTTGAATTTTCATTTATCTTTTGGGAAATGTTTTTCTTTTTAGGCATATGCCTAGATTTCTTGGGATTAACACCCAAGTTTTCTTCAATTCTCCTAATTGACTCCCTAGGTAAAATAGATCTAGTGTTTTGAGTCCTAGGTTTGTCCTTAGTTATATGAACATGCTTGGCACCTAAGAAATAAACCTTATTGTTTCTCCTAGCATGCTTTTCGTTAACAATAGCAAGAGAGCTAAAATAATTTTTAGCATGCTTTTTGACTTTAGGAATTAAAGGTGCATTAACTAAATGTACCTTAGGGTTAGCTTTAGGAGCTCCCCCTACATGAATTGCACCTTCTTGCCCTTTCTTCCTCCCCCTAGGGCATTGGCTTCGATAGTGTCCCTTTTGATTGCATTTGAAGCACACAATGTGCTCTTTGCTCTTGATTTTGGGAACACCGGCATCGTTTGACTTTGGGTTGACTTTTGGTGTCGATGCCTTCTTCTTAGCCAATTTAGGGCATTTACTCTTGTAGTGCCCTTTCTCCCTACACTCAAAGCATATTATGTGATTTTTATTTAAAATTACAACACTTGAGTTACCTAGGGAGGTGGCGGAGGCCTCTTCATGATCTTCACTTCTCCCGGATGTGGATGCTTCTTGTTCTTGCTCCGGGATGGAAGATTGCCTTTCCTCCCCCTCAATGCTAGAGGTGGAGGTCTCCACCAAATCATCAACATCTTCAAATGTTGTGGGTGCTTCTTCTTCGGCATTCTCCTCTACTTGTGTCGATTGGGAATTTTCTTGGA
Organism: Wurfbainia villosa; assembly: GCA_025175895.1. Taxonomy (NCBI): domain Eukaryota; kingdom Viridiplantae; phylum Streptophyta; class Magnoliopsida; order Zingiberales; family Zingiberaceae; genus Wurfbainia; species Wurfbainia villosa. Next base: position 11,816,421 of record CM046005.1, read on the forward strand.
ATTTCATTATTTTCTCCCATAATTCCTTCGCATCCCTATAGTCACCCAATCTAGACCAAATAGTGTTAGGTAATAAATCACTAAGTAATTTTATTACCTCAAGATTTGTCTTGAAGTCCTTAATTTGGTCTTGGGTCCACCTTGACTTCTCAATTTGCTTGTTGTTTTTATCCCTAGGCATTTCAAAACCGTTTTCTATAATAATCATAAAATCAAAATCGGTTTCTAGGTATACCTCCATCCGTTTCCTCCACCAAGCAAAATCTCCTTCGAATTTTGGTGGTTCGATGAAGCCGACCATTTGTAGTGCTCTCGCGGCGGTTAGTCCTTGAAGAGCGACCTCGCTCTGATACCACTTGCTGGGAGATCGATTGGCCGGCTAGAGGGGGGTGAATAGCCCTCTTACGATGGATGTCGGAATTCGTTCGTTCGTCGTACGTGCTCGTCTACAATTGTCGTTAATACACAGCGGAATAACAATAGAAATAACAACAATACAAACATAATCAATACACAAGCATATACGTGGTTCAGAACCGAATGGTTCCTACTCCACGGGGTGAGCTCAACGAGCTCGTGTTATGCGCACGGCACTAACAACACTCCTTATCGACTACACGTCGGAGGTGAAGAAACCTCTCACAAGCTATTACACTAAGTAATGAAATACAACAAGAAATACAAAGACAATACAAAAGAGAACTTTTACACCAATTGCTTTTGATCGCTTTCTTGTTGCTTGCTTTTGCTTGCTCTTGAAGGTCTGGAATGCAACAACAATTCCCCTCCAAAGTCACCCAAAAAGCCTTGGCGAAATCCTCCAACTCGTGCTCCTTTTATAACCTGCATCAAGCTGTTTCGCCCATCGATCGATCGTGACCATCAATCGATGGTCCCGTAGCCGCTTGTCTCACAGCGACGGATCCACGCTGGTTAAGTTCCAACGGATTACACATCGATCGTGATGGCACCCATCGATCGGTGATCATCTGAGCTCGACCGGTGTCATCGATCGACTGCCATCCCTCGACAGTCGACTGATCCTCCCAACAGTCGACTGCCATCCCTCGGCAGTCGACTGATCAGCCAGACTTGGTTCAGTCGAACCCATACGACCTAGAGCAGTCGACTGGCACCTATGCTAGTCGACTGATGTCGGCTAAAACCTAAAACATGACGATGTTTGAGCCTCCGACACTCAGTCTTAGCCACTTGGCCAAGTACACCATATCCCTCATGGAGTTCCCCACCGAAGCTCTCTTCCCTCGGCCTACGTCCCTCGGATGCGCCAAGCGCACGGCTTCACAACGCCATCCTTCGCGTCTCATGCCCTAGAAGTATGCTTCCCTTTGGGCTCACTCCATTCGCTCCCCGTCTGGCGGTCCCTCGGATGCACCAAGCGCACGGCTTCGCAATGCCATCCTTCACCGACTCAAGGACCCCGAGCCTAGTGAACTTACCAAGTCCTCAAGACTTCCCAAATGCACCAAGCGCACGGCTTCACAATGCATTTCTCACCAAGCACCAAGCACATGGCTTCGCAATGCTTTGGATTTCCCATACCAAGCACCAAGCGCACGGCTTTGCAATGCTTTGGACTTTCCCATGCCAAGGCTTCCCCCTTGAACTTCCACACCAAGCTCCATGCTTGGATTTTTCCATGCCAACCCCATGTTGGACTTTCCCATGACAATCCCATGTCATGAGTTTTGTCTATCATCAAAATATCATCAAGGTACTGCTCGAGTCAAACTCGAGTCAACCTGGGCCGATTGCACCAACAGAACAACCTCCCGGGTTTGAGAATATGGACTATCCAAACCATGTATACAAGCTTAGGAAAGCTTTGTATGGTTTGAAACAAGCTCCCCGGGCTTGGTATGAAAGATTATCATCTTTCTTAATTTCTAAGGACTTTAAAAGGGGTAGTGTAGATCAAACTTTATTTATAAAGTCAACATCAAAGGACATATTTGTAGCCCAAGTATATGTTGATGACATTATCTTTGGGTCAACAAATGATGAACTTCTTCAAGACTTTATTAAAAATATGGAAAAAGAGTTTGAAATGAGTCTAGTTGGGGAATTAAATTTCTTCCTAGGATTACAAGTCAAACAAACAAGTGAAGAAATTTATATTTATCAAGCCAAATATGCTAAGGAAATGATTAAGAAATTTGGTTTGGAAAATGCTAAGGTAGTTTCAACTCCAATGGCAACCAATACTAAAATAGATGGTGATAATGAAGGAAAATAAATTGACCTTACACTCTATAGAAGCATGATTGGTAGACTTTTGTACTTAACCGCTAGTAGACCCGACATATTATTTGCAGTTGGTATGTGTGCTAGGTATCAATCATGTGCAAAAGGATCTCATTTAGTTGTTGTTAAGAGAATCTTAAGATATATTAAAAGCACACTAAATGTAGGACTATGATACCCTAGGACTAGGTCTTTTGATTTGGTTGGGTACATCGATTCCGATTATGCCGGTTGCAAATTGGATTGGAAGAGTACTAGTGGTGGATGCCAATTCCTTGGGTCCTTCCTAGTTAGTTGGAGTAGTAGAAAGCAACCTTGTGTTGCCCTATCCACCACCGAGGCCGAGTATGTGGCTATGGGTGGTTGTGTAGCTCAACTACTATGGATGAAACATACCTTAGAGGATTATGAGCTATCTTACTCCAACATGAAAGTATTTTGTGATAATGTGAGCACCATAAATTTGACCAAAAATCCGGTGCATCACTCTATGACCAAGCACATTGAAGTGAAACATCACTTCATTAGAGATCATATGGCAAAGGGGGACATTGAGCTTAATTACATTGAATCCAAGTCCAACCTAGCCGACATATTTACCAAGGCTCTCCCCGAGGTAGAATTTTCATCACTTAGGAGAGAACTTGGAATGTGCTTCGTTGAGTAAAGGTGTAAGTTTGCATGATCCTATAGAAATACTAGGATTTATACCTTTAAGCATCTCACAAAATAACTAAGAAACCATGATTTTTGTATTGAGTCACTTAGACAATATGTGAGATGCTAAGAAGATGCACTTGGTTCATCATGCTTGTTATGATGCATTATATGGACCAAAGTGTCATCTAGAGACATTAATCCTTCATTGGACCAATCATTGGGAAGGCTTATACACAATTGATGTGCATATAGCTCCAAGATCATGATTGTAAATGTCAAATAAAATATAATTTAAACTATGTTTATCATATTTTGAAAAAAAATTTTCAAGTGGAACACAAAAGTGATACAAAGTTTGCAAAAACATTAGGATTTTTGTTAGTTTCCAAGTTTGTATCAATATTGAGATCTGGAAAACATATATTTTTCAAATTATTTTTCCTTGATAAAGTATGATTTAATAAATGTGTACACAAAATTTTGTGATTTTTTGAGGTTTCTAGAATTTCTAATGCATTTTTGAAGTTGGGCTGAAAAGGCTGAAAAGGCTGAAATTCGGATTTCAAGCGTAGCAGTCGACTGGGTCAGAAACCAGTCGACTGATACTCTGTGTTTTCTGAAAAATAGCTCTATTTTCTGATATTTAGTGGATCTTTGGTGTCCTAAAACTATAGCATGATAATATTGAGTATAAATAAATTTTTAGGACTGTTTAATGCGGTGTTTTAGGGGGAGTTTCATAAAATATATCTTTTTCATCCCTAAATGTACATTGTTGGTGCAAGTTAGAATTTAAACCTTCAAATTGTTTGATAGGCTTTTGCTCCACATGTTTCTTACTCCTCATGAACTATATCTTGGATTAAGGGGGAGCTAAATTTCAATTCTATACCTTAGTTCAAGATTACAACGCATTCAATTCTTTTATGAAATATATGATTTCTTCTCTTTTTTATGTATGTCAAAGGGGGAGAAGAAATGTTTAAGTTAGAATTGGATATATGATTATGTGATATGATTATGTGCGTATCTTTAAAAGACCTAACTTAAATGATTGTCAAACATCAAAAAGGGGGAGATTGTTGGTGCAACAATGCCCCAAGCATTTATATGTTTTGATGTTTGGATAATCATCTAAGTTAGGCAACAATTTGTGATTTAATTGTGAACATGTTCAAGTGACAGGGAAATCCAAGTATGAAGACTTGGTAAAGGCAAAGTCCAAGTATGATCTTGGCAAGAAAAGTCCAAGGTAAAGGTTTGGCAGCATAAGACCAAGCATGTTGTCTTGGCGGCATTAAGTCCAAACGAACTTTGGCAAAGGAAGTCCAAAGGCAAGTCTTGGCAGCGTAAGTCCAAGCATGTAGACTTGGCGGCATAAAGTCCAAGCACGCTTTGGCAAAAGGAAACCCAAGACATGACAAAACCGAAGGAAGCTCTTGGAAGCAAAGTGAAAAGGATGAATAAGTTGCGGACTCGGAGGGATCCTGGAGGCGCAAGGCTTAAGGAAGAGCTAGAAGGTTGGGTGTAGGTCTAGGGGTGAAATCAAGTATGAATTATTCATACTTGATGAGTATCAGTCGACTGATACGATGTATCACCGATCGTCGTGCTCGAGTCGAGGATGAACATCGACTATCGATCGCTGGTCGTGGCGATTGATCGATGATGTTGTGATCAATCATCGCCAACAAAGGGTGATCGGATCAAGTTAAACACGGGCACAAAATGGAGTCTCACTCGACTGATCACTCCATCAGTCGACTGATGGAGTGATCAGTTGACTGATGAGAGTGCCATTGGAGGTAACGACTCAATCCGTGAATCGGCTATTGAAGTTGCGCGTGATCGTGATGTTGTGCATCGATCGTGATGTGCTCTAATGGGAAAATCAGCTCTCTCTCTATAAAAAGAGGGCTTGTGGAGGTTTTTAGGGCTAATGCTTATTCTCTGATAATACTCTCAAGCCTCCACGATTTTTCAAAGCTTTCTAGTGATTCTAAATCTCCTTCTCCTCTCTAAGCTCCATCTACATCCTTTGTAAGAAGAGGAGGAGTGTTGTAAAGAAAAGCTTCATAGTGATATTGATTAGGGTTGATCCACCTCAAGGATCACCGTGGAGTAGGAGCGCTATCTCCAAACCACGTAAAACAATCGTGTTAGCATTGTTTTTCATTTGTGTTATTATTATTTTTGTTGTGCTTCCGCTAATATTTTTGTAGAGACGAAAAACAAGCTATTCGCCCCCCCCCTCTAGCTTTCAATCGATCACCAATAAATTTTAGGAATTTTTCTAGAATTTTTCTGGATTTAAACGGGACTTGTACATGGTAGTTACAGGGATAAGAAAAATAGGCTTTTAAAAGGCATGTTTAGATTATCTGACCTAAGGTTTTAAATAGAAAACCTAGGTTTTTCTATTTCTTCTTTTTCTTTCCCGACGCACCGCTCGGTCGATTTCTCCCTCGTGGTAACTCCTCTCCTCACGCACTGCATCCCCTTTCTCGAGCCTCTTCTTCCTCGCCACGCTAGCCAGATTGTCGCCACACCGCTCAAGCTCCAACGCTTCCACTTCCCATTGCCCCTTTCCCAGCACGTCGCCCACGCCAGAGCTCGCCCCATCGCCATTTGCCTCCTTCCGCTCAAGATCGCGCACCTCCTCGCCTATTGTCCGTCACGACGCCATCGCCAGCCAATCGACGCCGACTACAATCGGTGTTGCCCCATGCACGACGAAAGCTGGTTGCTCTTGTGCGCGAGCACAGTGTCATACCTTCGCCGTCGCTTTCCCCACCTCCGACGACCTGCGATCACCGACGATCTTGGTCTCGTGGGTGTTACTGCCTCCTCGCTGGTGTGTCATCTTTGTCACTACTGATCAGTGCCAGAGCTAGGTAAAGTTTGATCATTCCCTTACTTTGGACGAAGATCGAGCTCCTAGCCGTAGGTTCTCTCATTTAACTTGATCTGTTGAATTGGACAATACGGTGGAAAAGAGCAGCTCGTGGAAGGGAGCTGTTTTCTCCGATTTGTCCTGGAGGTTTGTGAGGGTTGTGCCATGGGGTAAGCCTTGGTGTATCGTCGTTCACAGCAGTTGGTAATGATGGTTTACTGTGGTTCACAACAACAATGAGCGTGGATAACTCTGTTTTTGTAGCAGGGCCTGGATGTTCCGATAGTAGCTGGGGTCTCCGACCTTGGTTCTAGTGGCATGATCTGATCTGTGAGCGACCAAGCGATTTAAAGGGGTAAGACTCTTTATCTTTTGATTTATTGCTGCTGTGTGTGGATATTTGTGATGAGATTTTGTCTTGCTTGTGGGATTGGGAGGATGTCATTTGTGAGCGAGGGGAGTTGTTGGCTGTGAGATTTATGTTAGATATGGGTGTTTATAAATGCATAATAGGTTGTTAATTGGTCTAATGGTCGATAGGGATTGATATGAAGGCTTGGTTAGGTTGAATGGATAACTAAATCGATCTAGTTGATCGGATACGAAGTCGATGTAGGATTCGATTCGATCATTTGTTGTATGTTAGCACTTATTCAAAATGTCTGTTTTATGTAGGTTTCGGTCACGAGACAGGTCCATGGGCATGAAGATTTCATTTTTCGAACATTATATCAGGCGGGTATTTTGACTTATCTTTTTGATATAGTCATGTTGATATGCTAGTTAGTTATAGCTTGTAATAATTTTCATGTTTATCTGCCTTGTCTGTTTTTGTGCCTACTTGATACATGCATTGATCGGTTTATGGTTATACCTTCCCTGTTTTATGTGGATCATTGATATGTACCTATTAGTTGTGCATATTATTCGGAAATGTATTTTAGTTGGTTACATGCTTTAGTGTCATGTGTTGGTGCAGTGGGCACCTAAGTCGAACCTAAGTTTTGATTATAGCAAACGATATAAAGTTAAGCTTATATTGTTATCTCACGAGCTAAATCAAGTGTGCAGAAAAGTCTCAATGCTGGAGCTGAAGGCTAGCGACACTCGGAGGAAGCCGCGGTGGTCGGGCGACACTCGAGTTACTTCGGAGGGAGCCGAAGGAATCGAGTGGAAGGCCGGAAGCAAAAGCGACACATAAGTATCGAGGTAAGCTCGTGTGTGCGAGCGTAAGTGAGGTCGTATCCTCTTTATGGGGATGATCTTAGGCGACGATCCGACCCAAGACTTCCCATGGAAGGTCTATGTTGAGATCGGACGGCAAGTGGCCATCGAATCCACTTATATTTTGAGCTAACTCTTTATTGTAGTCAAAAATCCTGGCCATCAATTCAACCGGCCAGTTCAACCGGTGGTCAAAAATCAGCCTCGAGGAGTCAAGCTTTATCACCATTTTTCAAGGAGTTTTGTGCCCATTTGTGATTGGTTGAAGACCCATTCATTGAGGGGCTTAAAGGCTATAAAAGGAGGGCCAAACCTAGGGTTTCATCCTCAATTCTAAGTGCTCAAAAGCCTCCGTTATGCTGCAACTCTCCGACGACTCTACAACAACGAAGTGTTGCCAACAACCCTAGCTTAAAGTTTCTTTTGTTTAGTTGTTGGTATAATCTTAATTTGTTATTGCTTTCAATATTGCAATTCTTTTTAATCGAGGCTTTTCGTTGCATTTTACTTTAATAGAAGAGAGGGTTTGTCTCTCTATCTTTTTGCTTCAAAGGCTTTTGTAATCGTAAAACTCCTACCTCCAACGAGGAGGAGTGTTTTAGTGAATTGCCCTCCGTACACAGTCTAGGACCGTTAGGGCCTTGGAGTAGTAGCCGAAGGCTACAAACCAAGTAAAAAAACTATTTGTCTCATTTAGTTTTTATTTACATTTCCGCTGCGTTTAATTGTCTATCGAACGATTTAAAAGAAAAGTTTTTATCGCTATTCACCCCCCCCTCTAGCGATCCGCTTCGATCCAACAATTGGTATCAGAGCCGGGGGTTACTAAGATTTGGTGAAACCACCAATCTAGCCATTTTTCACAGATTTATTTTTCTTTTATTTCTGTTTATTTCTGATTTATTTCGCTTTGTTAAATTTACTCCCGCACTACTAATCCAAGACGCGAGTCTTGGTACCTTGTTTTGTGTTTTTGTCGTTGCTAGTTTCTTCGTCTTCGTCCCTTTTTGTCTTTTGTTCTAATGGCCCATCTCGAGGGTTTTAGCACCGTCCGACCTCCGTTTTACAACGGAGATGACTTCCGTTATTGGAAGGGTCGGATGGAATGCTTTCTCAAAACCCAAATCGAAATGTGGATCATAATCTAAACGGGTTTCACACTTCCGACTAATGAAGTGGGTGACTCCTTGGATTATGATCAATGGACCATTGCGACAAAACGACAAGTCGAAGCCGATGCCAAGGCAACACAAATCCTCCAATGCGGCTTGTCCAAGGAGGAGTTAAATCGCATCAGCCCCTTCATTAGCGCAAAGGACCTTTGGACAAAGCTGATCGAGTTACACGAAGGATTGGATCAAGCTAAGGTTTGCAAACGTGATTTGTTGTTCAATAAATTGTACACACTAAAAATGCAGGAACACGAGTCCGCGATGCAACTCCATGCCCGTGTCCAAGACATAGTCAACAACCTACACGCAATCAGGCAAAAGGTCGAAAACTGCGACCTTATAAGGTATGTTCTAAACTCTTTTCCGAGGACTACCTTGTGGGCATCCATGGTCGATGCCTACAAGGTCTCCAAGGACCTTTCTAAACTTAGATTAGATGAACTCTTTTCGGATTTTAAATTACATGAGCAGTCCAACTCGGAACCCGAGAGGGGTATAGCCTTGTTTGCAGGTTCAAAGAAGAAGAAAATCGCAAGCAAGCCACCACCAACCGAGGAGGAAGATGAGTCCGAAGAAGAAGTTGACCCGGAATTGACTGCCGAACTAATGAACCTAGCTCGAAGGATAGACAAGGGATGAAAGCGAACCACAACTCGACCCAACCAAGGTAAGCCTAAAAGTTCTAATATTAGGTGTTATGAGTGTAACAGGTTTGGACATATAAAGTCCGAGTCCCCCAAGCTCAACCACCAAGCACCTAAGCACAAGAAGGCCCTCAATGCGACATGGGAAGAAGCGTCATCCGAAGAAGATGAAGACCACGTCTTCATGGCGAAATCGATTGAGTACGACACGGAGACCGAACCTGAACTTGAGTCAGAACCTGAGGATGACTCGGACTACGAAGCTACCTTCAAGTCAAGCCACGAATATGCATCCGGTTCAAAAGATACCCTTAAGGTGAGTCGAACCTTATTTAATACTTTACATAATACGGTTAGGTTTTTGTCTAGGAAGTTAGCTAAGTCCGAGTCCAAGGTCGAGACCCTGGTTGAGGAAGTTAAACTCCTCAAACACGAGGTCTCCCTAACCTCTTCGACTAGCCGAGTTCAAGAGAAGGACTCAACTCGGGTTGAAAAACTCGAAGTTGAGAACTCACTCTTGAAAAGTCAAGTCGAAGATCTTAGGAATACGTTGGAAAGGTTTACTTTGGGATCCAAAGGACTTGACCTCCTACTTGGATCGCAAAGGGCCGTGTACAACAAGGCCCGACTAGGGTTTAGCTCAAACACGACCAATAAGTCCTATATGTCAATCGTAAGTAGACATAAAAAATGTGTCCAAGCATGGGTCCCTAAGACCACTTTGATTTCAACTCTAGGATCCAACTCGTACTGGGTTCCCAAGGACCAAATCCACTATGTGGATAGACCGAACCGATTCAACGGTCTAGGGGGAGCCAGTACAAAACATGTTTGTGTTTTAACTTAGAAATTGCATGCTTAGATTTTTTTTTTTCTTTCGTGAACTCACTTAGAACACGTAAATAACCAACTAAAATCCTTCGAAAAGATTGAGCCTCGGGGAGCCTCTTTTCAAATAACCAACTAAAATCCTTCGAAAAGATTGAGCCTCGGGGAGCCTCTTTTCAAAAATAACTAGTTAGACGAGGAAATAATTTTAGGTGAGTCAAGTCATCATTTTCTTGAAAATGGCTTTGTCTAAGGAAGTGGTCGATGATCCAATAAAAGAAGGCCCCTGTGCCTCGCCACGACCTGGAAGCCATGATCTTGAAAAGGTAAACTTGACAAGCCTAGGGTCAAATCCAAATCTAACATTACTTAAACATAAATGCACTTAATCAACTTAATTGGAAGTCATCTCACAAAGAACACATAAGTATAACATGCTTGATCATATAGACTCCGGTGAGATGACCTAGGTTTAACAACTTACAACCAATTTTTTTTAAAAAAATATAATAATCTAACATCCAATCCAACCACCTTGTGTGTAGGATCAATGGATGTTAGACAGCGGTTGCTCCCGACACATGACCGGGGATCAACTCAAATTCGCGAAGCTTCGATTCAAACGACAAGGATCGGTAGCCTTTGGGAATAACGGCAAGCTCAAAATCATCGGATCAGGTGATATCGAGCTTAACTCGAATTTTGTTATTAAAAATGTATTACTTGTAGAGAATTTTGAATATAACTTGCTTAGCGTAAGCCAATTATGTGACAATAATTATAAGGTCGTATTTTTAGAAAATGAATGTGTAATTAAAACAAATGAAACAACTAAAACAATACTCAAAGGAACTAGGACAAATAACATTTATACAATTAACTTAATCAAATCCTCAGCCAAATGTCTTATGACACAGGAAGAGGAATCATGGTTATGGCACCGACGACTCGGTCACTCGCACCCAAGACTCGTCCACAAGATGAGTCAGAGTGGCCTAGTCAGAGGCTTACCCAACCTTAACAATTTGGTTAATAAAATCTGTAATGCTTGTCAACAAGGAAAACAACCTAGGACACAACACAAGTTAACTAACCAAGAACGAACCTCAAGTGTACTTGAGCTCCTTCATATGGATCTATTCGATTCACATGGAGCCAAGTCACTCAATAAAAGTCAATATTGCTTAGTCATAATTGACGACTACTCCAGGTTTACCTGGGTTAGGTTCATCAAACATAAAAATGATACCCTAGATCAATTAATCAATTTATTCAAATTAATCGAGAATCAAAAAAACCTTAAGGTTAAAAGAATTAGAAGCGATCATGGTGGTGAATTCGAAAATCAAAGGTTCACCGACTTCTGTAACCTAAACGGATACCACCATGAATTCTCTTGCCCTAGGACCCCTCAACAAAATGGTCTAGTGGAGCGGAAAAACCGAACTCTACAAGAAGCCGCTAGGACCATGTTGAACGAATATGACCTACCCGATAGGTTTTGGGCAGAAGCCGTGAGTACGACATGCTATGTCCAAAATAGAATCCTTATGGTAAAGAGGCACCTTAAGACCTCATACGAGATTTATCACGATAAAATACCTAACATCAAGTACTTTAGGGTATTTGGGTGTAAGGTACAATCCTAAACACTAAGGATTACCTAGGGAAATTTACATCCAAGACCACGTAGGAATCTTTCTAGGATACTCGACTACAAGTCGAGCTTATAGAGTATATAACCACGACACCCTTAGAGTCGAGGAGGCTATCAATGTAGTATTTGATGAAGGACATGAACCTACAAAACCCCCGGCAACCCCAATTAGCGAGCCGATTCATACTAGACCTAACTCTGATCCGGAGATCAGGTCTAGTGTTAATCCTAACCTAAGTCAACCAAGTCACTCTATTGATCAAGTGATAGATGACTCCAACCAAACTAATGTTCAACCAAGTCACCCCATTGATCAAGCATTAGGTGACACAAACCCAACCCAATCTAGGATTCAGACTAACCACCCTATCGATCAAGTGATAGGAGATCCTAATCTAGGAGTTCGAACTAGAGCATCCTATAGGAACCTTAGTCAAATTTCCTTAATTTCAAAGATAGAACCCAAATCAATTGAACAAGCTCTTCTTGATCCCGATTGGATTATTGCAATGCAAGAAGAGCTAGCTCAATTTACTAGGAATGAAGTGTGGGAATTAGTACCACCACCTAAAGACAAAATGATAATTGGAACAAGGTGGGTGTTTCGAAATAAGCTTGATGATAAAGGTGAAGTAGTTAGAAACAAGGCTAGGTTAGTCGCCAAAGGGTTTAGTCAAGTCGAAGGCTTAGATTACGACGAAACCTATGCCCCAAAGAGGCTAGACTCGAATCCATTCGAATGTTGCTAGCTTATGCCGCATTGAGGATTTAAGTCGCTTTCAAATGGATGTTAAGTCGGCATTCTTAAATGGATACATTAAAGAAGAAGTTTATGTTAGCCAACCCCCCGGATTCGAAAATCTAGATAAACCCGACCATGTTCTAAAACTTAAGAAAGCTCTCTATGGACTTAAACAAGCTCCTCGAGCTTGGTACGAGAGACTTTCAATCCATCTTAAGTCAAAAGGGTTTAACCAAGGCTTAGTTGACCCAACTCTCTTCGTAAAAACCTTAGGTAAAGAAATATTCATAGCTCAAATTTACGTAGACGATATAATTTTTAGAACCTCTAACTCAGCCTTACTAAACGAGTTCGTTTCACTCATGGAAAGTGAGTTTGAAATGAACTTGGTAGGCGAGTTAAGTTTTTTTTTAGGTCTACAAATTAAACAAACTAAGGATGGTATATACCTATATCAACAAAAATACACTAAGGAGTTAATTAAAAGATTTGGAATGCAAGACGCTAAGATAATAAATACCCCAATGGTGATTAATGTTAACATAGGAGAAGACCTAGAAAGTAAGTCCATTGACTTAAAGTACTATAGGAGCGCGATAGGAGGTCTCCTATACTTAACCGCGAGTCGACCCGACATCCTATTCGCAGTAAGTATGTGCGCCAGGTTTCAAACCTGTGCTAAGGAGTCTCACCTAACCCTAGTTAAGCGTATCCTTAGATATCTTAAGGGTACACTTAACGTTGGTATTTGGTACCCTAGATCTACGGAGTTCGAACTAATCGGCTACTCCAATTCGGATTATGCCGGTAGTAAACTCGATAGAAAGAGCACGAGTGGTTGTTGTCAACTACTCGGCTCAAGTCTAGTGAGTTGGTGCAGTAGGAAGCAACATTGTGTTGCCTTATCTACCACCGAAGTCGAATACGTTGTGATGGGTGAGTGTGTAACTCAGCTTCTTTGGATGAAGCACACTCTCCGAGACTTTAGGTTGGACTTCACCAAAACTAAAATTTTTGTAGACAACATAAGTTCGATAAATCTAACTAAGAACCCTATATGTCATTCAAGGACAAAGCATATAGAGGTAAAACACCATTTCATTCGAGAACATGTAGCCAACGGCTCCATACAACTCGAATATGTTGACTCGAAGTCTAACCTAGCAGACATATTTACTAAACCACTACCCGAAGCCGAATTTAGTCTCTTGAGACTAAGATTAGTCATTTTAGTAATAGAATAGTAACTTGCAAATTATATTTTATTAATACTATTTCTTAATTTTTTTTTCATGTAACTAGCATAGGACATACCTTAGATATCATGCACCTATAGATTTAAGGAGCCAATACATCTCATAACACATAGGACTAATGTGTTTGTGTACTTAGCCACGTAGATGGGCATGAGATGTTAGGACCTTACTCCTAGTTCCAGATGTAGAGCTAGTGCATCGCTATGAACCACGGAGTATAATCATACCGACTCTGACCAGGACTGGTTGATCCTTCATATCAATCAAGCCAAATATGAGTCGAACATTTTATAGATGAACTTATTTTCAGTATATTATTTTTAAAAATAAAAATGTGGAACATGCTTGGACTTTAAATTTAACATTTATTTTGTTTTCCACACACCCCTTACTCTTTTCGATATCGGCAAAGGGGAGAAAAGGACAAAAGTTAAGGGTCAAAATTTTTTTGATAACTTAACTCTTACTATAATTAAACCAAAAGTTAACTTTAAGTTTTGAAAACTTATTTAACTTTTAACAAAGGCCAAGGTTAAGAAATCATTTGGTTTCTTAACTTAAAACTTATTTTAAACACTATGGCCAATATTAAGTAATTTGATTACTTAATTCTTTTTCTTAGTAGCACATATCAAGGGGAGAGTTAAAACCCTTTCTCAAGTACTCACCCTCGGTCAAGGGAGGATTCTCAAGGGGGAGCACTTGAAAAGAATTTTTATATACTCCTACTCATTCATGCATAATCTCATACTTATTTTTGTCTTAACTTTGTATGTGGGTTTGCCATAAATCAAAAAGGGGGAGATTGTTGGTGCAGTGGGCACCTAAGTCGAACCTAAGTTTTAATTATAGCAAACGATATAAAGTTAAGCTTATATTGTTATCTCACGAGCTAAATCAAGTGTGCAAAAAAGTCTCAATGCTGGAGCTGAAGGCTAGCGACACCCGGAGGAAGCCGCGGTGGTCGGGCGACACTCGAGTTACTTCGGAGGGAGTCGAAGGAATCGAGTGGAAGGCCGGAAGCAAAAGTGACACGTAAGTATCGAGGTAAGCTCATGTGTGCGAGCGTAAGTGAGGTCGTATCCTCTTTACGGGGATGATCTTAGGCGACGATCCGACCCAAGACTTCCCATGGAAGGTCTATGTTGAGATCGGACGGCAAGTGGCCGTCGAATCCACTTATATTTTGAGCTAACTCTTTATTGTAGTCAAAAATCCTGGCCATCAGTTCAACCGGCCAGTTCAACCGGTGGTCAAAAATCAGCCTCGAGGAGTCAAGCTTTATCACCATTTTTCAAGGAGTTTTGTGCCCATTTGTGATTGGTTGAAGACCCATTCATTGAGGGTCTTAAAGGCTATAAAAGGAGGGCCAAACCTAGGGTTTCATCCTCAATTCTAAGTGCTCAAAAGCCTCCGTTACGCTGCAACTCTCCAACGACTCTACAACAACGAAGTGCTGCCAACAACCCTAGCTTAAAGTTTCTTTTGTTTAGTTGTTGGTATAATCTTAATTTGTTATTGCTTTCAATATTGCAATTCTTTTTAATCGAGGATTTTCGTTGCATTTTACTTTAATAGAAGAGAGGGTTTGTCTCTATCTTTTTGCTTCGAAGGCTTTTGTAATCGTAAAACTCCTACCTCCAACGAGGAGTGTTTTAGTGAATTGCCCTCCGTACACGGTCTAGGACCGTTAGGGCCTTGGAGTAGTAGCCGAAGGCTACGAACCAAGTAAAAAAACTATTTGTCTCATTTAGTTTTTATTTACATTTCCGCTGCATTTAATTGTCTATCGAACGATTTAAAAGAAAAGTTTTTATCGCTATTCACCCCCCCCCCTCTAGCGATCCGCTTCGATCCAACATCATGCACCATCTTGCATGATTGCATGCTGGCTGGATGCGGTTCCTTTATAGTTGATCCCGCAGCCAGTTACACGGTCTGGACACGCTGCCACTCATGGGTTAGTGGTACATCAGGAGGGTGTGTGCAATTTCTCTGTCATGCTTCGCTGGTCCGCTCATGGATAGCGATGAGGCAACGTGGTAGCAGGCAGGGATCCCTCCTCTGGTCTACGACACCAGGAGATGAGAGCATTGCTCCCCCACTCTGTTTGGGGCAGAAGGATAGGTGTACTCCGACAGCATCCTGTCCACTCGGTCACTCAGGAGCAGTGATGGCAGAGTGCACAGTTGTCATAGCCCTACCCACTCGGCTTCACCATCGCGTGTGAGGCGGCTGACTGGCATCAGGGGTGACCATGTCATTTGCATCGCATGCATTTTGCATGGATAGCATTTGTATTGTGTTTGCTGCATTTTGATTACTGCCTTGGATGTTGCATATGATTGCATGCATACAGGTTACATATTTGTATTTGGTTTGACGACTTTATATCTGCTAGTATGGCACATGCTCCTATATCAGGATAGGAGATTCAGGTAAGTACAATCCTTTTGTATTTCTTTCTTGCATATCTATATATGAGACTGTACTGGCATGATTGTTATTGTTAGATATATCTCACTATGCTTATCGACTTTTATCCACTGAGTTCTTTGAACTTACCCCATTGCGTTATATTTATTTCAGGATAAAACTGCCAGGAGAGTCCAGCTGTCAATCCCCCTCGTCGAATGGATCTTATTTGGTCTTATGGTTTCGGTTTTTGACTAGAAGACATGTTTAGGATTTGTGTTTTGATTATGTGTTAGTGGATGTTTTGGTGGTACTTGATATGTCCTTGTAGACTTTTTATTCGATTTATTTTGGTTGTGTATTCCTGCTCAGATAGCAGAAGAGGTGAGTCTAGAAGTTGTAGATTCCTTATTTATGTTGGTTGTTGGCCTGAGGCCATTTATGATATGTATGTATGGTCTTTGTTCCGGTCATGTTGACCGATGTATAGTAGGTCGTGTGGGCCTTGTATTCAAGAAATAAATTATCACGCTCCGAGGGAGTCCCCGCCAGAATACTAAAATTTAAAATACTAAATTTAATGGCCAAAATTTAGGAAAATAATCCTAGGAATTATTTTGGGATTTTTGGAGAATTTTAGGAATTTTTCCAGAATTTTTCTGGATTTAAATGGGGCTTGTACATGGTAGTTACGGGGATAAGAAAAATAGGCTTTTAAAAGGCCTGTTTGGATTATCTGACCTAAGATTTTAAATAGAAAACCTAGGTTTTTCTATTTCTTCTTTTTCTTTCCCGACGCGCTGCTTGGTCAGATTCTCCCTCACGGTAACTCCTCTCCTCGCGCGTCGCATCCCCTTTCTCAAGCCTCTTCTTCCTTGTCGCGCCAGCCGGATTGTCGCCACACCGCTCAAGCTCCAACGCTGCTGTTGGTGCAATCGGCCCAGGTCACGATTGACTAGGATTCGAGCTTGGCTCGAGAGATGTTTTGATGTTTGACAAAAACATATGACAATGTAATTGTCATGGGAAAGTCCAAGTCTTAGGTATTTGGCATGGAAAGTCCAAGTGGGACACTTGGCATTTGGAAAAGTCCAAGCATGGGTCTTGGCAATGTTAAGTCCAAGCATGGGTCTTGGCAAGGTAAAGTCCAAGTCTTGAGTACTTGGCATGGAAAGTCCAACATGGGTTGGCAAGGGAATGTCTAAGCTTGAGTCTTGACATTTGAGAAGTCCAATGGGAATATTGGCGGCGTAAAATCAAGCGGGAGTCTTGGCAGCATAAGTCCAATGGTTGGCGGTGTAAAGTCCAAGCGGAGTCTTGGCGGCGTAAGTCCAATGTGCCTTGGCGGTGTAGACACCGTTAGCGTGACATAGCCCATGGAAGCACCGGAAGGCTAGCGCGATGGATGAACAAGTCATGGACGAATTGGAGGGATCCGAGAGGCGTGAGGCTGATGGAGGTGGCTAGAAGGCTTAGGTCTAGGCTAAGGGTGGTCTAGCAAGTATGGGGGAACCATACTTGGGCTAAAACCTCATGTTTGATGTGTGCCAGTCGACTGGTGCCATATGGCAGTCGACTGTCCTGAGTCAACAAGGGTTTGACTGCAGGAATTGCCCTAGTAGTCGACTGCCATAGGTGGGCAGTCGACTGATTGGTCGAGCAGTCGACAGATCTTGTGATCAAAAGACTGGTGCTTAAGAAATCGAGCACAGAATGGAGTCTCACTCGACCGCTGCAGTCAGCATTCAAGTGATGGCTTGATTAGTAGACTGATGATGGATCCATTGGACTTATCCAGCGTGGATCTAGCCATTGTCTCACGACAATAGTGGCCTCAGTCGACTGATGGTCCCGACCAGTCGACTGATCGACTTTTTTCAACACAGGTTGAAGCTTTATAAGAAGCTCGTGAAGGAGGAAAAAGTGATGGTTCTTTGAGGAGTTTTTGGGGCGAATTGTTGCTGGAATTCAGGGTCTCCAAGTGCCACTTAACCAACCAAACAAGCAAGCTCTCAAAAGATCGATTGTAAAGTTTCCTTTGCATTTCTTTTGTTGTATTTACTTGTATTTGCTTGTTGTACTTAGAATTACTGTTGTAATCATTTGTACGAGGTTTCTCCACCTCCGACTTGTGTCGAGAAGGAGTGTTTGCATAGTGGTGTGTGATTGACATCGCTAGAGCTCTTTAGAACTCGATCTGTGGAGTAGGAACCGTTCGGTTCCGAACCACGTTAAACATCTTGTGTTTGTGATTGTGTTTCGTGTTATTGATATTATTATTATTATTCCGCTGCACTAACATGATTTGTAGATGCGATCACGAACGAATTCCATCATCGGTACTAGCACGCGCTATTCACCCCCCCTCTAGCATCCAATCGATCCCCTACAAGTGGTATTAGAGTGAGGCCGCTCTTCAAGTTTAACAACAAAGGGAGCATGCTAGAGGGTGAAGATGGAGTTCCAAGACAAGCTTGGATGGGATATCAACACTCCACCACCATATGATCGAGAAGATTTTTCGGCGTGGAGATTAAGAATGGAGACATTCTTGATGATGGACATAGAGGATTGGTTCATCCTCGTAGAAGGATTTGAACCTCCTAGGGATAAGAAGGGACAAGTTCTCAAGTTGAAGAAATGGACCCAAGAGCAACGGAAAAAATTCAAAACCGAAGCCAAGGTAACAAAACTTTTAAAAGATTTGATACCTAATGATGTTTTGTTTAGGCTAGGTGAATATCTTGATGCCAAGGAGCTCTAGGACAAATTGGCCAAGTTCCATGAGAAGCCTAACTTGGCACAAGTAGAAGAAGAAGAATCTTCATCGGCTCAAGAAGAGGAAGAAGTCGAGGAAGAATCATCATCATCTTCACAAGCAAGTGAGGACTCGGAAGTTGAGAAGGAATCAACTTCCGGATTGGTGGAAGAAGAGGAAACCTCCCCCTCTAGGATTGAGGGGGAGGAGATTAGAGCATCCTCAACACCGGAGCAACAAGAAGAACCATCTACATCCGGTAGAGAGAAAGATCAAGCTCAAGAGAACCTCATCACCACCCTAGGTAACTCAAGCATGTCAATTAATAATAAAATGAATATTATATGCTTTGAGTGTAGGGAAGTCGGGCACTATAAGAGCAAGTGCCCAAATAAGGTCAAGAAAGCTCCTCCGACACCAAAAGTCAAGGATGTCGTTCCCCAACCATCAAAAGCAAGGAGCACATTTTTTGCTTCAAATGTCGACTACCAGGAGGACACTACCGGAGTCAATGCTCTATGGGGAAGAAGAAGGGGCAAGAAGGAGCTACACAAGTAGGGGGAGCTTCCAAAGCTAACCCTAAGGTATTTTTAAATAAAGCTCCTTATTCAAGTAATGTCAAAAAGCATGCTAAGAATTTTAATTCTCTTGCAATTTATGAAAAGCATGCTAATAGGAACAAGTACTTTTGTTTAGGAGCTAAGAATGTCAACCTTAGAAATAAAGAGAAATTTGGGACTAATGTCCCTAAAAATATATTATCTAAGGAAAAACCTAGGTCAAACAATTCTAGACAAATTCTACCTAGGGAGACCATTAAAAAGGTACAAGAACACCTAGGTCTCAACCCTAAATGGACTAGGCATATGCCTAGGAAGTCCCATGCCCAAGGATTAAATCAAAATTATAAAATTGGGCAATTTGAATTAGAGAACCAAGCCTTGAGATCAAGGCTTGAGAAATTAGAAAAGACCCTCAATAAGATGCAAAATCAATTTCAAGGGTTAAGAGGTCAACATTTAGGGTCTAGAAGTCAAAGCCTAGGGTCAAATGGTCAAAAATCAAGACCTAGGAAACTAGATTCAACCAAGGACAAGCAAGGTTTGGGTCACAAACCTAAGCCTAAGGTGGCTTATCATAGTGTTCCATTTGATTATGGAACACAATCTAGGTCTAGGAAGACCAAGGTCAATAGGGAAGTCATCCCTAGAGTTGACCAAGGTCTGTGCCTAGTGGCTAGGGTTTCAAGGAAACCTAGGGTGACCACTAAGAAGGTTACTAGGGAGGCAATCCCTAAGGTTAACCTAGGTAAGACCAAAATGACAAAGGCTACTAAGCTTAGGAGGGTCATTAGGAATGTATCTAGGGAGGTCATCCCTAAGGAATACCTAATTAACCCAATGAGCTCAAATAGATTTTGGGTTCCTAAGAGCGTGATTGATTCACGCTAGATGGGTTAGGTCGTGTCAACCTTGATTGGATGGGTAGTTAACTCAACCATAGCAAAGTTAACATTTTAGGTTATTTTCAAGGTTATGGTTACCTTGAAAATACATTTGAGCTTTGATCCTAAAATATTTTAGGATGTGTCAATATTATTTAAGAAGTTTGATAAAATGATCAAATTGGCACAATTTAGGTTTAGAGGTCATAGTGTGTCATTTTGAGTTTTTGGCACACTAGGGAGAAAAGTGAAAATATGGCAAAATATATTTAATTATATAAAATGGCAATTAATATTAAAATTTAGGTATTATTATACCTATACATTTTATATGTCATGCTTTGTTTGTCATATAACATGCCATGACATTATATTTATTTCTATCATTTATATGTCATGATCATGTTTTAGGATTAAGAATTAATGTCATGTGTTTTTAGATTTCATATTATGCCATGACATCATGATTATGAGCATATGCTTATTTATATCATCATTAATGTTATAATCATTCATGCATTTGATTAAAATTGAGTTAAGGACAATTGGCATGACTTGAAGTCCCATGTATAAGGGAATCAAGTAGAGTTGCCTTAGAAAAATGCATGAAATCCTAGTTTAGGAAGAACAAAACCCATATCTCACATCACATTGACATGTATGTGTATTTATACACCCTAGATACATGTGAGATGCTAGGATATGAGTTAAGTTCAAGGTGCATAGTTTTTGCATCTAGGTGAACTCAAACTCATCTTATATGAGTGGTGGATCATTGAAAAAGCTTGTGTACAAGTCATGTACATTGAGCCCAAGGAATATGATCCAAAATAAGGTTTTGAAAATATTTTAAAATTATTTTGAAAAACCTTGGTGATGTCTATCTTTTGATAGCAATCATCATTGATGAGATTGATACAAAGTGAGCCAAAACTTAGAAGTTTTCTTCACTTTTGGATTTTATATCAATTTCAGTATTTTATGGGTAAAATAATTTTTAAATATTTTTCACCCATTGTATTGTTCATAGGTATTATACGTATCAAATTTCATGATTTTTTGAATTATGTATATTTATTTATGATTTTCTAAAATTCGACTCTAATAACTGAAATTCGGAAATTTGATTATCGATCGCCTGAGTGGCAATGATCGATCGTGATGTGTGTCGATCGATTAAATCGGATTCATTTGCCAATGCTGATTTTGAGAAAATAAGGTTTGTTTAGGTCGTGTTTAGCTGAGGTTAAGGTCCCTAACCACTCCTAACCCTAGGATATGATTTGGAAAGCATTATAAAGGGTGAAAATCCATTATATATGGATTAGGAGAGGTGTTAGGATAATGTATCAAATTTAAGGTGGGGAGAGTTCATGTTTGAACTTTTAACCTTACTTTTGATGTTTTAGAGTTCCTATTGGCTTAGGGACTTCCCAAGGACATTGTTAGTGCAATGGTCAAGGGGGAGCAAGCCTTTAGGGGGAGGTATCCATCTTGGGATGATGGATGTGTTTTCTCTTCTGGAAGAGGAGAAGTTATTGGAAAAGGGCATCAATTGGGAAAATTGATGGGATTTTGAGAGACCCAATTTGGAAATTGGGAGAGTGGATAGGATTGCCTCTCTTGAGTGATATGAGACTTATCACTAGGAAGATGGTAGGCATCCTAGGTATTTTTGGATCAAGGGGGAGATTGTAAGATCTCATTGGGATATGAGACATTGACCTCCTTGGAGAGATAACCTTTTTCATGTATGTCAAAAAGGGGGAGAAAGATAAGATTACCAATTTGGGATAATTGTTAAGGAGTTTTTGAGTTAGATGGTCTAACTCAAATGGTTTGTTTGGTTTTTGTCAAACATCAAAAAGGGAGAGATTGTTGGTGCAATCGGCCCAGGTCATGATTGACCAGGACTCGAGCTTGGCTCGAGAGATGTTTTGATGTTCAACAAAAACATATGACAATGTAATTATCATAGGAAAGTCCAAGTCTTAGGTACTTGGCATGGAAAGTCCAAGTGGGACACTTGGAATTTGGGAAAGTCCAAGCATGAGTCTTGGCAATGTTAAGTCCAAGCATGAGTCTTGGCAAGGTAAAGTCCAAGTCTTGAGTACTTGACATGGAAAGTCCAACATGGATTGGCAAGGGAAAGTCCAAGCTTGAGTCTTGGCATTTGAGAAGTCCAAGGGGAATATTGGCGGCGT
This sequence comes from Wurfbainia villosa, assembly GCA_025175895.1. Lineage (NCBI taxonomy): Eukaryota > Viridiplantae > Streptophyta > Magnoliopsida > Zingiberales > Zingiberaceae > Wurfbainia > Wurfbainia villosa. The sequence goes on from CM046005.1 coordinate 11,838,583, forward strand.
AAAGTCCAAGCAGGAGTCTTGGCAGCATAAGTCCAATGGTTGGTGGCGTAAAGCTCAAGCGGAGTCTTGGCGGCGTAAGTCCAATGTGCCTTGGCAGTGTAGACATCGTTAGCGTGACATAGTCGATGGAAGCCCCTGAAGGCTAGCGCGATGGATGAACAAGTCATGGATGAATTGGAGGGATCCGAGAGGCGTGAGGCTGATGGAGGTGGCTAGAAGGCTTAGGTCTAAGCTAAGGGTGGTCTAGCAAGTATGGGGGAACCATACTTGGGCTAAAACCTCATGTTTGAGGTGTGCCAGTCGACTGGTGCCATGTGGCAATCGACTGTCCTGAGTCAACTAGGGTTTGACTGCGAGAATTGCCCTAGTAGTCGACTGCCATAGGTGGGCAGTCGACTGATTGGTCGAGCAGTCGACTGATCATGTGATCAAAAGACTGATGCTTGAGAAATCAAGCACAGAATGGAGTCTCACTCGACCGCTGTGGTCAGCAGTCGAGTGATGGCTTGATCAGTCGATTGATGGTCATAATCAGTCGACTGATGATGGATCCGTTGGACTTATTCAGCGTGGATCTAGCCGTTGTCTCACGACAACAGTGGCATCAGTCGACTGATGGTCCTGACCAGTCGACTGATCGACTTTTTCCAGCACAGGTTAAAGCTTTATAAGGAGCTCGTGAAGGAGGAAAAAGGGATGGTTCTTTGAGGAGTTTTTAGGGCGAATTGTTGCTGGAATTCAGGGTCTCCAAGTGCCACTTAACCAACCAAACTGATGACTCCTATCAGTCGACTGATGAGCATCAGTCGACTGCCCAATGGCCAGCAGTCGACTGCTAGCCTGGCCACTTCCCTGCAGTAAGAGGTTAGCTCAGAAAATGATAAATGCGACGGTTTCTAACCATCCGATCTCGACCAAGACCTTCCACAGGAAGTCTTAGTCGGATCGCTGCCTACGGTCATCCCCGTAAAGAGGACACAACCTTATAATTTCTCACTCACACGAGCTTTCCTCGATACATACCTTGTAGCTCTCGCTTCCGGCCTTCCACTCGATTCCTTCGGCTCCCTCCGAAGTCACTCAAGTGTTGCCCGACCACTGTGGCTTCCTCCGGGTGTCGCTAGCCTTCAGCTCCAACTTTAGTACTTTTCTACATACTCGATTTAGCTCGTGAGATAACGATGTAAACTTAACTTTGTGTCTTTGCCATAATCAAAACACAGGTTCAATTATCTGGTGCCCCTACACCAACAGCCTCCTCTCTGGTGTGTCGTCTTCATCACTACCGATCAGCACCAGAGCTAGGTAAGGTTTGATCGTTCCCTTACTTTGGACGAAGATCGAGCTCCTAGCCGTAGGTTCTCTCATTTAACTTGATCTGTTGAATTGGACAGTACGGTGGAAAAGAGCAGCTCGTGGAAGGGAGCTATTTTCTCCAATTTGTGCCGGAGATTGGTGAGGGTTGTGCCATGGGGTAAGCCTTGGTGTATCGTCATTCACAGCAGTTGGTAAGGATGGTTTACTGTGGTTCACAACAACATTGAGCGTGGATAACTCTATTTTTACAGCAGGGCCTGGACGTTCCGACAGTAGTTGGGGTCTCCGACCTTGGTTCTAGTTGCATGATCTGATCTGTGAGCGACCAAGCGATTTAAAGGGGTAAGACTCTTTATCTTTTGATTTATTGTTGCTATGTGTGGATATTTGTGATGAGATTGGTGCTTGGGGGTTTGATGTGTTGATTCCGACTGTGAATTTGAGTGATGGTCGGCTGTGCCAACTATGAGTTGGGAGGATGTGCGGCTGTGAACAGGGGAGTTGTTGGCTGTGAGATTTAAGTTAGATATGGGTGTTTATAAATGCATAATAGGTTGTTAATTGGTCTAATGGTCGATAGGGATTGATATGAAGGCTTGGTTAGGTTGAGTGGATAACTAAATCGATCTAGTTGATCGGATACGAAGTCGATTTAGGATTCGATTCGATCATTTGTTATATGCTAGCACTTATTCAAAATGTCTGTTTTATGCAGGTTTCGGTCACGAGACAGGTCCACGGGCGTGAAGATTTCATTTTTTGAACATTATATTAGGCAGGTTTTTTGACTTATCTTTTTGATATAGTCATTTTGATATGCTAGTTAGTTATAGCTTGCAATAATTTTCATGTTTATCTGGCTTGTCTATTTTTGTGCCTACTTGATACATGCATTGATCGGTTTATGGTTATACCTTCCCTGTTTTACATGGATCATTGCTATGTACCTATTGGTTGAGCATATTATTCGGATATGTATTTTAGTTGGTTACATGCTTTAGTGTCATGCACCATCTTGCATTATTGCATGCTGGCTGGATGGGGTTTCTTTATAGTTGAGCCCGCAGCCAGTTACATGGTATGCACACACTACCACTCATGGGTTAGTGGTACATCAGGAGGGTGTGTGCAGTTGCTCTTTCAGACTCCGCTGGTCCGCTCATGGGTAGCGATGAGGCAGCGTGGTAGCGAGCAGGGATCCCTCCTCTGGTCTACGACATCGGGAGATGAGAGCATTGCTCCCCCACTCTGTTTGGGGCAGGAGGATAGGTGTACTCCGATAGCATCCTATCCACTCGGTCACTCAGGAGCAGTGATGGCAGAGCGCACAGTTGTCATAGCCCTACCCACTCGGCTTCACCATCGCGTGTGAGGCGGCTGACTGGCGTCAGGGGTGACCATGTCATTTGCATCGCATGCATTTTGCATGGATAGTATTTGTATTGTGTTTGCTGCATTTTGATTGCTGCCTTGGATGTTGCATATGATTGCATGCATACAGGTTACATATTTGTATTTGGTCTGACGACTTTATATCTGCTAGTATGGCACATGCTCTTATATCAGGATAGGAGATTCAGGTAAGTACAATCCTTTTATATTTCTTTCTTGCATATCCAATATATGAGACTGTACTGGCATGATTGTTATTATTAGATATATCTTACTATGCATATCGACTTTTATCCGCTGAGTTCTTTGAACTTACCCCATTGTGTTATATTTATTTCAGGATAAAACTGCCAGGAGAGTCTAGCTGCCAATCCCCCTCGTCGAATGGGTCTTATTTGGTCTTATGGTTTCGATTTTTTACTAGAAGACATGTTTAGGATTTGTGTTTTGATTATGTGTTAGTGGATGTTTTGGTGGTACTTGATATGTATGTATGGTCTTTGTTCCGGTCGTGTTGACTGATGTATAGTAGGCCGTGTGGGCCTTGTATTCAAGATTTGTATTGTTACCCGTACAGGAGAGATGCTGTCGGATTTTCGTCTAGCAGGGACTCCCTCGGGGCGTGACAATGAACGAACTGTAACGTAGCTCATAGGTGAACTTGGCTGAATGGCTAAGTCAAATGTCAGATGCTCAACCGAGTGGGTTGAGGTTTTATCCGACCGTCGGATGCTCAAACAAGTCTCTTGTTTGAGGTTTACCCGGCACCAGTCGACTGCCATGAATGGGCAGTCGAACTGATCCAAGTCGAATGAGTTCGACTGTTGTGTGACAGAGTTGTTCGATCTGGATCGGGCTACATTAGTGATTGACTCGGCAATGATCGCCATGGATGGCCGATCATTGCTAGTGCGGCACATAACGCTTCTTAGTCGACTGATCAATCGGCTACGAGGTGATTAATCGACTGATGAAGTCATCAGTCGACTGCCAAGGTTTTCATTGGACAGTGACGATCGCAGATCAGACGTCGTCAGAAGCCGTTACAAAGGCGACAGTCAACTCCTGGCATGCAGCAGTCAACTGATGAAAGCCCAACGGGAAGATTTCATCCCTCTCTATAAAAAGAGAGGGTGTGGGCTTTGGGGAGGTTAATCTTCATGCTCCCAAGTATCCCCTAAGTGCCCTACACGAGTCCTACTCCTTCTCCTTGCATTTCTTTCAATCATATTATAAGGAGTATTGTGTTGTAAGAAGGGTTACCTCCACCTTGCTTGGGCGAAAGGAGAGATCTAGTGGATTTGGTTATGAGTGATTCACCTGGAACGAATCAGTCCATGGATTAGCGACAAGGGTCGTGAACCACGTTACATCTCCGGTGTTAGCATTTGTGCTTCCTTGCCTTGTATATTGTGTTAATTGTATTGTTTAGCTTTATATTTTCACTGCACTAACCTTGTACGTAGTCAATTAAGCGATCGACTTCCATCGTGTACGAAGAAGGGTTATTCACCCCCCCTCTAGCCGGCCACCTATCCTCCAACAAGTGGTATCAGAGCGAGGAGCTTGTTGTGGACTCATCGCTAACACAAGCATGACAAGATGGCCGGCTCCAACATTCATCCACCCAAGTTCGAGGGTGACTTCACATGGTGGAAGAAAATAATGGAGGTATTTTTCGAGACCGACTTCGATATCATGATAATAATGGAAAGTGGTTTTGAAGTACCTAGGGATGAAGAGGGTGAACCAATCGAAAAATCGAGATGGACCAAGAAGCAAAGAGAGGAGCACTTGGCGAATTCAAAGGCCAAGCACCATCTATACAATGTGCTACCTCAATAAGAGATCAACCGGATCAGAGAATGCACAAGCGCCAGGGAGATGTGGGAAAAACTAATAGAACATCATGAAGGCACCTCCGAGGCAAAGATTGCAAGAAGGGACCTCCTCCGATCGCAATTGAGCAATATCAAACTCGACAAAGGGGAGAAGGTACTTTCTTTACATTCACGCTTTAAAGAAATAATAACCTGTTTATCAAGTGTAGGAGAGAAACTATCGAACCGGGATATGATAATGAAGGTGATAGATGCATTCCCCCGGTCATCCAAATGGTCATCCATGGTAGATTCGTTCTACATTTCCAAGAATCTAGAGGTAAGTACTCTAGAAGAATTCTTTTCAACCATGGAATTGCATGAGACTTGGCTTGAAGGAGTAATTGAAGAGCCAATCAAGCCATCAAGGGGAGTAGCATTAATGGCCGACAAGGGAAAGAAGAAGAAGGATATTCCACCCTCCTCATCCGATGAAGATTCATCATCCTCTTCAATGGATAGCAATGAGGAGGCCTACATGGTAAGGAAGGTGAGACGTGCACTTAAGAATTTTAAATTTAACAAGTCTCATGATAGGAGAAGGCCAAGGAGAAAGATTATTTGCTATAATTGCCAAGGAGAGGGACACATAAGGGATGATTGTCCCTTCTTGAACAAAAGCAAGGAAGAAAGAAGAAAGAAAGAAGACAAGAAGAAGGGGAGCAAGAAGAAGGAAGAAGAAAGAAAATCAAAAGAAAAAGGGAAGGCTAAAGCCCACAACCTTAAAGCGGTGACATGGGATGATCCATCATCTTCATCGGAGGAAGAACAAGCCTTCACAACCCTTGCACTAATGGGGATAGATGACTTGGACTCCACCTCCTCCGAAAAAGAAGAAACAAGCTCAAGTGAGGAGAGCTCGAGTGAAGGGGGAGCCTCATCATCATCATCATCGGAAGGGGATTGGGTAAGCAAGGTAACAAAACTCCCCTCCAATGATGTAGTTTCAATGATAACTAGCCTAACTAGGGATTTGTTTAAGGTTAAAAAGAAAAACAAATGCATGCTTGATCAAATTCAAAAACTAGAAGAAAAATTGAAAAATGCATGTTCACATGATGATTGTATTTCTTCTAGTGTCAATGATGCATGCTTAGAAGAAAATAGGGTTTTGAAGGAAAAGGTAGATTCTCTAACTAAGGCCCTAGAAAAATTTACCATTGGCTCCAACATATTGAACATGATCATTGGGAGCCAAAGGGCTACCTTTAACAAGAAGGGCCTAGGATATAAGGGATCCAAGAATGAGAAGGCCTACCATTGTTTAATTGCTAGAGGACAAGTCATAACTACAATAGTAGCTAGAAAATGGATCCCAATGGAGTATTTGGTGAACCCTATTGGAAAGAACTTATATTGGGTTCCCAAGTCCATCCTTAGAGGTTAGAGAAACCTAGGGTAGTCAACCATAAGTGAACTTAGTTTATATCATGCTAAATGGTTGACTTAGGATGATGAGGGGGTTGGTATGATGATATTTGTTATTATGAGCATGGTTGATGATTTGGTTGTATTGTTAAATCATGATACTTGATATACTTGATATACATATTTATAATCATGATTCATGATTTTTAACTTAGTGTTGGGTGATGATAATGTATGATTTATAAATTAAATGTTATACTTGATTTGTGATCATAATATGGAAGCTTGGATAATACTTGTTTTTATGATCATGATAGGGTTTTAGGATAATACTTAACTTTTGATAGAATTGCATGAAATTTATGGTTAAGTATAAATACCTCTAGGCACATCTCACACTCACTATAGGCTAACTTGATTGAAAACATAGCACGGGTGAGATGTTAGGTTGATACAAATGGTCCACTAATGCTTATGATATTTAGATGGTCATTACAAGTATCATGATAGCAATAATAGACCAATCATGGGGAAAGCATATGTTTAATTCATAGACATATTACCCAAAGATCATGGTTGTATATTTCAAATGTTTTAAAAACATTTTATGTTTAATAAATTGTGAGTTCATGCTCTGAAAAGTTTCTAAGGAAAAACTAGCTTTCAAGTTGATACAAAATTAAGTTATTTTCAAGCTTTTGAGTTTTTGCCTAATTTTTGAAAATTAAATGAATTTTTATGAAAAAATATTTTCCATTGATAAAGGACTTTACAAGAATTATGTTCCTCAATTTTCATGATTTTTCGAAATTTATGAAATTTTTAGTGCATTTCTGAATTTCATTCGAAAAATTAGAAAAACTGGATTTACTTGTGCCAATCGACTGCCATGATGATATCAGTCGACTGTTGAACTGTGCACGAGCACAGCAACCTATTTTGATAGCTTTTAAATCTGAATTTGGTGTTTTCTTCCTTTAGACTTTGATGTCATGCTTTATAACATATGTTTACTATTTTTAATGGTGTCAAAGCGGGAGAAATATGTATGTTTAAGTTAATCATGCTAGGGGAGAAAATTAGCATGTGTTAAGGGGGAGTTGCACGTATTTAGGGGGAGTGTTTGATGTCCATGTTTTACATGCTTTATTACCTTATGTTTTTATGTTAATATTTTACCTAACTTAAACATGGTTGTCACATCAAAAAAGGGGAGATTGTTAGGGCAATCAACTCATGTATGATGTGGTTTTGATGTGTGTGGCAAAGGTCTAAGTTAGGTTGTTTATGGATTTGATATGTGTGTTGAAGTCATGCAGGACTTAGTGATTCACAATGGAGTTAGCTTGATAATAGCATTGGTGGGTTCACCATCTCATGACTCGGTCCTTGAGTCGGTGAAGGATGGCATTGCGGAAGTCGTGTGCTTGGTGAATTCAAGGGACCGCCGGACGAGGAGCTTTGGAGTGAAGCCAAAGGAAGTAGACTTCAGGGCGAGACACGAAGGATGACATTGCGAAGACATGGGCTTGGTGCATCCGAGGGACGTGGCCGGACGAAGAGAACTTCGGCGAGGGACTTCAAGGGAGATGAGAGAATGAGTGAAATGTAACGTAGCTCATAGGTGAACTTGTCTGAATGGCTAAGTCAAATGTCAGATGCTCAACCGAGTGGGTTGAGGTTTTACCCGACCATCGGATGCTCAAACAAGTCTCTTGTTTGAGGTTTACCCGGCACCAGTCGACTACCATGAATGGGCATTCGAACTGATCCAAGTCGAATGAGTTCGACTGGTGTGTGGTGGAGTTCGCACGGGCACAAAATGTCACGCCCCGAGAGTATACCGTGCCAAAAAGTAAACGGACAACATCTCCCCTGTACGTGGCAATATATCGGGTTAATACAAGACCCGTAGGCCCACAACAACAATATATATAAAGATATCAACATACCAAATACAACGGAAACATACTGACAGATAAAAAAAGATACAAAAACACAACTGTGCACTCCGAAGTGATTTAACACGACAAGAAACATAATAGAAACCACATCAAAGGCCAAATACATACAACACATCCGTATATCACAAATACGGAAACAATACAGGCTAAAACCTCAAAACGACAATCCACACAAATACAACAATGCAGATTAAATATCCATCCGTCCGGTGTGAGATGGGATCAGCTGGTAGAGCTCCGAACGTCCAAGGAAATCTTCTACCTGTTACCTGGGCGACAGGAAACCCAGGGTCCGGGGTGGTGAGTATAAACTCAGGGGTAATATATAGAAGTTGCATGAATAACATATAAGGATATAGAGATCTACAAGTATACAACATGAGTCCAATAGACATACAATCCTATCCAAATCTAGTAACAAGTAACCATAGTATAGGCATACTCAATGTATATACTAAACTGATCAACTGAACATGAAGTAATGTACCAACGTACCTGACGGTCTGCAACACCATAAGCTATATCATCTTGAACAGATATACAATAACATAACCCATATAACGTACAAGGTCAATCCCATACCTGACCAACACTTAGACATATGAACAATATATAATCACATGTAATAACATCCCGGTCCATACCACACTATAACATGACATTAATCAAATGCATACAACAGTCTGGACCAACACATATATCATGCTCAACACACAACAGTATATAAAATGCAAATGACATGTATCATGATGTACAAGCATATGCAACAATCATAGTTCAATCAAATGCAGCATCTCATAGGCATATGTGAAACATATATCAAATACATGCATACATATATATCAACAATGCATATGCATGGTCACTGTCTACGGACCCGTCCAACCACGACCCCAGAGTGGCCAGGGTGGCACGACAATGACAACTAGCCCGACTCCAGCTACCACTACTCTCGAGTGGCCGAGTTGGGTAGTATGTCTGAGTAGCATATAAGCGTAAAAAGCTAACTACTCCTAGGGCTCCCTGTTGTAAGCCATGTCATCCCTACCCATGAGTAGACAAGCGCCGCACACAAGACAAATGCACGTCACACAACCATCGTCTATAGTGGGCGAGTGCTAACACCACTCTGCATAGTGGCAAGGTGCGCATCTCCAGTTACCACCGTCTATAGTGGCTAAGCGCGGCACATCCAATGCTCTGCCCTCAACCCTGCTACCACTACCCCGAGTGGCCAGGGAGGCAGGATGACTGACGACCCATCTCAACCACAAGGGAGACCCAGTCAACAGCATGCATGCAATGTAATGATGCATAGCTCCATACATGTATCCTCGCCACACTCCCTATCCCACGGGGAGTCCTGGTCAACCAAAAGTCAACTATGCAAGGACTACAATCCACAAGACTCTCTCTATCGCACAAAGAGTCATACACATCTGACAATCAACCACGCTAATACCTCTAGTCAGTAGCGAGATACTATTGACAATCAATAAAACCATACACAGATATACGATCCATAATGGATATACCATCGCGCTAGGACCTCTAGTCAGTAGCAAGATACTATCGACAATCCATATAACCATACACAGATATACAATCCATAATGGATATACCATCACGCTAGGATCTCTAGTCCATGGTCACATACTGACAACCTCACACTTATCTATGCACAGACAACTAGATCCACCATAGATGCACCACCAATATGGGTATGATATAACAATCGACTCCATAATCCAATCCATCACCTAACCCTAGTGATGTAACACGGTAACCCAATCTGAGGTCACAAAGATAACTCTAACCACATGTACTTACTGAACATCTATCAGCTAATACATAATAGGGTTTGTAGTTCATATCCATGATAGATAATCAATGAAATAATAGCAATATATCTCAAAGGTCAAAGGTAGTACAAGCATATGATTAAACATGAGTGGATTTAAGGTAAACAAGTATAAACATATATCCAAATTCATGCACTAGAATTTGATTAAAACTACCGAACTAGGTAGATATTACCCACCTGATACGAAGCTCGGATGATCGTATCCAAATCCTATAATAGTGTAATCCCATGCACTTCCTAATCTGATTTCCTTGTAATTAGGTTAAATTCATCACAACAACCCATAATTCATAATCTAGCTAAAAGCATACTTTCATTAGTTATTAATCAACAAACCAATAATAACTAGCTATAAATCTAGCATCACATCCATAACAATCCAAATCGAGACTTACCAAGCTTAGCCTTGCTTGCACAACTTCTTGATCCAAGGTTTAAAATATCATATCTACTCCACTGCCAACAATACTATATGAGAAAAAAATCTAAAATTAACATCACTATATTTAATGATCACGAATAAACATGATTGTTCTCCAATTATAACATCACTAGATCAAGCTTACCAAACTCAATTCCATCGTCCACAGTAGCTCTGGAATCAAGCCCTCAGTCGAATAGAAACAATCCCTAGTTGAATACCAAGAATACCTGCAATCACAATATATATATCTGTTTTCATCCGATCCTCACTTCCAACATCCTTATTCAAATAAAACAAATATGCTCATCCCATAGAAATCCATTAGCTTAATCAACATTGGGAAACCTTACCTCTCCAATTGCGATGATAGCTTCGTTAAAATCACAGATCTCCCAATCGTCCACACAACTGATCAATAACAACTTACCAAAAATCAGAAACATAAAAGTTGTATCAACAATCTATCGATTGATCCATAGATCTAACTGTGGCTAACCTAGACATTCAGTCGCAGAGGGCATGTTCACCGACGATGGGGCAACAACAGATCGAACTCGTAGCGATAAAGGCGGAAGAAGAGAGAAGAGATTTGCAATGGTAGACACTCGGTGGTCTTCCGCTCGAAGTAACCTCGAGCGACCAAGCAGCGACATCAATCGGTTGGTACCGCCTGCTAACGGTGGAGATCAATGGCAATGACTAGCTCCAGATGCCGGCGATTGTGGCGAGTTACTGCTGTCGGAATTGGATGAAAAATGCGGAGGCGAGATCCGGCTCGGGAAAGGCTGGCGGCTGACAAGATGCTCCGGCGAAGCCTGCTCGGCATCCCTCCCTACAATTGGATCTCCCTTCGGAAAGAATCATCAACAGCAGCTGTGGTTCGGAAAAAACGAGAAGCGAGGAAGAAGAAGAAGGGGAAATGGCCGAATCTTCCACCGTCAGCAGCAGCAGTCACCGGCTCGCGAAGGAAGAAGAGACGGAGCCGAAATCGCCGCGAGAGGGGAGGAGGAAATCATGCGATCGCGATCTGAGGAAGAAAGCTGCGGATCGGGTTTTAAGGTTCGGGTTCGAAAGGTTTCATTAAAAACCAGCCAATTGATTGAGCTAGCTCAAGTCTAAACCAAAGCTAACCTAAGTCCAGTCCGAGTTAACTCAAGTCACCCAACTCCCCATTTAAGCTTAAATCTTCCTCGTACGGACTCCTTTTGAATTCGGAAAAATTTCTGTGAACTCCTGAGAAATTATATAACATAATTTCTTAATCAAAGTTTTTTTTTTCATATCTTACACAGAACACTTCGTAGTTGACTGATCAGTCGGCTACGAGGTAATCAATCGACTGATGAAGTCATCAGTCGACTGCCAAGGTTTTCATTGGACGGTGACGATTGCAGATCAGACGTCGTAAGAAGCCGTTGCAAAGGCGACAGTCGACTGCTGGCATGCAGCAGTAGACTAATGAAACCCCAACGGGAAGATTTCGTCCCTCTCTATAAAAAGAGAGGGTGTGGGCTTTGGGGAGGTTAATCTTCATGCTCCCAAGTATCCCCTAAGTGCCCTACACGAGTTCTACTCCTTCTCCATGCATTTCTTTCAAACATGTTGTAAGAAGGGTTACCTCCATCTTGCTTGGGCAAAAGGAGAGATCTAGTGGATTTGGTTAGGAGTGATTCACCTTAAATGAATCGGTCCGTGGATTAGCAACAAGGGTCGTGAACCACGTTACATCTCCGGTGTTAGCGTTTGTGCTTCCTTGTCTTGTATATTGTCTTAATTGTATTGTTTAGCTTTATATTTCTACTGCGCTAACCTTGTACGTAGCTAATTAAGCGATTGACTTCCATCGTGTACGAAGTAGGGCTATTCACCCCCCCCCCTCTAGCCGACCACCGATCCTCCAATATTTTGTTATTATTTAACTTTTTTTTTTCAAAATAGGAGAAATACGATGAACTTGCACAAATAAATTCAAGTGCAAGTGATGATGTAGTCGAATCTGATCCTTCTATTGGCAATATGAATCTATGGCTCGGAGCAACTGGAGGGACAAAAGGTGGAAGAATAATTGAACTGGGTTCTAATTTGAGTCGAACCTATAAAGTCCTTGGTGCTTCTTCTTACTCCTCGCCAGCAGTAAGAGCAGAAATAAATCAATTGACCGAAGAGGTTAACCATTTGAAGGAGTTACTAGCGCAAAAAGAAAATGAATCGAGACAAAGAGATCAGGAAGTAATGAAATTAATTGAACAAATAAACGAATTTCGGAGGCAACAGATGTTAATCATGCAACATCTTCAATTATCCTCTAGTTCAAGTCAACTTACTCCTTCTCGATCTCGTCCTCCTTCTGATGCATGTAATAATGACGATGAAGATGTATTTTTTAATGATGGTTGTGATAATGGTGATTATGTTTGAATTGTTATATCTAAATATTACTTGACTTTTCAAATTCAATATACTTGTATTATAAGTTACGTTTATGTTTGTTATATGTATTAACTTGGTATTGAATTATTTTCATTGATTAAATGATTATGAAGTTTGATATGTGAATTAGTTTATATTGTTAGATGTATTTGTTGTAAAACAGGTAAAAATAGTAGGATTTAGCATGGTATTTTTTTTCTATTTCCCCAGATTAGCGACGAAAATAAGTTTCGTTGCAGATTTGCGACGAAAACGCATTTTCCGTCGCAGATTTGGCATTAAAAAAAATTTCGTTGCAAAAATTGGAGCATTAGTCAACTGCCTCATGTACGTAGTCGATCGATAGTGGACCAGTCGACTGAATAGTCGACTACAAAATAAACTGACCTGCTACTCTCCTATCAGTCGACTGAGATCCTCCATCAATCGACTGATCGATTGCATAAATTAAAACTGATTATCAGGTGACTGTCAAAATATAACAGTCGACTGATAGTTAAAAATTTACGACGAAATATTTTTTTTGTCACAGAATTTACGTTGAAAAAATTTTTCATCGTAAATTTTCCACCATTAGTCGACTGAACGAATACATCAGTCGACTGCTAATACTGTATCACTTCACAGAATCTTTTTTAGTCGACTAGTCAGTCGACTATTCAGGGGTCAGTCGACTAAACAAATACAACAACCGACTGCTGATATTGTAGCACTTCACATAATCTTTTTTAGTCAACTGCTCAGTGGAGTCGTCAAGCTTCAGTCGATTGATCTCTATATGCAATTGAATGACGTTCAATATTTTGCAATGAAAATTCGATTTGTGACAGATTTGGCGACGAAATTTATTTTTGTTGCAAAATTTTCTTGAAAACACGTTCATTGGTCTTTTGTGACAAACTAAGTTTTCGTTGCGAATTTGGCGACAAAAATTTTTTTCGTCGCAAAAATTCGTGTCAAAAAAATATATTCGTCGTCAAATTTTATGACGAATAATTATTTTCGTCGCTAAAATTACTACGAAAGATATTTTCGTCAAAAAAAAATTGTGACAATTTTCGTTGCTATTTTTATCACTAATTTGTAATTATTTTTGCAACAAAAATTTTATTCATCGTAATTTTTACGATGAATTTTTATTTTTCATTGTAGCGACGAATTATTTATAACTAAAATTATTTCATTACAAATTTTATTATAAATTTTTTTGACAAAAATAAACTCTCAATCTAGTTTACTCTGAAGAGCCATCAAATATAATTTTTTTTTATATTCAGTGATAGTACATATAGAAAATTGAATTGCATCCGTATAATTCTTCAATATTGCTTGGCTACTCAAGGGATTTATCATTTTGTATAGTCATACTTTTCAAGCTCAATCTTCCTCATAGCTAAACATATTGAAGGCCCCATTTGTTTCATAATTTTTTAATGTTTAATATTATAAAAAATTATGTCGAATGGAATTTATTGTTAGTTGATAGAAAATTATAAATATTTAAAAAGAATGGAAATGATTTTCTTAAAATTTTACACATTACTGAAAAATATTTTCTATAATTCTAGTCTGTAACTTCGTAGAACTATGCTATTTCAATTTTTTTCTTTAATTTTGGACTGTTTTATTACGAATGACCTTTTGCCAAGTATTGTTTAAAATATTTTCTTTAAAAATAGGAAGCTCATGTTAACCCCTATTTGTTTGAGAGGATGAGAAAAAATGAGAAAACTTTTTGCGCGGAAAATTTTTTAATATTTATTTCACCGAAAAAGATGGACTACTCATCCTTTCGATTATTTATGAAGATTATTATTTTTAAAAAAAATTATCTGTCTAAATCGAATAAAATATTTTTTTCTTTTTTCCTTCATTAAAATATTTTTTTTTATGTTTGTGCTCATGAGTCCTGAGCGACCTTTGTAGTTGCGTCGGGAGGTTGTAAGCCACGAACAACTATCTTATAGTGGCGATCGATTTTATAAGTAGTCGCTGACTCCTTCGCTCATAATTATGGAGTCTTTTATATATATATATATATCTTGGGCGATACTTTATGGGTGTCTGTGCATGCCTGCGGACGTGGCGGTGCCAACTAGTCTGGCCCACGCCACACTCGCCTCGCAAATTGAGATTTCTTTCGTTTCTGAAATTCGATTTCCCTCGCAAATTTCTTTACCTTCTCTAAATTTCAATTTCCTCGGCATTTTCTTCTTGCTGGTACAAAACAAGCATTCTCTCTTTCTTTTGATTTCCTTCCCCGGTAGGGTTTGCAAGTTCCATCGTGGTCCGACCCTCGCTGCCACACCTTCGCTCTTGCTCCTCGCCATCGACCATCGCCGCGCTCCTCGTCGCATCGGTCTAGCCGCAAGTTGTCATCCCTCCTCGGCGCGTGGGCGGACCCGTAGGCCGCCATCCCCCTCAGTGCATGGGCGGAGGCATAGGTCTCCATCACCTTGTCGTGCAATCGAGAGCAGCTCCTCGTCGCAGGGTGACATCTTTCTCGCCGCACACGATCCGTGAGTTTGAAACTTCACATGACTTTATGCTTGAAACTTGCAGCTTGTCGTTTTTTTTAATTTCTTACATAAAAACATGGATTCACAGATCTTTCGAATGAGAGTATGGTTTTGTGTTGCTTTTTCCTTGGCTAAAATGCATTCAAAAAGTCTCGCCACATTTTAATTAATGGAATGAAACATCTTTGATTAGACTTAGGCTATGATTATAGCTTACCCGCTCTTATGACACTCATCATGAAGCATAGGGGAAACAATGGTTCAATTTCTTAATATAAACCTGCTTTGTTTTGTAAATTTGTAGTGAGTAGTTTTGATTATCTAGTGTTGCTTCAGATATGATGATCGATGAAATTATATACTTGTTTCATTGCTTATGCTTTTTAATGGTGGTTTGTACATCATTTTTAGGTATAGATGGCTCGCAGTTGCTGATTTTGGGAGGAAGAACATAACATACTCGGTGTTGATATAATCAGATGCAAAAGATTAGAATTTTCTGAGGAAAAATAAATCTTTATCCATGAGACTCCAACTATTTAACTTAGTATTTTTTACGACTTAGTTTAATCGAACAATTGACAGATATGTTTATCATGAAATAGCGGTCCTTACCACGAAATATGTAAAAAATTTATTATCTTTGTTAGTACTTGTACTTGTATATTGGCATCTGTTTTTATATATTTGCATTTTTAGGCTTCTCTGAAGTTTTTACCCTTGATAGTTTAATGAGGATTTAGGTTGTTTATCATGTAATTATAATTCAAAATTGAATGGTAAAAATGAGTCTGTGCTTTGTTATTTAATTTGTATTGTATGTTTTTTCTCGACAGTCTTTTTAAATTTATGAACTATTACTGCCTACATTTTAATCTTTATACTCCTTCCTCTAATAGATGCAAAGCATATAGTTGGAAGGCGCTTCAGTTCAAATCGACATCAAGCTATGACCTATTACAATTGTTGTTGGTCCAAGTGTCAAACCCATTATTGTTGTCAATTACAAGGGGAGGAAAAGCAGTTTGCATCTGAAGAGATATCTTCAATGGTTTTGATAAAGAGGAAAGCAATTACTGAAGCGTATCTTGGATATGTTGTTAAAAATATTGTTTTATTAACTAATATATTTGTTTAAGAAATTGCCGAATCATATCTTGGATGTGTTGTTAAATATAAATGTTTGGACTTTGATGCGGGTTAATTACTGAAATTATTGTTGTTGTGTTGTATAGGAATTTAGATGGAGTATCGTAATCAACGAGATAACTGTAAAAATATTTCCTTCTTTCTATCATAAATTTGTATTCAAGTCCTTTGGAATTTTTTTTAGAGTAAATTGTTTCCTATTGTTGAATGGGTGGATACGGAAATAGACTCGATCGGCGCCCCAACTAGTATGAGTTTTCAGCACTCAGAACCGAGTGCGCTTCGACTGGAGCCTCGACTGACCAATTCTGATCACACTCAGAACCAAGTGTGCCTCAATCGTGGCCTCGATTGATGTTACCAGTCGAGCCGACCCACTCATCGCCTCGACTGATGTCTCGCAGATTTAAATAGGAACCCCTTCATTCCGTAATTTTTTCTTCCCCACAATCATCCCCTCCCGACTACGACGAGCGCCAGTTGAGCCCTACATCTCCGCCCAAGCTTTACAACCTCAAGACAAGCCTTCTCTAGTCTAGGGTAAGGATCTTCTTCCTTCTCCTTGCCATTTCCTCTTAACCCTAAACCCCCCTAACCCTAATCTCTGACCACTCGACCACAACTAGGGTTCCAGCAAGAAAAATTCGTCTTCTGCAGCAAGTTCTTGTTCTTGGTTCTATGGCACCCAAGTAAGACTTTTTCCTTACTCTCCTTATGATTTTAGAGGATTTCTAAGCAACTAATCACTTTCCCCACTTGACATGCATCATTTCATTCTTTGCATTCATTCATGGGTCAATCTTGTGCGCATGACATATTTGACACATTACATTTTAGACTAAAAAGAAAGGAACTTAAGTCCTCCACCTCTAGGCCCTCACGAGAGAGGTCTTGCTTGGACCATCGTTTCCCCTCGGAATATTATTTGCACACCTTTAGGACCCATGAGTTTGAACTCTTAAGCATCCGGTCCATAGATGGTCATTTCTTCTCCAATAATGCACCATATGTTAGAGAGATGGTTGATCATTATAGACTCTCTACTGCGATCACAACATCAATGAAGACTTACTTGTCGAATTCTATAACAACCCACTGAAAATAGGCTTATCTATAAGTCAAGGGTAGCCAAAATAGATATCACTCTTACTCCAGCCATCTGGAGATCATTTCTAGGATGTAGAGAGTCCTCCTCTAACCTAGAATGCTATCCAACTCTTCCTGAAAATTTAGTAGGCTTCGACCTCAATTCCATCCACGAATCCTTATTTAGACGTCTTAGAGATGAAGGAGTTAATTTGGTGTCAGCCATGACACTAACGGCTCTTGACAACATCTTATACAAAGTCATTGTCGGATGCATTTGACCCATAGTCACCAAAGGGCAAGCCAAGGTTAGGCCACATCATTTATTGGCTCTCCACCTTCTAAAAAATCACCTTGATTTTAACATAGCTTTGAACATGTTTCTGTGCATTGTCCATTTCTCCATTCCAGTCAAGAAAAAAGTTTATATGCCTTTTGGTCACATCCTCACTTTTTGGTTAGAGTCCCTAGGCATAAACACATCCATGGGAAAAGTGAGGGAGGTGAAAATGATGGACTATATGCATTGGAGAAATTTATCTCTAGTCGGCATGATTCGCACCCCTTCAGGAGAGATCCAGTGGAAGGATGGCCATCAAGTTGAGGAGCATATGGATGTTGAGGAAGAACCTACTCTTCCTGCTGAAGAACCACACCACCCGGCTCCTAATCAAGTTGAACACTTGACCACTATCACAGAGCAGCTATCTCAACTTCGTGAAGCCCATGAGTCTTTTGTGAACACAATCACCATGACAATATCAGATTTCCATCTACAAACCAACCAACAATTGACTCAAATACAAAACACTCAAGATCAAATCCTTCAAGAGCAGATGGAAATCAAAAATATGTTGATCAATTGGACAAGTAGCTCGAAGGAACCTTCAACACCAGCCCTCGACAAATAGAATCATGTTAAGAACTCCAATTATATCAATCCAACTAGGATGGTTGCACTATGGATATTTGTCTTTGTGTTTAGACTTTAAACTATGGTTGTTCTTGTGAAACAGTTTTTTTAAAAATGTCAACTTTTTGTTCATTCTGTTTTTATTGTGTGATCTGTTATTGGTTGTGTATGGTTGAGTTGGTTAGTGTCTATCACACTTTTTATTGTGTGTTAGTGCCACCCGAACAACCCAAGCCTTGACTCCATCCCACCATTGTTAGTGCAATCATTAAGTGTACACCTAATCAACCCTAAAAGAATGTGTGTTTGAGGGGGAGCTACGGTTTGGGAAGTCCACAGTATTAGTATGAGTTTTCCTATATTTTATACCCTAATCCTAGCAAAGATCTAAGTGTGTTTAAAGATTTCTGGGTATTCTCGTTTGTGTTAAGAAAGTGTGCGAGGATTTTTTTCTTCAGTTCATATACCCTAATGTGAAGTGAAGTATCAACCTAATGTCATAAGTTTCAACCGAAGTGAAGTATCAACCCTTTTGATATCTTAATGGGTAAAATATTTTTCCAATATTTTTCACCAACTGTTTATGACATAAGTATTATACGTATTGAATTTCATGATTTTTAAGGTTACGTATAATTACTTATCAATTTTCAAAGTCGATATCTGATAATTGAAAAATAGAGTTTTCAGTTATTAGTCGACTGGTATGATGACAGTCGATTGATGGGGCGGCAGCTGCCCTGGTGGAAACTGCCTTGGTGGAAACCGCCCTGGCAGACAGCCCTGGTAGACCTATTCTAGCAGAAATGCCCTTGCAAAAATCGCCCTGGTGAAAATTGCCCTAGCTGAAACCGCCATGGCAGAAACTACCCTTGTAGAACTACCCTGGCACAATTATCAGTCGACTGCTGCTTGGTGCCAGTTGATTGATGAGCACTTCACTCGACTGCTTTCTGGAGGACTCAACTAATTGGCTGATTCACAATCAGCCCGGGAAAAGCACTGACAACCCGAGGAGGATGAGTTTTAGGGGAAGGAACTTATTCCCCATGATTTTTTTGTTGTTTGCCAAAGGGGGAGAGTATGGGTTCAAGTTATTGTGATACTTGTGATATTATTCAAATGGAATGAAGTTAAATTGAAATTCTGTCCATCTCTATTACATGTGATACTTCTGCATTTCAAGTTATATCATCCCTATTGCATGAATGCTAAATTTCTGATATGATAAATTTCAACTTAAAGATATAATTTCTGATATGATAAATTTCAACTTAATGATATATTTGTGATATGAAATATTTTTGCACTTCATGATAAATTTCTAATATGAAATATTTCTGCACTTCATGCTATATATAAGAAATTGAGATGAATTGTATTTATATCACCTAAACTTAAACCATGTTGTCAAACATCAAAAAGGGGGAGATTTTAGTGCAATCAAGTCCATCTAATGTTTCAATGTTTAACAACAAGGTTTAAGTCAAGGAAATAGAAATCTAGTTTAAGCTAGAGTATAGTCAAGACATTACTTCGACTGATACAAACCTAAGGTCACTAAGTTAGATGTTTAGAGTGACATTAGACCTTGGGAGAAATCCAAGGATAAGCCTTGGTATGGATGGAAATCCAAAGGAGAACCTTGGTAGAGGAAGAGTACAAGCTGGCTGGAGGTCCGGAAGCTTGGTGATGGAGAGGGCATAGTAACGTGCTCGTTCTCCATTGGGAAGAGTACAAGCTGGCCGGAGGTCCGGAAGCTTGGTGATGGAGAGGACATAGTAACGTGCTCGTTCTCCATTGGAGTTAGAGAGGGCACAAGGGAGTGCTCGGTCTCTAGCTAGTGTACTCGTTAGTAAGAGAGGGTACAGTAACATGCTCGTTCTCTTACTAGGGTACATGGGCCCAATACTCGTTAGACAAAGAGGGCACCGTAATGTGCTCGTTCTTTAGCTAGGGTACTGAGAGTACTCGTTAGACAAAGAGGGCACCGTAACGTGCTCGTTCTTTGGCTAGGGTACATGGAGTGCTCGTTAGGCAAGTAGGGCATCGTAGCGCGCTCGATCTTTTTCTAAGGTACTCAGAGCATTCGTTAGTTGGAGAAGGCACTGTAACGTGCTTGGTCTCTTACTAGGGTGCTTGAAACTCTAGGAGTGGCAGCTTACTAGGAAAGATATTCATGTGCTTCAAATATTTATCGTATCAGTCGATCCACCATGGGGGTCAGCTCGACTGACACTCTTGCACAAAGGCATAGAATCTAGCTGGCTCGATTGTCACCTCGACTACTTATTGTTTGGTATAGCACAGAATTGAGCTTGCTCGACTACCAGCTCGACTGCTCACTACGTGGAACAGCACAGAATCGAGCCTAGCTCAACTGCGGGCTTGATTGTATACTCTGATCGTCAAACTCAAAATCCTATACCAATCGAGTTGATTTGGTAGCGGCTCGATTGTACGCTCTGATCGCCAAACTCTAAACCCTATACTAGTCGAGTCAATTTGGTAGCGGCTCGACTGGTAGTTACAGAATTCGGTCACAGAACTGAGCCCGACTTGACTACGGGCTCGACTGACAGGTGTTTTTCGAGCACAAATGCGAGTCAGACTCAACTACGGGCTCGACTGTAAAGGCGGTAACGGGATGCTTCCGTTTCGAGTAAAGATTCAAACGCGTTGATTTCCGATTGGAGGAGCATGATCCTTTCCTGACAAACCACCAGAGGATGGAGGTGGTTACGGGGACAAGCTCAGGTGGTCAAGTTTTGGTCGGGCGTGACTTCTAGGGTTCCAATGGAGAAAGATAAAAGGCTTGCTGAAGAAGAAGAGAAGTAGTTCTTGTGCTTTAGTTTTCGATTTGAGTTAGACAAGCCTCCTGTGATTCATTCTGAAGGAGAAGAAGTGAAAAAGCCTTGCTCTCATCTCGCCTCCTCTCCAACAAGTGCTCACAACTACTGTCAATCACTTTCTTGCAAGCGCTACAACTCCATCTTCAACGCAAGAAGCTGAACAACAAATCTGTAACCTGTTTTAATTTCTTAGCTTACTGTTCTTGATTATCTTATTCCATTGTAAGCTTGTAAGAGGTGAAGTTTTTCACCTCCGGAAACTTTCCGATCCATTTATAGTAGACTTTCCTTTTGAGCTGCGCATGGAGTAGGAACTACTGAGTTCCGAACCATGTAAATACCTACGTATTGGTTGTGTTTGTGTTTTTTACTTTGCTTTCTATTTCCGCTGTGTAATCCTCTATTTTGTAGTGAAATTTGATTTTTTTTTTCAACTCGCTATTCACCCCCCCCCTCTAGCGAGCCTTGATCCCAACAAGTGGTATCAGAGCCAAGGCTCTACACCAGATTCACCTCCACCAGAGTATCAAGGAATGGCAGCGCAAGAGGGATTCATCACAACTCGACCCCCGTATTTCGACGGCCAAAACTTCCAGTATTGGAAGAGCCGGATAGAATACTACTTGATGATGGATAAGGATATGTGGTTCTCCGTCTCAGAGGGATTCACACCACCAACCAACGACGAAGGAAGGGTATTGGTGTCTTCTCTGTGGTCGGCAGAACAGAGGAGAAGAGCTTAGGCCAATGCCAAAGCAACTGTAACTCTGCAGTGCGGTGTAGCCAAGGACCAACTCAACAAAGTTGGCCCCTTCAGTAGTGCTCAAGAACATTGGAGGAAGTTGATGGAGTTACATGAAGGAACCAGAGATTCAAGGACAGCAAAGAGGAATCTCTACTTGAACAAACTTCAGAATTTTAGCATGAAGGAGACTGAAACTGTAAGTGAACTGCATGGTAGGTTTAAAGAAATACTCAATGGCCTCCATTTGGTTAGAGAGGCTGTTGAGAATAAGGATTTAGCCAGGTATGTACTCAAATCTTTCCCTAGGAATAATTTGTGGTCATCTATGGTGGATGCCTACAAAGTATCAAGGGATCTTTCAACAATTAAGATTGATGAACTATTTTGTGAATTGGAATTGCATGAACAAGCTAATCAAAGCCTAAAGGAGAAGGGTCTAGCTTTTATTGCAGGAGATCGCAGCAAGGAGAGCAAGAAGAAGAAGGAGAAGAAGGAAGTTTCTTCCTCCTCTTCACCATCAGATTCAGATGGAGATGATGAGTCATCCTCTAGCGAGATGGCTAACTTTGTGAGGAGATTGATGAGAAGATGTCACGCCCCAAGAGCATACCGAGCCGAAAATCAAACGGACGACACCTCCCCTATACGTGGCAACATTTCGGGTTAATACAAGGCCTGTAGGCCCACAATGACAACAATATATACAAATATACCAAACCACAACAGTATATATATATCAAAACAACTACACACAGCGGAAACGATACCACAATAATACACATTCTACACATGCATACCGGTATGACTGACACATCACAACAAAACAAAACTTCAACAAAAAATCCGAATATACAACATGTACATCACGAAAACTCCAAAATACAATACACAACGGACGGAAAGTCCAAATACACATGGGAGTCTCAGAGGTGAGATGAGACGATGTCAGTCGACGGTGCTCCAAGCTGTCATGAAGTCTTCTACCTGTTACCTGGGCGACAGAAAACCCAGGGTCCGTGGGGGGTGGTGAGTAAAACTCTGCAGAGAGCCGTACTCAACTGATCATAATACTCTCTATCCTGTAGAGAGTCATACCAATCTAATCGACACACTCTCTATCTTGTAGAGAGTCGTACTCAACTAATAGATGCACTCTCTATCCTGTAGAGAGTCGTACCTAACTGATCGACGCACTCTCTATCCTGTAGAGAGTCGTACCTAACTGATCGACGCACTCTATCCTGTAGAGAGTCGTACTCAAACCGATTCTCAAGCTAGGACCACAAGTCCGTAGCGACACATTAAGTACCATTCACTTGACCAATTATACAATACATGGTCAGTGGTAAACATGCAACCTAGGGGTACTAGAATTAACCGTAGGTTCAAGACCTTATCTACCCACGGATGACCTTTTTGCCCAATTTACAATCAGGTTGTCATCCGGACTTTACTACTTGCACTTAACTTAAACAAATTCTAAGTTACTTACATCACCTATATATATAACTCCTAATCATGGTAAAATAAACATGATAGCATCCATGGAGTTAATAGCCAATGGTAAAGTATCAAGCATACGATAAAAAGAGCAGGGTCAAGATAATATGAACACCTAACATGCTCATATCTATGACTAAATCTGAATGCAATACATCTACTCGGACCAGGTAGGAAATTACTCACCTGATACGAAGCTCGAATAATCCTCACGTCCAAAAGACCGTCCTGAATTCAGGTCCTGCAATTAACATACAAACATAACTAACCATCTTCTTCCATTTACTATTAATCAGCTAGCCAATAGTAATCTAACTGTAGATGTAACATCAACTTCACAACGTAGCTTCAAACTCACCTAACTTAGTTACAGTTGCTAAATAGCTCAATCCAAATAGAAAATGACAAGCTTACCCACATTTGTCTTCATCACCCGCACTAGGAGGCAGATTAGAAGCAACTAGCCATATTTCTTTTGCTCACGGTGAAGAAGTGGTAGGACCTAATCGTTTCAATTTAACATAAGGTCGATGAAATCCAGTTCAACTAAAGTCTCTTCCCCTGCAATCAGAATTATATCAGATATATACCCAATAAATCTCATATCCCCTAACCCTAAAATCCACAATTCAGGTAAACAAGGGAATCACAGTCATTACTAGGAATCGAAGGTAGCCTTCTTCCTCGTCGCAACAATGATGCAGCCCAAAACCCTGATCCGTGCTTGATGGAGGGTGTCACAGCCATCCAAACTCATCACCTCACAGTCAACCGACAGAATTTCACACTACACCCGAAATCAATCGACCAACACAAACAACATACCTAAAAGAGGAGACAAATTCGAGTTTTTACCTCCCTTAGGACTCCATTGGCAAATACCACAAACCTAGAAGACTCCACCGACAGCCCAACCCTTCTCCTATCCCCTGTTCACCGGCCAAAGATCCTGCCCAATTTCACAGATCGTTCAACCAAGGAAAATCCACAGAAATTCTGAACATCTCGTCCAAGATCAAATAAAACAACACCTACTCACCGGACTCCAACGGCGATCCTTGAACTCACAAGACAAAGGATCTGAATTGGCGTCGGCGCTGTCCATCGGGCAGCGGAGGTCCAGCCCTAACAATCGAGACCGGAGAGATCAAGAAGAAGAGACTGTGAACTGGCTCACGAACCAGAGATCAGTGGTTGTGCACGATCGGGGAAACACAATAAGAAGACGCAGATCTTGCCGATCAGAGCTTGTTGCGGCTAGGATCAATGGAGGGTGGTACTGAAAGGGAATACACAGTAGACAAAGCGACTGAAGGTAGTGGAGCAGCGACCAAATTCGGCGGTGACGTCTGGCCGCGTGACGACAGGGCTGTGGCGCGACTCGAGGAGGCAGCCATGGGCATCGACAATGAGCTCCTGGAGAATGCTCGATTGACGCCGGCGGAAGTGGAAGGGAGACTGCGATCAAAGGAGAGATCGACGCTGGAAATATGAAGGCAAGGAAGAGTCGTGGCGAGAAGATGAAGAGGAGGTGTCGCGAGTGGGATTAAATCGAAGGAGAAACCGCAGTTAACGGACGAATAGAAGGGGAAACGGGTTTGTGGATCGCGGATCGCGTTCGAGATTAACCCGACACCTATTAACCTATTAATATTAGGGTTAGATTAATAAATCCAATTAACCCCTAGACTTGGATTTAAACTCATTTTAAATCCTGAAAAATTTCTAAAAACTCCTGAAAAATTCCACAAGCTAATTTCTTAATTAGCAAGATTTTTTTTTCGGTATCTTACATTCTCCCCCACTTATAAAAATTTGGTCCCCAAATTTCGTACTAACATGCAAAAATTACTTCAAGCAAGTTTCCGAAAGGACCACATACCTTCCTCAAGTTAACAGATGAGACTATCGAGCCCGGATAGTATCTTCCAGCTCCCACATAGTCTCCTCATCGGTATGATGCCGTCATCCAACCTTTACGAGTCGGATGGTCTCCGTGCCTGGTGTACGTAACTCTTCTGTCATTATAGGCAGATTCCACTGAATGAACTTGATCCTCCTAACTGCCTCTGAAATCCATGACACAAGATCTTAATAGATTCTCCAGAGTCTGAATGGTACTCTCAAATAGTTCATCAGTCCGCGGATGAAATGTTACACTAAGCCGAAGCTCTGTGCCCATAGTCTAATGCAGACTCTCCCAAAATCGCAAGGTAAATCGTGGGTCTCTATCAGATATAGTACTCAAAAGTACTCTGTACAGTCTGATAATCTTTCGGCGATTCAACTTTGCCGGATGATCCAACGAGTACGACCCACGAATAGGAAGGAAATGAGCTGATTCGGTTAGTCGATCCATGATCACCCAAATCGCATCATGTCTTTTACGGGTTCTAGGCAACCCCGTAACGAAATCAATAGTGATATGCTCTCACTTCCATTCCGGAATTAGAATTTTCTAGAGCAATCCAGCGAGTTTCTGATGTTCAGCCTTCACCTACTGGCATACTAAACATCGAGCAGCAAAATCTGCTATAACTCTCTTTATACCATTCCACCAATATAAACGTTTCAACTCTCGGTACATCTGAGTACCACCAAGGTATATAGCCCATCTCGAATGATGTGCTTTTTGTAGCAACTCTTCCTTCAACATTGTAACTCTGGAACCCACTATCCTTATCAGAGACGGGGAATTATTTTCTCAAAAGAAAAATCCATCATCCATCCAAAATACACTCGACACACGCTGTAAGTGCATGGAAGACTATACCGATCAATCTCCCTTGTTGCAATTGTTGCAACTATTCATGCTCCAGCAACTCCATTGTAGCTACCCAGTAGCTTGTTAAATTCAATGAGCACTTCTGCTCCATACAACTACAAATCCAGATAATAACTACTAAAGTCATGTCATGTATATGACAGACTATCTCGTAGTTTCTTAACTATCGTAAGCATAAGATATGACTCATTCATCTGCATCGGAATCGTTCCGATCCCTGAAATGACGCATCTGCGTACATCATCCTTTTTATCTACTCCGGAAGGATTAACTAATACCCATGTAAAAGTTAACCGCCGTCTAGGACTTGTAACTGGTTTCACCAGCTTCCGACTAAATGATTTCCAACATCACCTTTGTCAAACAAGTCTGCGGTATAGTAATGCTAAGACATTCTATCCACATCTACAGTACTAACCAAACCATACAAGGCAAACCACCATCTACGGTGGTCGAGTGCGCAACTTCAACTACCACAATCAACAGTGGCGATTACGCCCAACTCCAACTACAAAGGATCAATCGTGTTCGAGGATACATGATTCTCAAATCGATGATGACTAAATCGTTAATTAGTCAACAGCAATCAAAAAAATTCATACAATCCATACTAAGTATGAAATTGTCGTCCTCCATACACCTGCATTCCCTTTACTCTAAGCTGACGATATAATAATCATCACAACGACAATGATAATTGTATGACACCATGTCACTACAATATCAACACTTCAGTCGTAAATCAACCCTAGAGTATACGCAGGTGTCCTTAGCTGATCTAGACAGATCATTTATCCACAACGAAGGATATCCTCTTTTAACAACTATCGCATTCCATCATCGATAATCGATGCATACTTTCAAAGGTCCATCTCTCTTTCAACAAAGAGTTCCGGATCTTCTCAAGGAGAAATACTGGGATAGCTAAATATCCCCTCCAACAACTCCTATAATCGCAACTCACGTTCTTCCAATTCTTTTATAGTGTTTAACAACACTGATACCAACAAAAATATCACTCGATATGTGATCTTCAATACCGGACTATTTTCGCAATCATTTCGATCGCCTACTCCACTTGCCTAAGCAACGACAAGGCTATGAGTTCATCTGAAACTACATCCGAAGGCTCTCGGATTATACGCACATCCGAGATATATATCATACCATAATCTCAACAACTTGACCATCCGTAAGGATATGTCTACAGTAAAAGTATGTATATCAAAATCTAAGGACCTCCCTTGACTTCTTAATCGTTGGTCCACTTCTCACCTGACAGTAGAGATACCACTGACCCATTAAGTTGATGTATAGGACCCTTCTAATCCAACTAAGAATGTTCTAGATAAAGATACTCGTAAACTACAAGTATCTCTCAATATATTAACCTCGAGGGTAAACTAAAGTAATACCCTGAACAATCCATTATCTGTCGATCCGATCCAAAAGGCTCTACACAGGTCTCGGCCTTTCTCCGAAGAGAAAAGATCAGATTCAACAGTCTGCGACAATTTGATCGCATTTCTGCGAAGAATGATCCGAGGATTTTTCCTAGATAATCTGATCCTATCACTTAAATCTACGAGCTACAACTGTAGAATACAAAATAGATACGACCACTATTGTATACTCTCTCCTCTGTACAATTCAAATCACATCTGGAGGTAACTGTTGTTGTCTGCATGTGTCTTCTACGATGTCTTCTGCTGATGTTGCTTCTGTGTTGATCACTGCTGAAGGGTAGTATCAAGGAACTCCAACCACGCCTGAGATAGTAGATCACTTCTGATGAAATAACCCAATCTTCGGTGCTGATCTCCACTGTCGAGATGGTGCATCATCCTCCCGGAATACCATCGATAGTCTTCAACTGAGTCTTCAAAGTACACCTCCTCCACTGTACTGGTTGATCACAATAGCAATAGATGACCTGATCCAATGGATTATCTAACTTCGCGTGTCTTCGTGATCCGCACTGCACGCACACAATCCCTTTGAAGTCTTTGTTCTAATTTTTGCTGATATCCACAATAACATTCTGATGATCTGTGATTGGTCTTTTATAATCGAAAAGTAGCTCAAGGCCTGTGACCCTGATCTTGCTCCTTTTATCCAACATTCGGAGACTTCTAATTCTATTAAATTGACCTGCAATATTTGCTTATCGGTCTCCAACTCTTAAACCCTTGTACGGAGTCATTTCTAAACTCCTGTCTCAATCCAACGTCTTCTGGCAGGATCTGGTAGAAGATCCCAGCATCCTAATCCAACAATAAGCCAATAACTCTGGGCGGCTTAAATCATCCATTCATCTCCTTGAGCTATTAGGTGGTCGTAACCTCTGCAAGTCTCACGACTCTGTACAGTACACTATTACTAACCGAGCACCCTTTCTTGAAGCTTAAGAATTCCTTACAATGTGTCACTAAAAGTGACAGGGGAAATACTCTCTTTCAACATCACTAATCCATGATCAAGTGATATATTATTTCCCGAAATTTTTTTTTTGCATCTATCACCAAATACCGGCTTGATCCCGATAATGGTATGCAAACAACTCTTCTTTCTCGGTATAACATGAGTTAAGTACTCAAAAGTACTCTCAAAGTTATACATCTCAGTATGAACAACTCAGGGATAAAATCCCTATGAAACACCGTAACCTAGCCTTCCGCTATCTGCATCACAAATAGTCTACAAGTCTGTTCATTACCCACAGGTAATGATCTGACTAGCGCCATTAGTGGAAATCTCTAAAACTGTAGTATCTGATTTCCATAATAAATGTGACGACTTGGCCCCTATTTTTCGACTCGGTATCAGTCGGCTCTCAGAGGTAAATCACCTCCTCGACATAGGTTCAAGACTCACAGACTCAACAGGTCGTTCCTTCGTAATCAACCATAACCAACACACTATAGGTTATTCCCTGGTATAAGCATCTAAATGCATAGCCAACATAACCGGGAGTATAAACCCTAAAGGTCACTCCGGTTGGTCGCCTCGGTGGATGACCCCTACTATAAGTCTGCACAGGTGTCATAACTCTATTGTATACACCTAGTGATCAAGTTTAGATAAATATCTACTAAACCATAAGTTATCTGGAATTCTTACCTCGTGTTGCTTGAAGCTCAGGCCACTGTCCATCTCATCTCAGAAAACCAAAACCAAATAAATCGACTCCCGAGAATCCAAGACTCGATTCAAAAACAACATTGTATGGCATCGCAGAACCTTGGGCTCTGATACCACTAAAGTTGTCACGCCCCGAGAGCATACCGAGCTGAAAATCAAACGAACGGCACCTCCCCTGTACGTGGCAACATTTCGGGTTAATACAAGGCCCGTAGGCCCACAATGACAACAATATATAATATACCAAACCACAACAGTATATATATATCAAAACAACTACACACAGCGGAAACGATACCACAATAATACACATCCTACACATGCATACCGGTATGACTAACACATCACAACAATACAAAACTTCGACAAAAAATCCGAATATACAACATGTACATCATGAAAACTCCAAAATATAATACACAACGGACGGAAAGCCCAAATACACACGGGAGCCTCGGAGGTGAGATGAGACGATGTCAGCCGGCGGTGCTCCAAGCTGTCACGAAGTCTTCTACCTGTTACCTGGGCGACAGAAAACCCAGGGTCCGTAGGGGGTGGTGAGTAAAACTCAGTAGGTAATAGAAAAACATGTATATATGTCATATCACATGTATTTTCAATAACATACTCTAGAGGTACAACAGGTATATCAACATAGTATATAAATATAAGCATATACCGTCTAACCAAATAACAACATAAAAATGGAGACATACCTGAAGTTTGCTACGCTACTCTGATCCAACCTGAACATATATCAAACATATATATATATATATATATATATATATATAGGAAGAGTAGATCAATTCACAATATACTCTAGCTACAGGTCAAGGTATCTAATGGTCTGTCCAAACATATACTAGTACCCGACACAACCGTATAATAAATGCAAGAAGCATGTATGAATATGATGTACAAACAAGTGCATCAAGCATAATACAATCAAATGCAACATCACAATAAGCATATATATATAGACTGCATCTAAATATGTATACTAATCACAATCATCCATATATATATATACATGCATATATGTATATATATGGCAATATGCAAAAATGTCATAAGTCATCAATGCAGCATGCATGGTCATGTCGGCTCACCCTAAAGCTACCACGACCCCAGTGTGGCCTCGGTGGCTTGAGCATGACAACTACCCCAACTCAACACCAACCACTACTCTCGAGTGGCCAAGTGGGCAGGATGATCGAGTAGCATATAAGCGTAAATAGCAAGCTACACGATGGAGGTCCCTGCTGTTGGCCACTCCGACAGTCACTACCCATGAGTGGTAGAGTGCCACACACGCAGGACTACGACACACAAATCCAACTACCACCGTCTATAGTGATAGAGTACGGCACCACAATGCTCTACCCTCACACTGGTTACTCCTCCTATGAGTAACCGTGGAGGCAGGATGACTAGCGACACTCTTAACCACAAGGGAGACCTCGTCGCCAGCATGCATGCAAATGACATGAATGCAATGTCTCACATACAGACATCCATCATAGATTCTCTATCCTACAGAGAATCATACTAACCAGATCAACACACTCTCTATCCTGCAGAGAGTCGTACTCAACTGATCATAATACTCTCTATCCTGTAGAGAGTCATACCAATCTAATCGACACACTCTCTATCCTGTAGAGAGTCGTACTCAACTGATAGATGCACTCTCTATCCTGTAGAGAGTCGTACCTAACTGATCGACGCACTCTCTATCCTGTAGAGAGTCGTACCTAACTGATCGATGCACTCTCTATCCTGTAGAGAGTCATACTCAAACCGATTCTCAAGCTAGGACCACAGGTCCGTAGCGACACATTAAGTACCATTCACTTGACCATTTATACAATACATGGTCAGTGGTAAACATGCAACCTAGGGGTACTAGAATTAACCGTAGGTTCAAGACCTTATCTACTCACGGATGACCTTTTTGCCCAATTTACAATCAGGTTGTCATCCGGACTTTACTACTTGCACTTAACTTAAACAAATTCTAAGTTACTTACATCACCTATATATATAACTCCTAATCATGGTAAAATAAACATGATAGCAGCCATGGAGTTAATAGCCAACGGTAAAGTATCAAGCATACGATAAAAAGAGCAGGGTCAAGATAATATGAACACCTAACATGCTCATATCTATGACTAAATCTGAATGCAATACATCTACCCGGACCAGGTAGGAAATTACCCACCTGATACGAAGCTCGAATAATCCTCACGTCCAAAAGACCGTCCTGAATTCAGGTCCTGCAATTAACATACAAACATAACTAACCATCTTCTTCCATTTACTATTAATCAGCTAGCCAATAGTAATCTAACTGTAGATGTAACATCAACTTCACAACGTAGCTTCAAACTCACCTAACTTAGTTACAGTTGCTAAATAGCTCAATCCAAATAGAAAATGACAAGCTTACCAACATTTGTCTTCATCACCCGCACTAGGAGGCAGATTAGAAGCAACTAGCCATATTTCTTTTGCTCAAGGTGAAGAAGAGGTAGGACCTAATTGTTTCAATTTAACATAAGGTCGATGAAATCTAGTTCAACTAAAGTCTCTTCCCATGCAATCAGAATTATATCAGATATATACCCAATAAATCTCATATCCCCTATCCCTAAAATCCACAATTCAGGTAAACAAGGGAATCACAGTCATTACTAGGAATCGAAGGTAGCCTTCTTCCTCGTCGCAACAATGATGCAACCCAAAACCCTGATCCGTGCTTGATGGAGGGTGTCACAGCCATCCAAACTCATCACCTCACAGTCAACTGACAGAATTTCACACTACACCCGAAATCAATCGACCAACACAAACAACATACCTAAAAGAGGAGACAAATTCGAGTTTTTACCTCCCTTAGGACTCCATCGGTAAATACCACAAACCTAGAAGACTCCACCGGCAACCCAACCCTTCTCCTATCCCCTGTTCGCCAGCCAAAGATCCTGCCCAATTTCACAGATCGTTCAACCAAGGAAAATCCACAGAAATTTCGAACATCTCATCCAAGATCAAAGAAAACAACACCTACTCACCCGACTCCAACGGCGATCCTTGAACTCACAAGACGAAGGATCTGAATTGGCGTCGGCACTGTCCATCAGGCAGTGGAGGTCCAGCCCTAACAATCGAGACCGGAGAGATCAAGAAGAAGAGACGGTGAACTAGCTCACGAACCAGAGATCAGTGGTTGTGCACGATCGGGGAAACACAACAAGAAGACGCAGATCTTGCCGATCTGAGCTTGCTGCGGCGAGGATCGACGGAGGGTGGCACTGAAAGGGAATACACAGCAGACAAAGCGGCTGACGGCAGTGGAGAAGCGACCAAATTCGGCGGCGGCGTCTGGCCGCGTGACAGCGGCGACAGGGCTGCGACACGACTCGGGGAGGCGGCCATGGGGATCGGCAACGAGCTCCTGGAGAATGGTCGATTGACGCCTGCGGCAGTGGAAGGGAGACTGCGATCGAAGGAGAGATCGACGCTAGAAATATGAAGGGGAGGAAGAGTCACGGCGAGAAGATGAAGAGGAGGTGTTGCGAGTGGGATTAAATCGAAGGAGAAACCGTAGATAACGGACGAATAGAAGGGGAAACGCGTTTGTGGATCGCGGATCACGTTCGAGATTAACCCGGCACCTATTAACCTATTAATCTTAGGGTTAGATTAATAAATCCAATTAACCCCTAGACTAGGATTTAAACTCATTTTAAATCCTAAAAAATTTCTAAAAACTCCTGAAAAATTCCACAAGCTAATTTCTTAATTAGCAGGATTTTTTTTTCGGTATCTTACCGAAGAAGCCAAAAATACAACAAGAAGGATGTGAAGAAATACTTCACCAACAAAAAGAAAGGTAAATTTTTTGAAATTAATCAGGATAAAGCTGATGTAGAGTGCTTTCATTGTCATAGGAAAGGTCACTTCAAAAGTGAATGCCCTGAGTACAAAAAGAAGGAAGAAAAGGCCAAGAGGAAGAAAGCATTGAAGGCTACTTGGGATAATACTTCATCCTCATCCTCCTCATCGGAAGAAGAAAATGAGGAGAAGGGAGCAAAGCAAAAGGCTCTCATGGCACTGGAGAATTCTGAAAATTTAGATTTGGATGGAGAGTTGAGGCATTCTGATGAGGAGCAATCAAATTCGGACTCTTCATCATCATCTTCGGATGATGATCAGGTAAACTTTCCCCATCTAGATAAATTGTATGAAACTATCGCTTGCTTGACAAATGCTCTGAAAAAAATCCAAAACTAAGGTCAAATTACTGAAAACTGAATTAGAACTAGTTAAGAATACTAATACACTGTCTGATGACAGTGGTGCTGGAAATCCTCATTTGAAGGAGATCAAGGATGAGAATACATCCTTGAAGGCACAGGTGGAAGATCTCAAGTGCACACTTGAGAAATTCACCAATGGATCAAAGACATTAAACATGATCTTAGGAGCCCAACGTGCAGTCTACAACAAGGCTGGACTAGGGTTCAATTCTCAACAAAAGGAATTTAGTCATATGTCCTTAGTGACTAGGAAATCTGCATCTAGATCTAAAGTTTCTTTTGGTGGAATTGATGGACCTAAAACTGCTAAAGGAAAATCTGTTAATGCAAAAATAGCTAGGTCTAAATTTGGAAATGGTAGAACTATCACTGTTGGTTTTATTTCTGCTAGATCACTTATTATTGGAACTTCTAAGGCTTGGATTCCTAGGAAGTTTGTAGTAGATGCAGAGGGACCCAACTTGTGGGTTCCAAAAGACTAAATTTTCCGTGTTTAGCAGGGACCCGTCAAGGGGGAGCGTCCAACTACATGGTTTGCGGATAGCGGGTGCTCCAAACATATGACAGGGAACTCCTCTTTGTTTTCCTCAATTAATGCCAAAGACCGAGGTATAGTTTCCTTTGGTAATAATGGTAAATTGAAGGTTGTAGGAGTAGGTAACATTAACATTTCTGAAAAATTTGTAATTAGAAATGTATTGTTAGTTAAAGGGATGACATTTAACTTGTTGAGTGTAAGTCAATTGTGTGATGCAGGGTATAGAGTTGAGTTTCACTCAACTCAATGCCTTGTGATCTACAATGACACCAATGAAACCATGCTAATAGGATCTAGGAAGGAAACTATTTATCAAGTTAGATTTAGTAGTGCTATTAACATGTCTTTTAAGTGTTACATATCCAAGGAAGAAGAGTCTTGGTTATGGCACAGGAGATTGGCCCATGTCAACATGAAGAACATCAAGAATTTGGCCAAGAAGGAACTTGTAAGAGGAATACCCTCAATCACCTACGAGAAGGATAGGGTTTGTGGGGCGTGCAAAAAAGGAAAGCAAGTGAGATTTTCCCACAAAGGGAAGAATTCTGTAAGTTCTTTACAAGCATTAGATTTACTACACATGGATTTGTTTGATACTAGCACTATTAGATCTATCAATGGTAGTAGATATTGCTTGGTTATTGTGGATGATTACACTAGATATACTTGGACTTATTTTCTTAAACATAAGGACCAAATAGTAGAAACCTTCATTTTATTTTGTAGAAGAGTTGAGAATGAGAAAAATTCAACAATTAAAATAATTAGAAGTGATCATGGAGGAGAGTTTGAAAATGTTAAACTTAAGGACTTTTGTTTAGTGAAAGGATACAAACATGAATTCTCCACACCTAGAACACCACAGCAAAATGTTGTTGTAGAAAGGAGAAATAGAACCTTTCAAGAGGCAGCTAGGAGTATCCTAAACGAATTCCAATTACCAAACTTCCTATGGGTTGAAGCAGTTTGCACTGCGTGCTATGTTCAAAACCGAGTTTTGATACATAGATTCTTAGGAAAAATACAACATGAACTTTGGTTTGGAAAGCCACCAACAATCAAGCACCTTAGGGTATTTGGTTGTATGGTGTATATCCTAAATACCAAGGATCATTTAGGAAAATTTTCTGCAAAAGCTGATGAGGGTATCCTTGTTAGATATTCCCTCACTAGCAAAGCTTATAGAGTCTACAACCATAGGACTAAGCTAGTAGAAGAGTCAACTAATGTTGTGTTTGAAGAAAAAGGAATGAATATTGATTTGGATAGAAAATCGGTGGAGTTTGAGCTGGAATTGAGGAAGCTTGAATTGAAAGATAGCAACCTTATAAGGGAAGCAAGAGTGGATTCTGATGAAGATAGAATGAGAGCTCAAGGGTCATCACTTGAGGTTGGAGAATCTGAACATATTTCAGTAGTACCCGAACCACCTTAAGTAACAAGATCCACTAGGAATGCTACTAGTCATCCCCAAAACCAAATTATTGGAGGCATCCAACATGGGATGAGGACTAGATCATTTTTCAGAAATGAAGGAAATGAAGTTGCCTTGATTTCTGAGATTGAGCCCAAGTTAGTGGATGAAGCTTTGCTTGATCCAGAATGGATCATTGCAATGCAAGATGAGTTAGGCCAGTTTAAGAGAAATCAAGTTTGGGATTTAATCCCTAGACCTGGTCAAACCTCTATTATTGGGACTAAATGGGTGTTTAAGAATAAGAGAAATCATAGAGAAGAAATAGTTAGAAATAAGGCAAGGTTAGTAGCCAAAGGCTACAACCAAATTGAGGGGTTAGACTATGATGAGACATATGCCCCTGTAGCAAGGTTAGAATCCATAAGACTAATGCTTGCTTATGCAACATACAAAGGCTTCAAACTATATCAAATGGATGTGAAGTCAACTTTCTTGAATGGAGTCATCAAGGAGGAAGTCTATATTGAACAACCTTCAGGGTTTGAAATGCACAATTCCCAGACCATGTGTACAATCTTAAAAAGGCTCTTTATGGGCTTAAACAAGCACCTCGTGCTTGGTATGAGCGGTTGTTAACATTCCTAATTGAGAAAGGTTTTAAGAGAGGACAGATAGATCCCACACTATTCTTGAAAAGGGATTGTGAATACATATTTGTAGCCCAGGTTTATGTTGATGACATAATCTATGGCTCAAATAATAGGGATTATCTCAATGAGTTTATTGGTCACATGGAAAGTGAATTTGAGATGAGTCTAGTAGGAGAATTGACCTTCTTTCTAGGACTTGAGATAAAGCAAACCAAGGAAGGGATTTTTATACATCAATCTAAGTACGCAATGGAGTTACTGAAAAAGTTTCATATGGAGGAAGTTAAGGAAGTAGGCACACCTATAGTTGTCAATACTCGTTTAGATAGTGATGAGAAAGGGAAGGCAGTGGATTTGAAAAATTATAGGAGTATCATAGGGAGTTTATTGTACTTAACAACGAGTCGACCAGATATTTTATTCACTGTTGGTATGTGTGCTAGATTTTAAACTTGTGCTATGGAGTCTCACATGATTTCTGTAAAAAGAATTATGAGATACTTAAAAGGCACTATCAATGTAGGATTGTGGTACCCCCGAACTGAATCTTTTGATTTAGTTGGCTATACTGACTTCGACTATGCCAGATGCAAGTTGGATAGGAAAAGCACTAGTGGGGGCTATCATTTCTTAGGATCGGCCTTGGTTAGTTAGTCAAGTCGTAAACAACACTGTGTAGCACTTTCCACAACTGAAGCTGAATATGTAGCTATGGGAGAATGTGTATCACAATTGCTATGGCTAACACACACCTTAGAAGATTATTGACTGACCTATAGGAATGTACAAGTGTTGTGTGATAACATTAGCACTATACATCTCACCAAAAATCCGATTCATCACTCAAGGACCAAGCACATTGAAGTGAGGCATCACTTCATTAGAGATCATGTAGCTAGGGGAGACATTGAACTTAGCCATGTTGAGTCCAAGTGTAACCTAGCTGACATATTATCAAAACCTCTTCCCGAAAATGAGTTTAGCCATTTGAGAAGAGAGTTGGGCATGTATGCTGCCCAATGAAGGAGGATCCCTCCATGATCTTAGGTTAATATAAAAAATATTCATTGAACAAGAGAAATAAGAATTTAAATTAGGAAGACCTGGGATCATCTCACAAAAATGATAAGGATCACAAAACTATTTTTGTATTGTTAGAAATGGGGTGAGATGATAGGATCAACCACTCTATTTCACATGCTCATTGCATCTCTGAGATAGAGAGGTTGACAAGACAAAAATCACTAATGTGACTAGTTATGGGGAAGACCATTACACATTCTTGTGTTTGTGGTTCCAAGATCATAACTAGACATTCCAACCAAGTAAAATTGGTTGGATCCTCTTTGAGACCAAGAACATAGATACCAATTATTTAAAACAATCAAAAAGTGTGTAAGGTTATCATATCAAGTGTTTTTAACACTTACCTAAGCTTTAGAAATTACACAAAACTCAGTTGGAGTGTTCAGATATTGAAACCCAATTTTTAAAGCCTATCAACGGAGATAGACATGACCGGCGCCCCAACTGATACGAGTTTTCATCACTCAGAACCGAGTGCACTTCGACTGGAACCTCAACTGGCTAATTCAGATCACACTCAGAACCAAGTGCGCTTCGACTGGAGCCACGACTGGCCAATTCCGATCACACTCAGAACCAAGTGCGCCTCGATCGTCGCCACGACTGATGTTACCAGTCGAGCCGACCCACTCATCGCCTCAACTGATGTCTCACAGATTTAAATAGGAACCCCTTCATTCCGTAAATTTTTCTTCCCCACAATCATCCCCTCCCGACAGCGACGAGCACCAATTGGGCCCTACATCTCCGTCCAAGCTTTACAACATCAAGACAAGCCTTCTCTAGTCTAGGGTAAGGATCTTCTTCCATCTCCTTGCCATTTCCTCTTAACCCTAAACCCCCCTAACCCTAATCTCTGACCACTCGACCACAACTAGGGTTCCAGCAAGAAAAATTCATCTTCTACAGCAAGCTCTTGTTCTTGGTTCTATGGCACCCAAGTAAGACTTTTTCCTTACTCTCCTTATGATTTTAGAAGATTTCTAAGCAGCTAATCACTTTCCTCACTTGACATGCATCATTTCATTCCTTGCATTAATTCATGGGTCAATCTTGTGCGCATGACATATTTGACATATGACATTTTAGACTAAAAAGAAAGGAACTTGAGTCCTCCACCTCTAGGCCCTCACGAGAGAGGCCTTGCTTGGACCATCGTTTCCCTTCGAAATATCATTTGCACACCTTTAGGACCAATGAGTTTGAACTCTTAAGCATCTGGTCCATAGATGGTCATTTCTTCTCCAATAATGCACCATATGTTAGAGAGATGGTTGAGCATTATAGACTCGATAAGTTAGTCTACTACGATCACGATATCAATGAAGACTTACTTGTCGAATTCTATAACAACCTACAACCCACTAAAAATAGGTTTATCTATAAGTCAAGGGTAGCCAAAACAGATATCACTCTTACTCCAACCATCTGGAGATCATTTCTAGGATGTAGAGAGTCCTCCTCTAACCTAGAATGCTATCTAACTCTTCTTGAAAATTTAGTAGGCTTTGACCTCAATTCCATCCACGAATCCTTATTTAGACGTCCTAGAGATGAAAGAGTTAATTTGGTGTCATCCATGACACTAACGGCTCCTGATAACATCTTATACAAAGTCATTGTCGGCATTTGACCCATAGTCACCAAAGGGCAAGCCAAGGTTAGGCCACATCATTTATTGGCTCTCCACCTTCTCAAAAATCACCTTGATTTTAACATAGCTTTTAACATGTTTCTATGCATTGTTCATTTCTCCATTCTAGTCAAGAAAAAGGTTTATATCCCTTTTGGTCACATCCTCACTTTCTGGTTATAGTCCCTAGGCATAAACATATCCAGGGGAAAAGTGAGGGAGGTGAAAAGGATGGACTATATCCATTGGAGAAATTTATCTCTAGCCGACATGATTCGCACCCCTTCAGGAGAGATCCAGTGGAAGGATGGCCATCAAGTTGAGGAGCATATGGATGTTGAGGAAGAACCTGCTCTTCCTGCTGAAGAACCACACCACCCGGCTTCTAATCAAGCTGAACACTTGACCACTATCATGGAGCAGCTATCTCAACTTCGTGAAGACCATGAGTCTTTTGTGAACACAATCACCACGACAATATCAGATTTCCATCTACAAACCAACCAACGATTGACTCAAATACAAGACACTCAAGATTAAATCCTTCGAGAGCAGATGGAAATCAAAAATATGTTGATAAATTGGACAAGTAGCTCAGATAAACCTTCAACACCAGCCCCCGACAAATAGAATAATGTTAAGAACTCCAATTATGTCAATCCAACTAGGATGGTTGCACTATGGATATTTGTCTTTGTGTTTAAACTTCAAACTATGGTTTTTCTTGTGAAACAATTTTTTTTTAAATGTCAACTTTTTGTTCATTCTATTTTTGTTGTGTGATCTGTTATTGGTTGTGTATGGTTGAGTTGGTTAGTGTCTTTCACACTTCTTATTGTGTGTTAGCGCCACCCGAACAACCCAAGCCTTGACTCCATCCCACCATTGTTAGTGCAATCATTAAGTGTACACCTTATCAACCCTAAAAGAATGTGTGTTTGAGGGGGAGCTATGGTTTAGGAAGTCCACAGTATTAGTTGGAGCTTTCCTATATTTTATACCCTAATCCTAGCAAAGATCTAAGTGTGTTTCAAGATTTCTGGGTATTCTCGTTTGTGTTAAGAAAGTGTGCGAGGATTTTTCTTCAATTCATATACCCTAATGTGAAGTGAAGTATCAACCGAAGTGAAGTATCAACCCTTTTGATATCTTAATGGGTAAAATATTTTTCTAACATTTTTAACCAAATGTTTGTGACATAAGTATTATACGTATTAAATTTCACAATTTTTAAGGTTCCGTATAATTACTTATCAATTTTCAAAGTCGATATCTGATAATTGAAAAATAGAGTTTTCAGTTATTAGTCAACTGCTATGATGGCAGTCGACTGATGGGGCAGCAGCTGCCTTGGCGGCAACTGCCCTGGCAGTAGCTACCCTAGAAGAAACTGCCTTGGCGGAAATTGCCTTGGTGGAAACCACCTGGCGAGGCATCTACCTATTCTCGCGAGAAATGCCCTTGCGAAATTGCCGAAAATCCTGGCGCTCGCCTTGGCGCCCTTATGAGAACTACCCTCCCGGGGAGGATGAGTTTTAGGGGGAGGAACTTATTCTCCATGAATTTTTTGTTGTTTGCCAAAGGGGGAGAGTATGGGTTCAAGTTATTGTGATACTTGTGATATTATTCAAATGGAATGAAGTTAAATTGAAATTTTTGTCCATCTCTATTACATGTGATTCTTCTGCATTTCAAGTTATATCATCCCTATTGCATGAATGCTAAATTTCTGATATGATAAATTTCAACTTAATGATATATTTGTGATATGAAATATTTCTGTACTTCATGATAAATTTCTAATATGAAATATTTCTGCACTTCATGCTATATTTCAGAAATTGAGATGAATTGTATTTATTGTTGGGAATTCTTTATGCCAAATGGCATATGCGCAACGGAAAATAGGATCCCTTCCAAGTGATCCATGCGAAAGCAAACTCGTATAAAATAAATTTCTCTAAACCAAACCTATCTTATAGGAGAGGATTACCTTTGTTGCGTGCCCTTGTTAATCCCGCTTTTCCTTTCGGTTTGTTGGATCTTTAGCACGTTCAAGTGTCCGTGCCTCTATACGTATCCACACGAGCACGCTCTTGTCTCACAAAAGGAAAACTAGAAGAGCTCTCCTTTACTTCTTGCTAGAGAAGTCCCTAAAGGAGAGGAAGAGAGGGAAAAGGAGAAAGGAAGAAGAAGACTCCTCTTCTTGCTAGCCTACACTCACAAACCCACACAACCAAAGCTTCCACCAAGCTCTCTCACCACTAACACAACCAAAGCTTCCACCAACAACAAAAGCCAATCCTCTCTTTTGGCCGGCCACTTGAGGTGTCTTTTATAGGGTTGGAAAAACCCTTTCACCTCCACACATTCAATGCAATCCATTGCATTGAGACATATCCTTGTTTGGCCGGCCACTTAAGGAGACAAAACCATTTTGTTTCCTTCCACCTTAACTAGCTTAGGTGGATGCTTAGGTGGCATGCTTATGTGGCATGCTTATGTGGCATTCTTATGTGGCATTCATGCATGTTGAATTAATCTTATTAATTCAATTAAGCTTATGTTATCATATTGAATTAATCTTATTAATTCAATCATATTGAATTAATCTTATTAATTCAATTAAGCTTATGTTATCATATTGAATTAATCTTATTAAATCAATAAGGTAACATATTGAATTAATCTCATTAAATCAATTAGCTAAAATTCTCATTAAGCTTAAAGTCCAAAAACCATTTTGTCCTTAAGCTTATTCCCAAATTATTCTAGTCAAACTAGAATACTCTAATTCCTCTAATTATCATGCTCTTTGTGTGTGACCCTATAGGCTCTCATAACGTTGGCAGTGGATCTAAACTCTTTTAGATACACAAGCAATGAGCGACATCTAGCAATACATCATTGCTACCTAAGTTACGAGATAAGTCAAGATCCGACTAACCTTTCCGTGACTACTATAATATATGACTGTGTCCTTTTATCCTTGATATCAGATTGATCAATGAGGCATAGACCGTGTCATCCTCGATCAATATATGTGTTTCTTGATCCCTGAGTAAACTAACTCAAACAAATGAGCTCAATATCTCATATTGACTCATTCGAGCATGGCCATGCGTTTTAGTAGTTCTACTCAATCAAGGGG
This sequence comes from Wurfbainia villosa, assembly GCA_025175895.1. Classification (NCBI taxonomy): domain Eukaryota; kingdom Viridiplantae; phylum Streptophyta; class Magnoliopsida; order Zingiberales; family Zingiberaceae; genus Wurfbainia; species Wurfbainia villosa. The sequence goes on from CM046005.1 coordinate 11,880,715, forward strand.
CCCACCGATATCACTCTCGTCATATGAGAGGGATAGATCCTATCTACATCACTCACATCCCTCCGCATAATTTGTTATATACCCAGTAATCGCCTTTATGGTCCACCCTGTTACGGGTGACGTTTGACGATACCAAAGTACATAACTCCTTATGTAGGGAACCATAGTGACTTCAGGTCTAAGGACTATTCATACCAATAGTCACATGAGAAAGTTTATGACACTCATATAACGATCCATGAAACTTTCTCATGGCGGGTCAGTTCAGTATATATTCTCCAATATATACCCATATGTCAACTTGATATCATATATCCATGACTTGTGAGATCAAGTCATCAATTGACCTACATGCTAGTCTTTATGTATTAATATTGCCCTTGCATATTAATACTCGACTAGGAACATTTAGGAAAGTGTTCTCTGCAGCCTCTCATAATCAATTCTGCCAATTGATGTGCTGTAGATAAGAACCTACTTTTCTAGGGCATTATTATATTTAAATTAGCTGGCACAAGCAAGATGTAAATATAATAACCAATCCTTTGCCTTTATAGAATATGATGCAAAATGTTCCCTATTCAACCATCACATGATTGGTTCTAGGGCTTTAACTAACAATCTCCCACTAGCACTAGTACCAATCACTATGATATCTAATACCTAGTGACCTAGTGTGACCATCATGCTTCCTCTGTGCCAAAGCCTTGGTCAATGGATCTGCGATGTTAGCTTCGTCAGATCTGCATATCCTCACATCTCCTCTATCGATGATCTCTCGAATGAGATGGAAGCGCCGCAGTATGTGTTTGGTCCGCTGATGTGATCGAGGTTCCTTAGCCTGTGCAATAGCCCCATTGTTGTCACAATAGAGGTCTATTGGATCTGCAATGCTAGGAACTACCCCAAGTTCACTGTTGAACTTGCGGAGCCAAATAGCCTCCTTTCTTTGCATCGGATCCGCAATATACTCGACTACATTGTAGAATCAAGAATGTGTCTGCTTGAACTCTTCCACTCACAGCTCCACCATTCGTGCAAAACACGTACTCGATTGCGATCTATAGTCATCCTTGTCTATTTGGAAGCTTGCATCATGTAACCCTTTACTGATTAGCTCCTCATTGCCTCCAAATATCAGGAAATATTCTTTCGTTCTTCGTAAGTATTTAAGAATATTTTTGACTGCTATCCAGTGACTTTCACCTGGATCCGACTGGTATCTACTCGTTATGCTCAAAGCATACGAGACATCGAGAGTACAAAGCATGGCGTATGATGATAGACCCTATGGCGAGCGCATACAAGGGATCTTATCCATGTGATCTCTCTCCTCCTTAGAAGAGGACATTGAGTCTTGAAAGACTCACACCATGTGATAAAGGCAAATCCTTTCTTGGAATTTTGCATAGCAAAACGATCTAGCACTTTATCAATGTATGTACTCTGACTTAGGCCAAGTAATCTTCTAGATCTATCTCTATAGATCTTGATGCCTAGAATATAGGCAGCTTCACCTAAGTCCTTCATCGAGAAACAATTCCCTAACCACATCTTCACAGACTGGAGTGAGGGAATGTCATTTCGATGAGAAGTATGTCATCTACATACAAGACAAGAAATACAACTGTGCTCCACTATTTCTCTTGTAGACACAAGGCTCATCTTCATTCTTGATGAAACCAAACTCTTTGATTGCATCATCGAATCGAAGATTCCAACTTCGAGAGGCTTGCTTTAGTCCATAAATGGACCTTTGCAGTTTGCATACCTTTCCAGGATGCTTTGGATCTTCAAAACCCTCAGGCTGTGTCATGTACACATCCTCGAGTAGCTTTCCATTCAGAAAAGTGGTTTTGACATCCATCTGCCAGATCTCATAATCGTGGTAGGCTGCAATAGCAAGTATGATCCGAATGGATTTAAGCATCGCAACTGGTGAAAAGGTTTCATCATAGTCAATACCATGAATTTGTTTGAATCCTTTAGCCACCAATCTACCTTTATAGGTATGCTTATTACCATCCATGTCAGTCTTTACTTTAAAGACCCACTTACACCCAATGGGTTTTACCCTTTCAGGTGGATCAACCAAAGTCCATACTTGGTTAGTGTACATGGATTCCATTTCGGATCTCATGGCCTCTAGCCATTTCTCGGAATCTGGGCTCATCATAGCTTCTTGATAGGATGTAGGCTCGTCAAGATTGATAAGCAATACATCACCGTTGTCAGTCAAGAGAAAAGAATATCTCTCGGTCGACGACGGATCCTATCAGTTCTACGAAGAGGTTGGTCTACTTGAACAGGTGTTTGCTCCACAACTCTTTGGGCAACAAATTCGTCATCCACAACACTTTGTGGTGCCTGTTCATTTTCCATCGAAGCCTTAGTGTTATCATCATCTTGAACTTCTTCAAGATGAATTTTACTCCCACTAGTATTTCTAGAAATAAATTCTCTTTCTAGAAAGACAAGACATTTCGCAACAAACACCTTGCCAAGTGTGGGATTGTAAAAGTAATATCCCTTAGTTTCCTTGGGATATCCTACAAAATAACACTTATCTGATTTGGGTCCTAGTTTATCTGAGACTTGACGTCTAACGTAAGCTTCACAACCCCAAATCTTTATAAAAGACATTTTGGGACTCTTCCCGGTCCATATCGTATATGGTGTCTTTTCTACGGCTTTTGATGGAACGCGATTAAGTGTGAAAGCGGCTGTCTCTAGAGCTAAACCCCAAAAGGAAGTAGGTAGATCAGTCTGGCTCATCATTGATCGTACCATATCTAATAGAGTACGATTTCTCCTCTCAGATACACCATTCCATTGTGGTGTTCCAGGTGGAGTGAGTTGGGAAATTATCCCACACTCAGCCAGGTGATCACGAAACTCTTGACTAAGGTATTCACCACCTCGATCTAATCGAAGTAGCTTAATACACTTACCAAGTTGGTTTTGTACTTCATTCTTGAATTCTTTGAACTTTTCAAAGGATTCTGACTTATGTCTCATCAAATATAAGTAGCCAAATCTACTCATATCATCAGTGAAAGTAATAAAGTACTTATAGCCTCCTCGCCGACATTGAAAGGGCCACATACATCGGTATGTATGAGTCCTAACAAGTCCGTCGCTCTCTCGCCATGTCCACTAAATGGAGTTTTAGTCATCTTTCCTAAAAGACAAGACTCGCAGACCTCATATGATTCAAAATCAAATGAGTCCAATAATCCATCTTTATGGAGTTGGGATATGCGTTTTTCATTTATGTGACCTAGGCGACAGTGCCAGAGATATGTCTGGTTCAAATCATTCGATTTGAACCGTTTGGTATTTACGTTATAAATTGGGTTATCTAAATCTAGAACATAGAGACCATTCATAAGTGGTGCATTACAATAGAACATTTCATTTAAATAAATGGAACAACATTTGTCCTTTATTATAAAAGAAAAGTTTTTCTTGTCTAAACAAGATCTGAAATTATGTTCTTTGTTAATGCAGTACATAGAAGCACTCCTCTAGTTCTAAGATAAGCCCAGTGGGCAAAGACAAAGAATATGTTCCTACAGCTACAGCAGCAACTTTTGCGCCATTGCCTACTCGTAGGTCCACTTCGCCCTTTGCCATTATTGTACTATTTCTCAGTCCCTGCACATTAGTACAAATGTGAGATGCACATCCGGTATCTAATACCCATGTAGAAGAAATAGATAGATTAACCTCTATAACATGTATACGAGTAAGTCCCACTTCTCTTGTTCTTTACTTCTCAAGGTAGACTTTGCGATTCCGCTTCGGTGTCGATCTTACCAAGAATGGAAGCGGTCCCTTCCTTAGGTACTTTACCTTTACCCTTTGAAGTGGATGAATTGGCCTTGCCTTTGGCTTGGGTCTTACCCTTGCCTTTGCGCTTACCTTTGTCCTTCTTGACCATTAGTACATTACTAACTTTCTTCTTGAGATTTGGTTCAGCAGTTCTTAACATGCTGAGAATCTCAGGCAAAGGTTTATCAATTTCATTCATGTTATAATTCATGATGAATTGATTGTATGCTTCCGGCAACGATTGCAGGATAACATCGGTTGCCAATTCTTGGCTCAGTGGAAAACCTAGTCTTTCAAGGTTCTCAACGTACCCAATCATTTTGAGTACGTGAGTTCCTACAGGTGTTCCTTCTTGCATCTTGCATGCAAAAAGAGCCTTAGACACTTCAAAACGCTCGTGCCTAGCTTGTCCTTGATATAGTTGTTTCAAGTGCTCAACCATATCATAGGCATCCATGTTCTCATGTTGCTTCTGGAGCTCAGAGTTCATGGTGGCAAGCATAAGACATGACACATCTAATGCGTCATCTTGATGCTTCTTATAAGCATCCTTTTCAGCACGAGTGGCCGCAGGGGCAGGTATTTCAGGGGTAGACTGCTCTAGGACATATAGTTTGCGTTCTTGCTTGAGGATAATCCTCAAGTTCCTATACCAGTCAAGAAAGTTCGCTCCATTAAGCTTGTCCTTCTCAAGGACAGATCGCAAGTTGAGGGGGTGTGTCGTGTTAGATGTCATGGTGATCTACAACATTAAAATGCAAAGTTAAGTATCATACCTAAATCATTTAATTAGGCCTTTAATTAAATGAGGCTCCCACTAAATTCTCATAGCTACTATTTAGCTATAAATTTATATGGGATAAAGATCCACATCATAATTCGTCTTGAGTTAGCTTTGGCTAATCGCCCAAGACGTAGTATAATTAGGTAGGCAATCTTTTGCCAATTACATCTGATGTAACTCTTTTAATAGCTTTGGTTAAGTTTTAGATTAGTTTAGTGTTTATTCCTAAACCAGCTTCCAGGCTGTGGCGAGCCTGAGGCCTTCTTGGATATCGAACGCGACCACTTCTAAGACAAAGTCGATGTTCTGGAAATCACACAAAACTAATGTTAACACTTATGTTCAAAGCTAATATATGCCTCTACTTTCTTAACCAATTAAGAAAACACTTAATTAAGTCTTAACCAAGGCGATAGCGGGACATCACGATTGTCCACTCGCACCCCTCCAAGATAAAATGCATTGCTTTGCTTTGGCAAACCCAATAACAAATGATCGAGGAAGTAGTGAGTACCAACTTTGGTAGGCATATCGTTTAGACTTATTAAGAAATAAACATGTATCATATACATATTAGCATACATCACATATAAGCTAAACTAATCATGCATCACATACAAGCTAAACTAACATGCATCACATACATATTAAACTAACGTGTCATGGTTATGGCCCTTATTCTACAATCTTCTCAAGCCAATGAAAAGATTGATTGGTCAACCTAGGGATAGCATCTTCTCCTAAGTGCTTCCTTTGGTTGTCTTGTGTGTTGACTTCCTCCTTGTAACCTCATCTTCCAATGGACCCTCCATCCTTGTTTTGTACATTACAAAAGGAGAAATACTCGAGTTACATTCGAGTCTAAAACTAATTTTACAACAAGAATATTAGGAGAAAGGCACGACACGCAGCCGTATTAAGAATTACAACCCACAATCACAAACTTTTTGGGACTAGGCCATAACCATGCACCATGTCATTTTAACTTTCAAAAGACATTGGATATTTTATTATGTTTGAAAATTTGCTAATGCAATTATCAACTCATAATAAAATTTATCCTACTTCTATATCACATATAAAATAGAGAAAACCTATTTTTATACGATCTTTCGCAAGTGGCTCTGATACCACTGTTGGGAATTCTTTATGCCAAATGGCATATGCGCAACGGAAAATAGGATCCCTTCCAAGTGATCCATGCGAAAGCAAACTCGTATAAAATAAATTTCTCTAAACCAAACCTATCTTATAGGAGAGGATTACCTTTGTTGCGTGCCCTTGTTAATCCCGCTTTTCCTTTCGGTTTGTTGGATCTTTAGCACGTTCAAGTGTCTGTGCCTCTATACGTATCCACACGAGCACGCTCTTGTCTCACAAAAGGAAAACTAGAAGAGCTCTCCTTTACTTCTTGCTAGAGAAGTCCCTAAAGGAGAGGAAGAGAGGGAAAAGGAGAAAGGAAGAAGAAGACTCCTCTTCTTGCTAGCCTACACTCACAAACCCACACAACCAAAGCTTCCACCAAGCTCTCTCACCACTAACACAACCAAAGCTTCCACCAACAACAAAAGCCAATCCTCTCTTTTGGCTGGCCACTTGAGGTGTCTTTTATAGGGTTGGAAAAACCATTTCACCTCCACACATTCAATGCAATCCATTGCATTGAGACATATCCTTGTTTGGCCGGCCACTTAAGGAGACGAAACCATTTTGTTTCCTTCCACCTTAACTAGCTTAGGTGGATGCTTAGGTGGCATGCTTATGTGGCATGCTTATGTGGCATTCTTATGTGGCATTCATGCATGTTGAATTAATCTTATTAATTCAATTAAGCTTATGTTATCATATTGAATTAATCTTATTAATTCAATCATATTGAATTAATCTTATTAATTCAATTAAGCTTATGTTATCATATTGAATTAATCTTATTAAATCAATAAGGTAACATATTGAATTAATCTCATTAAATCAATTAGCTAAAATTCTCATTAAGCTTAAAGTCCAAAAACCATTTTGTCCTTAAGCTTATTCCCAAATTATTCTAGTCAAACTAGAATACTCTAATTCCTCTAATTATCATGCTCTTTGTGTGTGACCCTATAGGCTCTCATAACGTTGGCAGTGGATCTAAACTCTTTTAGATACACAAGCAATGAGCGACATCTAGCAATACATCATTGCTACCCAAGTTACGAGATAAGTCAAGATCCGACTAACCTTATCGTGACTACTATAATATATGACCGTGTCCTTCTATCCTTGATATCAGATTGATCAATGAGGCATAGACCGTGTCATCCTCGATCAATCTATGTGTTTCTTGATCCCTGAGTAAACTAACTCAAACAAATGAGCTCAATATCTCATATTGACTCATTCGAGCATGGCCATGCATTTTAGTAGTTCTACTCAATCAAGGGGCCCACTGATATCACTCTCGTCATATGAGAGGGATAGATCCCATCTACATCACTCACATCCCTCCGCATAATTTGTTATATACCCAGTAATCGCCTTTATGGTCCACCCTGTTACGGGTGACGTTTGACGATACCAAAGTACATAACTCCTTATGTAGGGAACCATAGTGACTTCAGGTCTAAGGACTATTCATACCAATAGTCACATGAGAAAGTTTATGACACTCATATAACAATCCATGAAACTTTCTCATGGCGGGTCAGTTCAGTATATATTCTCCAATATATACCCATGTGTCAACTTGATATCATATATCCATGACTTGTGAGATCAAGTCATCAATTGACCTACATGCTAGTCTTTATGTATTAATATTGCCCTTGCATATTAATACTCGACTAGGAACATTTAGGAAAGTGTTCTCTACAGCCTCTCATAATCAATTCTGCCAATTGATGTGCTGTAGATAAGAACCTACTTTTCTAGGGCATTATTATATTTAAATTAGCTGGCACAAGCAAGATGTAAATATAATAACCAATCCTTTGCCTTTATAGAATATGATACAAAATGTTCCCTATTCAACCATCACATGATTGGTTTTAGGGCTTTAACTAACATTTATATCATGTTGGTGCAATCGACCCAGGTCACAATTGACCAGACTCGAGTTTGACTCGAGTGATCTTTTAATGTTTGATAAGGAAGTTTGACATCGATGTTTGACATTGATGTATGATAATATTTTGGGGAGATTGTTGGCACAATCGACCCGGGTCATGTTTGACCGGACTCAAGTTTGACTTGAGGGGGATTTTAATGGTTGACTGGAGTTGACCATGTCAAGGAAAAGTCCAAGCATGGGTCTTGGCATGTAAAGTCCAAGCATGGGTCTTGGCAAGGAAAAGTCCAAGCATGAGTCTTGGCAAGGAAAAGTCCAAGCATGGGTCTTGGCATGGAAAGTCCAATATGGGTTGGCAAGGGAAAGTCCAAGCTTGAGTCTTGGCATTTAAGAAGTCCAAGGGGTTTGATATTAGCGGCGTAAAGTCCAAGTGGGAGTCTTGGTAGCATAAGTCCAATGGTTGCCGGCGTAAAGTCCAAGCGGAGTCTTGGCAGTGTAAGTCTAATGTGCCTTGGCAGTGTAGACACCGTAAGCATGACATAGCCGATGGAAGCACTTGAAGGCTAGTGCAATGGATGAACAAGTCATGGATGACTTGGAGGGATTCGAGAGGCACGAGGCTGACGGAGGTGGCTAGAAGGCTTAGGTCTAGGCTAAAGGTGGTCTAGCAAGTATGGGGGCACCATACTTGAGTTAAAACCTCATGTTTGAGGTGTGCCAATCGACTGGTGTCATATGACAGTCGACTGGTGTGAGTCAACTAGGGTTTGACTGTGGGAAGTGTCCCAGCAATCGACTGCTAGAGGTGGGCAGTCGATTGCTAGCTCGAGCAGTCGATTGGTGCTCGAGAATTTAGGCACAGAATGGAGTCTGACTCGACTTCTAGGGTTAGCAGTCGAGTGAAGGCTCTATCAGTCAACTGATGGACATGATCAGTCAACTGATGTCCAATTTGTTGGCTTTTTCCAGCGTGGATTACACCGTTGTCTCACAACAACAATGTCATCAGTCGACTGATGGTCCCAACCAGTCAACTGATCGGTGATTTTCAGCCCAAGTAGTAGCTTTAAAGGGAGCTCGTGGAGGAGGAAATCATCAGCGTTTCTTGAGGGCTTTTGGGGTGATTTGCTGATGCAAATCAGGGTCTCCAAGTGCAATTCAACCAACCAAAGATCAAGCATTCAAAAGAGCAATTGTAAAGTAGTTATCTTTACTCTCATTGTATTTCATTATTGTAATTGCTTGTATCTATTTCTTATTGTTGTAAGAATATTTGTACGAGGTTTCTCCGCCTCCGATTTGTGTCGAGAAGGAGTATTTGTGATTAGTGGTTGCATGTGCATCACTAGAGCTCTTTAGAGCTTGATCCGTGGAGTAGGAACCATTCGGTTCCGAACCACATTACATACTTGTGTAATTGCGTGTTTGTCCATTTTGTTATCGCTATTATTTCTATTTTCGCTGCGCGCTAAGGAGATTTGTAGATGAACATGAAATAAATTCCATCTACGCATCCTACAACACTATTCACCCCCCTCTAGTAGTCAACATTTCCTCTACAATTGGTATCAGAGCCCGAGGCTCTTCTACGGATTAATAACCCGGAGCCAAGACGCTAGAGGGTGAAGAGGAATAAGATGGAAATTCAAGAGAATTTGGGTTGGGACATCAACACCCCAATCCCATACACTTTCTATGGACAAGAAGGCTTCAACCAATGGAAGACAAGGATTGAAGACTTCTTGATGATGAGGGACTTTGAAGAATGGTCCATGTTGATGGAGGGATTTAGCTATCCAAGAGGACCAAAGGGAGGGTTCCTCAAGAAGAAGAGATGGACCGAAGAGCAAGTCTAAGCCTTCGAAAAAAATGATAATGTAATGAAATTTTTGATTGATTTAATACCTAACAATATCTTGTGTATGTTAGGTAATTATATAGATGCCAAGGAGCTATGGAGCCAAGTGGCAAAGCTCCATGAAGATTCATTACCGGTTCATGAAGACCCAATGTTGGCTCAAGAAGAGGAGGCCAAAGATGAATTCTCATCCTCACAAGTAAGTGAGGATTCGGAATTTGAGGAGGAGTCAACTTCCGGATCGGTGGGAGAGGATTGGAAGAAGTGGAAGAAGTCTCCACCTCTAGGATTGAGGGGGAGGAGAGAATTCCCACACCGGAGCAACCTCAAGAGGAGATATCTACATCCGGTCGAGAGGAAGAGCAAGATTAAGAGGCTTCCACCACAGATCTAGGTAACTCGAGCATGTTGATTAAAAATAAAAATCATATAATATGCTTTGAGTGTAGGGAATCCGGGCACTATAAGAGCAAGTGCCCAAAAAGAGTAAAGAAGACTCCATCGGCGCCTAAAAGACAAGAAAAGTCAAATGAAGTCAGAGTCCCCACCAAGAAGAGCAAGGAGCACGTGATTTGCTTCAAATGTTGGCTACCGGGGCATTATAGGAGTCAATGGTCTAGGGGGAGTAAAAAGACCCAAGAAGGAGCATCACAAGTAGGGGGAGCTAAGGCTAACCCTAAGGTATATTTTAATGCACCTTCTAGTTCTAATTTAAATGTCAAAAAGCATGTTATGAATAATTTTAACAATCTTGCTATTGTAAATGAAAAGCATGCTAGAAACAATAAATATTTTTGTCTAGGTGCTAAGAGTGTTAATTTTTCAAATAGGGAGAAATTTGGGACTAATGTCCCTAAAAATTTTTTACCTAGGACAAGCATTAAGAAAATTGAGGACCATCTAGGTTTTAACTTCAAGAATTCCAGACACATGCCTAGGAAGGGCAAAAATGATCATAGAAACAATGGGCCCACATAATTAGAGAAATTAGAATTAGAGAACCAATCCTTGAGGTCAAGGCTTGAGAAGTTGGAAAAGACCTTTGCAAAAATGACAAATCAAATGCAAAGATCAAATGGTCAAACCATAGGGTCTAGAAGTCAAAGTCAATGCCTAGGGCCTAAGAGACAAAAGTCAACCAAGGACAAGAAAGGTTTGGGTCACAAACCTAAGCCTAAGGTGGCTTATCATAGTGTTCCATTTGATTATGGAACACAAACTAGGTCTAGGAAGACCAAGGTTACTAGGGAAGTCATCCCTAAGGGTAACCAAGGAGTGTGCCTAGTGGCTAGGATTTCTAAGAAACCTAGGGTGGCCACTAAGAAAGTTACAAGGGGAGTCACCCCTAGAGTTAACCATGGCAAGACCCAAATGACCAAGGCTAACAAGCCTAGAAGGGTCATTAGGAAGGTATCTAGGGAGGTAATCCCTAAGGAATACCTAGTAAACCCTAGGAGTTCAAATAGGTTTTGGGTTCCTAAGAGCGTAATTGATTCATGCTAGATGGGTTTAGGGTGTGCCAATATATTTTTTTATTATGAAAAATCAATTAAATTAGCACAATTTAGGTTTAGAGGTCATAGTGTGTCATTTTGGGTTTTTGGCACATTAGGGAGAAAAGTGATAATATAGCAAAATATACTTAATTATATCAAATGGAAACTAATATTGAAATTTAGGTATTCTTATACCTATACTTTTTATTTGTCATGCTTTGTTTGCCATATAACATGTCATGACATCATATTTATTTTTAATCATTTAATATGTCATGATCATGTTTAGGATTAAGGTTTAATGTCATGTGTTTTAGATTATATCATATGCCATGACATCATGTTCATTGGCCATGCTTTATTATGCTATCATTTATGCCATGATCATACTTCATGCATTTAATTTGATTAAAAATGATTCAAGGGCAATGGCATGACTTGAAGTCCCATTTATAAGGGAATCAAGTAGAGTTGCCTTAGAAAATGCATGAGGCCTTAGATTAGGATAACCAAAACTCACATCTCATATTAAATTGACATGTATGTGTATTTATACACCCTAGATACATGTGAGATACTAGGATATGAGTTAAGTTCAAGGTGCATAGTTTTTGCATCTAGATGAATTAAAACTCATCTTTAACTAAATGTGGATCATTGGGAAAGCTTGTGTACAATTCATGTACATTAAGCCCAAGGAATATCATCCAATATAGGTTTTCAAAAACATTTTAAAATTCTTTTAGAAATCCTTGGTGAAGTCTATCTTTTGATAGCAATCACCATTGATGAAGTTGATACAAAGTGAGCTAAAACATTGAAGTTTTTCTTTACTTTTGAACTTTGTATCAATTTCGATATTTTATGGGTAAAATATTTTTCTAACATTTTTCACCATTGTATTGGTCATAAGTATTATACCTATGAATTTTCACAAATTTTTGATATAGATATAATTATTTATGAATTTCTGAAATTCATTTTTGATAACTTAAATTCGGAAATTTTAGTTATCAGTCGACTGCCCTTGGTGGCAGTCGACTGATCTCTGATAGAGTGGACTGCCAGGCTGATTCCGAGAAAAACAAGGATGTTTAGCCCGTGTTCAGCTATAGTAAGGGTTCCTAACTACTTCTAACCCTAGGATATGCTTTGGGAAGTATTATAAAGGGTGAAAATCCATTGGATATGGATTAGAAGAGATGTTAGGATGATGTATCAAATTTAAGGTGTGGAGAGTTCATGTTTGAACTTTGAACCTTATTTTTGATGGTTTAAAGTTCTTATTGGCTTAGGAACTTTCCAAAAACATTGTTGGTGCAATGGTCAAAGGAGAGTAAGCCTTTAGGGGCAGGTATCCATCATGGGATGATGGATGATATTTTTCCTCATGAGAGGGAGAAATGGAATTTTTGAGATACCCAATTTGGAAATTGGGAGAGTGTGTAGGATTGCCTCTCTTGAGTGATATGTGACTTATCACTAGGAAGATGGTAGGCATCCTAGGTATTTTTGGACCAAGGGGGAGATTATAATATCTCATTGGGAAATGAGACATTGACCTCCTTGGAGAGAACTTTTTTGATGTTAGTCAAAAAGGGGGAGAATGTTATGGAGAGTGTTATCAATTGATGTTATCAATTGTCAATTCGGAGAATTGGGGGAGAAAATGAAATTACCAATTTGGGATAATTGGTAAGAAGATTTGAGTTAGTATTCTAACTCAAAGGTATGTGTTTTTGTCAAACATCAAAAAGGGGGAGATTGTTGGTGCAATCGACCCAGGTCACGATAAATCGGACTCGAGTTCGACTCAAGTGATGTTTTGATGTTTGACATGGAAGTTTGACATCTATGTTTGACATTGATGTCTGATAATATTTTGGGGAGATTGTTGGCACAATCGACCCGGGTCATATTTGACCAGACTCGAGTTTGACTCAAGGGGGATTTTGATGGTTGACTGGAGTTGACCATGTCAAGGAAAAGTCCAAGCATAGGTCTTGTCATGTAAAGTCCAAGCATGGGTCTTGGAAAGGAAAAGTCCAAGCATGGGTCTTGGCATGGAAAGTCCAACATGGGTTGGCAAGGGAAAGTCCAAACTTGAGTCTTGGCATTTGAGAAGTCCAAGGGGTTCGATATTGGTGGCGTAAAGTCTAAGTGGGAGTCTTGGCAGCATAAGTCCAATGGTTGGCGACGTAAAGTCCAAGTGGAGTCTTGGCAGCATAAGTCCAATGTGTCTTAGCGGTGTAGACACCGTTAGCATGACATAGCCGATGGAAGCACCTGAAGCGCAATGGATGAACAAGTCATGGATGACTTGGAGGGATCCGAGAGGCGCGAGGCTGATGGAGGTGGCTAGAAGGCTTAGGTCTAGGCTAAGGGTGGTCTAGCAAGTATGGGGGAACCATACTTGGGTTAAAACCTCATGTTTGAGGTGTGCCAGTTAACTGGTGTCATATGGCAGTCGACTAGTGTGAGTCAACTAGGATTTGACTGTGAAAAGTGTCCTAGCAGTCGACTGCCAGAGGTAGGCAGTCGACTGCTGGCTCGAGCAGTCGACGATCGTGTGATCAGTCGACTGGTGCTCGAGAATTTGGGCACAGAATGGAGTCTGACTCGACTGCTGGGGTTAGCAGTTGAGTGAAGGCTCTATCAGTCGACTGATGGACATGATCAGTCGACTGATGTCCTATCCGTTGGATTTTTCCAGCGTGGATTACATTGTTGTCTCACAGCAATAGTGTCATCAGTCGATTGATGGTCCCGACCAGTCGACTAATCGATGATTTTCAGCCCAGGTAGCATCTTTAAAGGGAGCTCGTGGAGGAGGAAATCATCAGCGTTTCTTGAGGGTTTTGGGGGAGATTTACTGCTGCAAATCAGGGTCTCCAAGTGCAATTCAAGCAACCAAAGATCAAGCATTCAAAAGAACAATTGTAAAGTAGTTTTCTTTACTTGCATTGTATTTCATTATTGTAATTGCTTGTATCTATTTCTTATTATTGTAAGAATATTTGTACGAGGTTTCTCCGCCTCCGACTTGTGTCGAGAAGGAGTATTTGTGATTAGTGGTTGCATGTGCATCACTAGAGCTCTTTAGAGCTCGATCCATGGAGTAGGAACCATTCGATTCCGAACCACGTTACATACTTATGTAATTGCGTGTTTGTCCATTTTGTTATTGCTATTATTTCTATTTCTGCTCCGCGCTAACAAGATTTGTAGACAAACACGAAATGAATTCCATCTACGCATCCTACGACGTTATTCACCCCCCCTCTAGCGGTCAACATTTCTTCTACATATAACCTAAACTTAAACCATGTTGTCAAACATCAAAAAGGGGTATATTGTTAGTGCAATCAAGCCCATCTAATGTTTTAATGTTTAACAACAAGGTTTAAGTCAAGGAAATAGAAATCTAGTTTGAGCTAGAGTATAGTCAAGACATTACTTCGACTGGTACAAACCTAAGGTCACTAAGTTAGATGTTTAGAGTAACATTAGACCTTGGGAGAAATCCAAGGATAAGCCTTGGTATGGATGGAAATCCAAAGGAGAACCTTGGTAGAGGAAGAGTACAAGCTGGCCGGAGGTCCGGAAGCTTGGTGATGGAGAGGGCATAGTAACGTGCTCATTCTCCATTGGGAAGAGTACAAGCTGGCCGGAGGTCCGAAAGCTTGGTGATGGAGAGGGCATAGTAATGTGCTCGTTCTCCATTGGGAATAATACAAGCTGGTCGGAGGTCCGGAAGCTTGGTGATGGAGAGGGCATAGTAACGTGCTCGTTCTCCATTGGAGTTAGAGAGGGCACAAGGGAGTGCTCGGTCTTTAGCTAGTGTACTCGTTAGTAAGAGAGGGCACAGTAACGTGCTCGTTTTCTTACAAGGATACATGGGCCCAATACTCGTTAGACAAATAGGGCACCGTAACGTGCTCGTTCTTTGGCTAGGGTACTAGGAGTACTCGTTAGACAAACAGGGCACCGTAATGTGCTCGCTCTTTGGTTAGGGTACATGGAGTACTCGTTTCACACTCGGTCTTTGTCTAAGGTACTCAGAGCATTCGTTAGTTGGAGAAGGCACCGTAACGTGTTTGGTCTCTTACTAGGGTGCTTGAAACTCTAGGAGTGGCAGCTTACTAGGAAAGATACTCATTTGCTTCAAATATTTACCGTATCAGTCGAGCCACCATGGGGGTCAGCTCGACTGGCACTCTTGCACAAAGGCACAGAATCGAGCTGGCTCGATTGCCAGCTCGACTACTTATCGTTTGGTATAACACAAAATTGAGCTGGCTCGACTACCAGCTCGACTGCTCACTACGTGGAACAACACAGAATCAAGCCCAGTTCAACTGCGGGCTCGACTGTATACTCTGATCGCCAAACTCTAAATCCTATACCAGTCAAGTCAATTTGGTAGCGACTCGACTGGTAGTTACAAAATTCGGTCACGGAACCGAGTTCGGCTTGACTACGAGCTCGACTGACAGGTGTTTTTCGAGCACAGACGCGAGTAGACTCAACTGCGGGCTCGACTACGAAGGCTGCAACGGGATGCTTCCATTTCGAGTAAAGATTCAAACATGCCGATTTCCGATTGGAGGAGCAAGATCCTTTCCTGGCAAACCACCAGAGGATGGAGGTGGTTATGGGGACAAGCTCAGGTGGTCAGGTTTTGGTCGGGCGTGTGACTTCTAGGGTTCCAATGGAGGAAGATAAAAGGCTTGCTGAAGAAGAAGAGAAGCAGTTCTTGAGCTTCAATTTTCGATTTGAGTTACACAAGACTCCTGTGATTCATTCGGAAGAAGAAGAAGTGAAAAAGCCTTGCTCTCATCTCGCCTCCTCTCCAACAAGTGCTCACAACTATTGTCGATCACCTTCTTGCAAGCGCTACAACTCCATCTTCAACGCAAGAAGCTGAACAACAAATTTGTAACCTATTTTAATTTCTTAGCTTATTGTTCTTGATTATCTTTTCCATTGTAAGCTTGTAAGAGGTGAAGTTTTTCACCTCTGGAAACTTTTCGATCCATTCATAGTAGACTTTCCTTTTGAGCTACCCGTGGAGTAGGAACTACTGAGTTTCGAACCACGTAAATACCTGCATATTGGTTGTGTTTGTGCTCTTTACTTTGCTTTCTATTTCCGCTACGTAATCCTCTGTTTTGTAGTAAAATTTGAGTTAGATTTTTTTTTTCAACTTTTATTCACCCCCCCTCTAGCGAGCCTCAATCCCAACAACAGCCATACTAAATTATCTATAACTGCAAAATTATTGAATGTTAAAGCTGAGCATAATGTGTCTGAAAATTATTTTAATAATTTCTTTCAAGTTAATAGAGAAGTATTGTCGCGTGATCATATAATGTCTAATGATTTTTAAAGTATGAAAAAACTTGTGAAAGAATTAGGTCTTCTGGTGGAAAGAATGGATGTTTGGAAAGATGGTTGTATGATATATTAGGGAGATAATGCAGATGCAGAGATTTATAAATTTTGTAATCAATGTAGGTACAATAGTACTATGAGATTGAATCGTAATAAGCGACGTAAATTATACAGACAAATATTCTATTTGTCTTTAACTCCTAGATTGCAAAGGCTTTATGCATCAAATTCTGAACACATGACTTAGCATGCAAATCATGAAACAGAGGTAGGGCTAATGTGTCATCCATCAGATGCAAAGGTGTGAAAAAATTTTGATAGAACATATCCTATGTTTGCGAATGAGACTCGAAACATTATGTTAGGTTTCTGTGCTAATGGATTTGCTCCATTTGGCAAATCAGGAAGAACTTATTCCTGCTGGCCAATTATCTTAACTTCATATAATCTTCCATCCGGTATGTGTATGAAAATACCGTATATATTTTTAACATTGATTGTTCCTGACCCGTATAATGCCATGAAGTTAATAGATGTTTACATACAACCACTGATTGCGGAGTTGAAACAACTATGGGATAAGGGTGTTTCTATATATGATGTCCATACAAATCAGATGTTTATAATGAGAGTTGTGCTTCTTTGGACTGTAAATGATTTTCCGGCTTATAGTATGTTATTGAGATGGAGTACCATTGGGATTTTAGGATTTCCAATATGTATGAAGAGATCAAAGTCATTCATATTGAAAGATGGAAAGAAGCTAAGTAATTTTGATTGTCATAGATAATTTTTACCACCAAATCATAAATTCAAAAGAAATAAAGAAGAATTTACTAAGAATATAATTGAAAGAACACCTCCACCATTGAGATTAAATGGTGAATGCTTATGGCATAGAGTGCTTAATTTTCCATCTATTATTGAAGAACCAAATGACTAAACGGAGTATTTTTTGGGATTTACCGTATTGGCAGAGTAATTTGATTCATCACAATCTCGATGTAATGCATGTTGAAAATAATATTTTTGATAATCTAATAAATAAAGTGATGGATATTACTGTAGGAACGTTGGTTACCACTAGAGGGGGGTGAATAGCGCGTTCATTGCTTGATGGATTTCGATCGTGCTTGCTACAAAACTTGTTATACGCAGTGGAAATAATAATAACAATAATAAAATAGACAACACAAGCACAATATGCAAGATATAACGTGGTTCGGAACCTTAAGGTTCATACTCCATGGGTTGGGCTCGAATGAGCCCTAGCGATGCCAAACACCACTAATAATCAATACACTCCTTCTCGGAACAATCCGAAGGTGGAGAAAACCTCTTACAATAGTTCTTACAACAATAAGAAACAAATACAAGCTAATACAAGTAAACTACACAAATACAAGTATAAAAAACTTTACACAATGTTAACTTGAGTGCTTGTTTTTGGTTGCTTGAGAAGAGCTTTGAAGGTTTGGATTGCAGCAACAAATCTCTTCCAAATTGACTCAAAGGACCATGCCAAATCCTCCCCCATGAGCTACTTTTATAACCTATAGAAGGTTTGAATTGAAGTAGCAAATCCCCTTCAAATCGCCTCAAAGGACCATGCCAAATACTCCCCCATGAGCTGCCGGATTCGCGCCTGGCAGTCTACTGCCAACAGTGTCGTTGTGAGACAACGGTTTAATCCATATCCATATCGACATTCAAGCCAACGGTTACACTGGTAGTCGATTGCCATTATCCAACAATCGATTGACAGGGTCATAGCCGACTAACCAATCGGCTACCGAGCATTCTCGCTCCGCTTATCGCGGCGATCGCTATCCATGGCGATCGGCGCTAAATCTTCGATCATTGCTAGACCATTTCCTGATTGAATACCAATAAATCGACGATCGATTCACCGCCATAAACCCAATCGACTGCTAAGAGTCAACTAGGTTACCAAGTGTCAAAACACTTGACCAATCGACTGGTCCAAAGCCCCAGTCGATGTTGGTGCAATCGGCCTAGGTCACGATTGACCAGGACTCGAGTTTGACTCGAGAGATGTTTTGATGTTTCGACAAAAACATATGACAATGTAATTGTCATGGGAAAGTCCAAGTGAGACACTTGGCATTTGGTAAAGTCCAAGTCTTGAGTACTTGGCATGTAAAGTCCAAGCATGGGTCTTGGCAAGGAAAGTCCAAGCTTGAGTCTTGGCGTTTGAGAAGTCCAAGGGGTTTGATATTGGCGGTGTAAAGTCCAAGCGGGAGTCTTGGCAACATAAGTCCAATGGTTGGCGGCGTAAAGTCCAAGCGGAGTCTTGGCGGCGTAAGTCCAATGTGTCTTGGCAGTGTAAACATCGTTAGCATGACGTAGCCGATAGAAGCACCTGAAGGCTAGCGCAATGGATGAACAAGTCATGGGATGACTTGGAGGGATCCGAGAGGCGTGAGGTTGATGGAGGTGGCTAGAAGGGTTAGGTCTAGGCTAAGGGTGGTCAAGCAAGTATGGGGGAACCATACTTGGGTTAAAACCTCACGTTTGAGGTGTGCTAGTCGACTGGTGCCATGTGACAGTCGACTGGTTGAGTCAACTAGGGTTTGACTGCGGGAATTGGCCTAACAGTCGACTGCCAGAGGTGGGCAGTCGACTGATCAACCAATCAATCAACTGATCGTGTGATCAGTCGACTGGTACTCGAGTTTTAGAGCACATAATGGAGTCTCACTCGACCGTTACGGTCAACAGTCGAGTGATGGCTTTATCAGTCGACTAATGGCCATAATCAGTCGACTGATGTCCTAGCCATTGAATTTTTCCAGCGTGGATTACACCATTGTCTTACAGCAACAGTGTGATCAGTGGACTGATGGTCCCCATCAGTCGACTGATCGGCTTTTTCCAGCCCAGGCAGAAGCTATAAATGGAGCTCGTGGAGGAGAAAAAGCTAACTGGTTCTTGAGCATCCTTGGGGCGATTTGTTGCTGCAAATCAGGGTCTCCAAGGCCATTCTTCAAGCAACCAAAAGCAAGCAATCCAAAGGCATTCGTAAAGTATTTTCTTTACTTGTATTACATTATATTTCATTATAATTGCTTGTTGTATTTAGTTTATTGTTGTAAACTGTTGTAAGAGGTTTCTCCACCTCCGACGTGTTGTCAAGAAGGAGTTTATTGCTTAGTGGTGTTTTTGGCATCGCTAGAGCTCTTTAGAGCTTGATCCGTGGAGTATGAACCATTCGGTTCCAAACCATGTTATATTCTTGTGTTTGTGTGTGATTGTCTATTTCGTTATTGTTATTATTATCTATATTCCGCTGCGCTAACAAAGTTTGTAGACGAACACGCGAAAGAATTCCATCACGCACTAGCTCATCGCTATTCACCCCCCCTCTAGCGTTACAACGATCTCCAACAAGTGGTATCAGAGCGAGGCCGCTCTTCAAGGTTTAACAACTAAGGGAGCACGCTAGAGGGTGAAGATGGAAGTCCAAGAGCAATTAGGATGGGACATCAACACACCGGTCCCTTATGCTTTCTATGGACAAGAAGGCTTCAATTCTTGGAAGAGAAGAATTGAAGATTTTTTGATGATGAAGGATTTTGAGGAATGGTCCATATTAATGGAAGGATTTGAGTATCCAAGAGAACCAAAAGGTGGCTTCCTCAAAAAGAAGAGATGGACCGAAGAGCAAGCCCAAGCATTCGAGAAAAAAACCAAGGTAATAAAGTTTTTGGTTGATTTAATACCTAACAATATCTTGTGTATGTTAGGTAATTATATAGATGCTAAGGAGCTATGGAGCCAAGTGGCCAAGCTCCATGAAAGTCCATCACCGGTCCAAGAGGAAGGGACCGAAGAGGCAAGTACATCATCCTCACAAGGAAGTGAGGACTTGGAGGTTGAGAGACCATCAACATCCAAGGAGGAAGAGGAAGTAGAATTGGAGGAGACCTCCACCTCTAGGATTGAGAGGGAAGAGATTAAATCACCAGAGCAACACCAAGAAGAAGCTTCAACATTCGGTCAAGATGAAGAAGCTCAAAATCTGACTCCGACCTCCATTGACTTAGGTAACTCAAACACCGTGTTTCAAAATAAAAATAATTGTTGGTGAAATCGGCCCAGGTTGACTCGAGTTTGACTCGAGCAATACTTTGATAGTATTTTGATGATAGATAAAACTCATGACATGGGATTATCATGCATGGAAAATCCAAGCATGGAGCTTGGTGTGGGAAAAGTCCAAAGCATTGCGAAGCTGTGCGCTTGGTGCTTGGTGAGAAATGCATTGTGAAGCCGTGCGCTTGGTGCATGTGGGAAGTCTTGAAGACTTGGCAAGTTCACTAGGCTCAGGGTCCTTGAGTCGGTGAAGGATGGCATTGCGAAGCCATGCGCTTGGTGCATCCGAGGGACCGCCGGATGGGGAGCGAATGGAGTGAGGCTAAAGGGAAGCATAATTTGAGGGCATGAGACGTGAAGGATGGCATTGCGAAGCCATGCGCTTGGCGCATCTGAGGGACGTAGGCCGAGGGAAGAGAGCTTCAGTGGGGAACTCCATGAGGGATAAGGTGGACTTTACCAAGTGGCTAAGACTGAGTGTCGGAGGCTCAAACTTGATGTTTGAGGGTTTACCCGATGGTCGGATGCTCAAACAACTTGGTGTTTGAGGTTTTGTCTGATAGCAGTCGACTGGCACAGGTGTCGGTTCGACTTATCCAAGTCGACTAGGGTTCGACTGGTGTTAGACTACAATTTTGTGGCTAGTAGTCGATTGCCATGGATTGGCAGTCGACTGATGCCGACAGCAGTCGACTGCCGAGGGATGGCAGTCGACTGATGGGAATGTCACGAGCATAGAACGCTCCGTAGCCAACTGGGCAGTCGACTACTAGGTCACCAGTCGATTGATGGGCATGATCAGTTGACTGGTAGGTGATCCGTTAGAACTTGTCCAACGTGGATCTGGCCGTTGTGAGACAACGGCTACAAGGGTAGTCGACTGGGGCTTTTTGTCAGTCGACTGATGCGCGCGATTATAGGGCTTTTTAGCTTGATGCAGGTTATAAAAAGAGCTCAAGAGGGACGATTTTGCCAAGACTTTAAGGAAGCTATTGGAGGGGAATTGCTGCTGCATTCCAGTCCTTCAAGAGCCATCCAAAGTAAGCAACAAGAAAGGGTTCAAAGCAAAGAGTTGTAAAGCGTTCTTTACTTGTATTTCTTAGTGTCTTTGTATTTCTTATAGTATTACTGTTGTAATATCTTGTGAGAGGTTTCTCCACCTCTGACGTGTAGTCGAGAAGGAGTTTAGTTAGTGTCGTGCGCATAACTAGAGCTCGGTGAGCTCGCCCGTGGAGTAGGAACCATTCAGTTCCGAACCACGTATATCGTGTGTGTTTGCGTATGCTTGTATTGTTGTTAGTATTATTATTGTTTCTATTGTTTCTGCTGTGCTAACGACAATCGTAGACAAGCGACGCAAGAAAAATGAACGAATTTAACCATACGACGATAGAGGGCTATTCACCCCCCTCTAGCCGGCCAACACAACCACATCGATCCCCTACAAGCGGTATCAGAGCCAAGGCTCTTGTTGAGGACTAACCGCCAACACAAGCACTACAAAATGGCCGGCAACATCCATCCACCGAAATATGATGGAAACTTTTCTTGGTGGAAGAAAAGGATGGAGGTATATTTTGAAACCAATTTCGATTTCATGTTAATTATAGAAAATGGTTTTGAAATGCCTAGGGATAGAGAAAACAAGCCCATTGAGAAGTCAAGGTGGACCCAAGACCAAATCAAGGACTTCAAGATAAATCTTGAGGTAATAAAATTACTTAGTGATGTGTTACCTAACACTATTTGGTCTAGATTGGGTGACTATAGGGATGCAAGGGAGCTATGGAATAATATAATGAAATTCTAAGAAAATTCCCAACCGACACAAGTAGAGGAAGATGTCGTGGAAGAGAGCCCATCCACATTCGAAGATGTAGATGACTTGGTGGGAACCTCCACCTCTAGCATTGAGGGGGAGAAAAGGGTCTCCATTCCAGAGCAAAGTCAAAATGAAGCATCTACCTCTGGAAGATATGATCAAGAGGCTTCCACCACCTCCCTAAGTAACTCAAGTATTATAATTTTAAATAAAGATCATATAATTTATTTTGAGTGTAGGGAGAAAGGGCATTACAAGAGTAAATGCCCAAAATTGGCTAAGAAGAAAACATCGGCACCAAAAGTCAACCCAAAGTCAAAGGATGCCGGAGTCCCCACAACTAGAAGCAAAGAGCACATTGTGTGCTTTAAATGCAATCAAAAGGGGCACTACCAAAGCCAATGCCCTAGGGGGAGGAAGAAAGGGCAAGAAGGTGTATCTCATGTAGGGGGAGCTCCTAAAGCTAACCCTAAGGTAAATTTAAATTATGCACCTTTAATTCCTAAAGCTAAAAAGCATGCTAAGAATTATTTTAGCTCTCTTGCAATCATTAATGAAAAGCATGCTAGTATGAATAAATATGTGTGTTTAGGTGCTAAGCATGTTAGTTTCTCTAAGGACAAACCTAGGACTCAAAACACTAGACCCATTTTACCTAAAGAGTCCATTAGAAGAGTTGAAAACCATCTAGGCATTAACCCTAAGAAGGGTAGACACATGCCTAAGAAGAAGAATATTTCCCAAAAGATAAATGAAAACTCAAAATTGGGAAAATTAGAACTAGAAAACCAAGTCTTGAGGTCAAGACTTGAGAGAATGGAAAAGACCTTTAGAATCATAGAAAATTCAATTCTAGGGTCAAATGCCCAAAATTCAAGACCTAGGGTTCAAAAACGGTCTAAGGGCAAGGAAGGTTTGGGTCACAAACCTAAGCCCAAGAAGACATATCATAACGTTCCATTTAATTATGGAACAATTTCTAGGTCTAGAAAAACCAAGGCTAATAGGGAAGTTATCCCTAAGACTAGCCATGGTATTTGCTTAGTGGCTAAGGACTTAAGGAAAACCAAGAAAGTCACTAAGAAGGTCAAAGGAGGAGTCACCTCTAGAGTTGACCTAGGAAAGACCCAAAAGGATATGGATTTGAAGCCAAAAAGGGTCATTAGGAAGGTATCTAGGGAGGTTATCCCTAGTGAATACCTTGTTAACCCAAGGAGCTCCAATAGGTATTGGGTTCCTAGGAGCGTGATCGATTCACGCTAGTTGGGTTAGGGTGTGTCAACCCTAAGTGGATGGGTAGTTAACCTAGCCATGGTGAGTTGACACATTAGGATGTGCCAATATGCCTTGAGAAGTTGAAAAATGATTAAATTGGCACAAGTAGGTCTTAGAGGTATTGGTGTGCTATTTTGGGTTTTTGGCACACTAGGGGGAATGATGGCTTTAAGGCAAAAATGGACTTAACCCTAGAAATGGCAATTTGGATTCAACACTTAGGTATTCTATACCTTAGCATATTTTATTTGCCATGATTTATTTGCCTTGCCATGCCATGACATCATTTTCATTTTTATCTATAAAAATGTCATGATCATGTTTAGAATTATTTTTAGATGTCATGTATGCTTAGATTTCTTTCACATGCCATGACATCATGATTTTGGCATATGCTTTTATCTATATCACAATTATGCCATAATCATCATCGTGCATAAAATAAAATGGAATTAAGGACCATGGCATAATTTGATGTGAATCAAAGAATATTGCCTAGAAATATGCATGAGACCATTAAAAAATAAAAACCCACATCTCACTAGATTAATTGACTTGTATGTGTTTTACACATCTAGATAAAAGTGAAATGTTTAGGGAAAATGAATTAAAGGTTTCAAAAACATTTTAAAAAACCTTGGTGAAGCCTATCTTTTGATAGCTATCACCATTGAATGGGATGATACAAAGAGGGCTCTCTATTGAAGCTTTTTTTAACTTTTGGACTTTGTGTCAATCTCTTAATTTAGCAGGTAAAATAATTTTCAAATATTTTTCACCCATAATGATTGTGATAAGTAATATACATACCAAATTTCAAGATTTATCAACTTATGTATATTTACTTATGAATTTCGGAAAGTCATTTCTAAAATTCAGAAAATTACAAATGTAGTTAGCGATCGCCATGGTGCGATCGTGATGGGGGTGTGACAGTACAACGATTGATCATTGCGCCGCTGATTTCGGGTAAACCTTGTTGGTTAGGCCCATGTTCAGCTAGGTTAAGGTCCCCTAACCACTCCTAACCCTAGGACATGCTTGGGAGAGAATAAGAAAGGGTGGAAATCCATTGGATATGGATTAGGAGAAGTGTTTAGGGAGAGTATCAATTTTAAGGTGGATGAGAGTTCATTGTTGAACTTTGCCTTAATTTTGATTAGTCAAATGTTCCTATTGGCTTAGGGACTCTCCAAGGATATTGTTGGTGCAATGGTCAAGGGGGAGCAAGCCTCTAGGGGAGGTATCCATCATGGAAAGATGGATGAGTATTTCCTCATGGAAGGAAAATTGGGTTGCCTCTCTTAAGTGATATGGGATCACTAGAAAGATTGTGGGCATGCCAAGGGGAAGATTGTAAGATCTCATTGGGATATGAGACATTGAAACCCTTGAGGACCTTTTTGATGTAGTATCAAAAAGGGGGAGAAGTTACCAAGTTACCAATTAGGGTTCGTTGGAATTCTCATTGGAATGTGAGAATTGCCAATATGGGAGAATTGGTAGACTTGAGATGGTAGTTTTGCCAATCATCAAAAAGGGGGAGATTGTTGGTACAATCGACTCAGGTTGACTCGAGTTTGACTCGAGCAGTACTTTGATAGTATTTTAATGATAGACAAAACTCATGACATGGGATTGTCATGCATGGAAAATCCAAGCATGGAGCTTGGTGTGGGAAGAGTCCAAAGCATTGCGAAGCCATGCGCTTGGTGCTTGGTGAGAAATGCATTGCGAAGCCGTGCGCTTGGTGCATATGGGAAGTCTTGAGGACTTGGCAAGTTCACTAGGCTCGGGGTCCTTGAGTCGGTGAAGGATGGCATTGCGAAGCCATGTACTTGGCGCATCCGAGGGACCGCCGGACGGGGAGCGAATGGAGTGAGGCCAAAGGGAAGCATACTTCGAGAGCATGAGACATGAAGGATGGCGTTGCGAAGTCGTGCGCTTGGCACATCCGAGGGACGTAGGCCGAGGGAAGAGAGCTTCAGTGGGGAACTCCATGAGGGATAAGGTGGACTTCGCCAAGTGGCTAAGACTGAGTGTCGGAGGCTCAAACTTGATGTTTGAGGGTTTACCCGACTGTCGGATGCTCAAACAACTTGGTGTTTGAGGTTTTGCCCGACAGCAATCGACTGGCACAGGTGTCGGTTCGACTGATCCAAGTCGACTAGGGTTCGACTGGTGTTAGACTGCAATTTTGTGGTCGGGCATCGCCATGGATTGGCGATTGATCGATGTCGGCAATGATCGGCTAGAGATGGCGATCGACCGGGAATGTCACGAGCATAGAACGCTCCATAGCCGACTAGGCAGTCGACTGGGGCCTTTTGGCAGTCGACTATTGCGTGCGAAATCAACTTGATGCAGGTTATAAAAAGAGCTCAAGAGGGACGATTTTGCCAAGACTTTAAGGAAGCTATTGGAGGGGAATTGCTACTGCATTCCAGTCCTTCAAGAGCCATCCAAAGCAAGCAACAAGAAAGGGTTCAAAGCAAAGAGTTGTAAAGCGTTCTTTACTTGTATTTCTTAGTGTCTTTGTATTTCTTCTAGTATTATTGTTGTAATAGCTTGTGAGAGGTTTCTCCACCTCCGACGTGTAATCGAGAAGGAGTTTAGTTAGTGTCGTGCGCATAACTAGAGCTCGGTGAGCTCGCCCGTGGAGTAGGAACCATTCGGTTCCGAACCACGTATATCGTGTGTGTTTGCGTATACTTGTATTTTTGTTAGTATTATTATTGTTTCTATTGTTTCCGTTGCGCTAACGATAATCGTAGACAAGCGATGCAAGAAGAACGAACGAATTCCACCATACGACGATAGAGGGCTATTCACCCCCCTCTAGCCGGCCAACACAACCACATCGATCCCCTACAATAATATCATGTGTTTTGAGTGTAGGGAATTTGGGCACTATAAGAGTAAGTGCCCAAAGAAAGTCAAGAAGACTCCTCCGGTGCCAAACTCTCAAGAAAAATCAAAAGATGTCGGTGTCCCCACTAAAAGAAGCAAAGAGCACATCATTTGCTTCAAGTGCCAACAACCGGGGCATTTTAGGAATCAATGCCCAAAGGGGGAGAAGAAGGGGCAAAGGAGAGCATCACAAGTAGGGGGAGCTAAGGTTAACCCTAAGGTATATTTTAATAATTCTCTTTTTAATTTAAAAGTCAAAAAGTATGTTAGAAATAATGTTAGCAATTTTGCTATTTATCATAAGGAGCATGCTATTAGAAATAACAAATATTTTTGTTTAGGAGCTAAAAGTGTCCACTTAGGAAATAAGGAGAAATTTGGGACTAATGTCCCTAGAAAAGTTTTGCCTAGGGAATCTATCAAGAAAATAGAACATCTAGGCTTAAACCCTAAATGGACTAGGCATATGCCTAGAAAGGATAATTCCCAAAGACCAAATCAAAATTAAAAAATTGGGCAATTAGAATTAGAAAATCAAGCCTTGAGGTCAAGGCTTAAGAAATTGGAAAAGACCCTTGCAAATATGCAAAATCAATTTAAAGGGTCGAATGTGTTAGTAATATATGAGAGATGTCCTAAGGCAATCGCCTTATGTTTGAACCATTTATATGATAAATGAAGATTCACTATTTGAGTATACATGTTTTCATGTATTTGATTAGATCTTAAACTCATTTACTGAATGTCCACGCTACGATTCATAGCATGAGAGAATTTGTGATTGAATCACAACTAGTGAGTATCTCTACATGTGTAATTGTGATGTATCGAAATTATCCCTAGTCGATGAATTGATGGATTTGGACACCATCGATTCTGTCGAGACTAGGACGAGGTATACTCCTTGGTGTATCCAAGCAGCTGATTCTCACTGGCTGGAGACATTGTGATGTTCAGAGTTAATCGTGGATGCAAGTTATGGTAACTAGTTCATTGGAGTGACCAGCCGTAAGACTTCATATGGTTCTCTGCATATATAGATATGTCAATGAAGTTCTTACTGCAGCTTAAGTGTGATGTTCCTTTGACTTGCGGTATTCAAGTCATCTTGATCATAAAGACTTATGCTTTGACATCTTAAGCAAGCATCTCTGAGGAGATGTGGACCTGGAATGATTGGGTATAAGTCGAAGTGATCGAAGGTGTTTGAATAGCCTATAAAGAATTCACCACTCCTTGCGAGGAGATGTATACTCGTGGCCTCTCATCGGATTGTTACTAAAGTCTTTGGCCAAAGCATTATATGTTTAGAGTAATATACTCTTGGATACATGTGTAGTAACTAGAATCCGTAGGATGAGGAAATGATACTTGGGCTAGGTGTGACGTAGTCAACCTAGTGGGGACTGACATTATAGACCATGTCCAGAACCAAGTGGTTATAAGATGAGTGAAGGGAATGGGGCACGATTCATTGTAACTACTGAAGGGTTTCAGAAATAGTTCTGAATCAACCGTTGATCTTTTCGATTAATTAGAGATCATGATATACTACTAGGTGCCACTCATGATCGTTCTATAATTAATGGTTAATTATAGACGGCCAACATAAACTGAAAACCTATTTGGTCACACACACAACGAGCGTAATCCGAAGGATTTAAAACAAGCTTGAGAATGAGATTCTCAGACTGAGAGAAACTAGGTTTGGTTGGACCAAACAAGGAGCGAGCATGAAATCGTTTCAGTCGCAATGGAATTGTGGATGGGCCGTGTCTTATGAAGACATGATGGATGAACCAAATTGGTTTGGTTCTAATCCAATGGTGGAGAATAAACCAAAGGGGTTTGGTTTGTTTTAAACGAATGAACCAAAGTTGGTTCGGTTCGTTTTAACTTAAAATAGACCAAATTGGTTTGGTTTATTTTAACTTAAATTAATGGAGCGGGTTAATGGGATTTTGGTTATGATCCGATAACCATTAGGAGAATTTGTTCTCTATAAAATAAGGCTTAAGGGTTTTGTGAAAACCTAATCCAAGCAACCCATAGTTGCCGCCCACCCTCTCCCTCTCCTCTTGTGGTCGGCGCCCAACCCTAGCCGCCGCCCACCCTTGTGCCACCGTCCAAGCTTGTTTGCCGGCGTCCAAGCTTGCTCCGGTGACCAAGGACTCGATGGCCCTCTTCTCTTTGGCCGGCGCAAACTCCTCCATCAAACTGCCCAGTTTTCTGGATAGCTTGCTTTCTTTGAGTCGGAGCATCATTTGGACGACGTTTGGAGCTCCGACAGTGGCTACTTTGCCGGAGATTCGATCTCCGGTAATCCTCATAGGTGGAGGATGAAGGATTCGTCAAACGGTTGACGAATATCTCTCCGAAGAAGCGAGTTTTTGAGGACTCATTTTGGATCCGAATTTTGATTCGGATTGTGATCTTCTCTCGATCACATCGTCTTCAACACAAGGCTAGTAACTCGTACGAAGACGAGGCTCATGACTTTATGAAGTCATCCCGAAGATACTCGGCGTGGATACGGATAGAGGCGATTCTAGCGAGGATCGCTTCGGTTGATGCCTTTCCCGCTACATGTGATACGTCAGTATACATAGTATAAATTTTCTTTTATTGCAAAATTTAAAATTGTGGTTATGTCTACACATGTTGTACTATGCATGCGTGTGGTGTGTGTGTTGTAATAAATTAGATTTATTATTTTTATTTCTTCCGTTGTGCACATGTTTACGAAACATATTCGAATACATACTCACCGCGATGCCGTAAACCCAACAGTGGTATCAGAGCCCAGGTTGTGTTTTGACATAATCGTAAAATGTTTTTACGATAGTCGTAATGGTATTTATGGAAATTTTCTACTTTTGGAAAGTTAGAAGTATTTATGAAAATTTTTTAATTTTGGAAAGTCTAGAAGTATTTATGAAAATCTTCTACTTTTGGAAAATTAGAAGTATTTATGGAAATTAATATTTTCCATAAATAAAATATTTGATTAGATTTGGAAATTTGTTTCCTTATTTAATCATGATTTGATTTGGGAAATCAAATCTTAAAATATTTTATTTCTATAAGTAGTTTTGATGATTTAGGAAATTTGTTTCCTAAATTGACTTTCCTTAATCAACACTTTCCACAAATAAAATATATGATTAGATTTGGAAATTTGTTTCCTAATTTAATCATGATTTGATTTTGAGAATCAAATCTCAAACATATTTTATTTCCATAAATAGTTATGACATATAAGGAAATTGTGTACATGTCATAATTGTATGCCATGTAATTGCATTTGATGCATATCATTATGCCATGCGTGTCGTGACATGTAGATGTATGTCATGTATGTCATGTCATGTAAATAATAATTATTTGCATGCAAAGATGATGAGACATAAAAACCCCTTACTCGATATTAAAGCCTACACCTTCCATTAATATGGTTAGAACCAGAGTTTCGTTTCTTGTTTGGGTTGTTGGACTCTCTCCAAGCCCGACTCAAACCCGAACATGTTCAAACCATGGAATAGTTTAATACTAATATGATAAGAGTCAGAGGTCAATCGTTAGCTTTGGTTTTTGGACTCTCTCCAAGCTGGGCTAATTGGTTGAATGCGCTCTAACGATATTAAAACTATTTCTCGATTAATGGGTTGGCTTTAACCTGGAGCATCGGCTTGTTGGACTCTCTCCAAGGTCGATGTGAAGTGAGGTGAAGTTGGGTGCTATGCATATGATGCATACTTGTTAATGTGTTAACAACCCGATGTATGTGTGAGCATTCAATTAGTTGATAGCACATTGTGATAGTTGCATATACGTGATATGCAATCGGTATATTTGATACCTACCATTGAAGTTATGAATGGCTTGTTAGACTCTCTCCAAGGTTGTTCATATCTATGTTGGATATCATCCCATTCAGAGATGGATCTACGATCTCCCGAAGTGATTTTGGGGTTTTTGAAATTCAAAAAATGAATGGGATTTATGAATGTATATTGATGCATTTTAAAATCATTTTCTCATATATGCTCATTTTGTATTTCTAGGTTAATCGATTGATCATGACGTCTTTGAATTTGTGCACTATTTTGGATTCAAACAAATTGACTGGGCCTAACTTCCTGGGCTGGCTTAGAAACATGAGAATTGTTCTCAAGGCGGAAAAGCTAGCATATGTCCTTGAAGAGTCTCTTCCCAACCGTCCTAGGGATGATGCAACTCCAGACCAAATGTTGGCCGATCAGAAATATGTGGCAGATTCTGAACTAGCGAGTTGCATCGTGCTAGCTGCGATGGTACCTAAGCTGCAAAAGCAGCATGAGCATATGGATGCTAATACCATAGTCTTCCATCTTCATGAGTTGTTTGATGAGCAAGCGAGATCCGAAAGGTTCGAAGTCTCCAAGCTCCTCTTCACCTCTAAGATGCAAGAAGGTTCAGAGTGCGCCATTTGTGCTAAAGATGAACGGGTACATCGAGCTACCGCCACCCTCGGGTTTGTGATGGATCATGAATTAAGTATTGACTTAATTCTGCATTGTTTGCCCAAGAGTTTCTCACAATTTGTGATGAACTATCGGATGAACAAATTAGAATCCACTATTCCTGAGCTCCTCAATATGCTGAAGACTGTGGAGCCTTCTGTGAAGCATGAGGAGAAGGTGGTTCTGTTAGTTGATTTCTCAAAGAAAGGTTCTAAGAGGAAGGCAAAGGAATATAAGAAAGGGAAGAACAAGAAGGCTAAGAAGGCAGAACCAGCACAAAAGGGCACTTGCCATCATTGTGACAAGGAAGGCCACTGGCGAAGAAACTGCAAGATTTATCTTGAGTCTGTGAAGAAGAAGAAGGCATCCGATGCCCCATCCTCTTCAGGTATCTTCGTTATTGATTGTCATTCTATTTCCTTAGACACTTAGGTATTAGATACTGGGTGTGGCTCACATATATGTAATGATATACAGGGGCTAAGGAATAGAAGAAGACTCGTCAGAGAGGAGTCAAATTTGAGAGTTGGCAATGGAGCAAAGGTTGTTGCGGTCACCATCGAAACTTATTTGCTGAAGCTCCCTAGTGGACTAGTCTTGGAATTGGACAATTGCTATTGTGTTCCTTCTCTAATAAAGAACATTGTTTCTATTTCCTGCTTAAATAGAAATGGTTACCATTTGACGTTTAGTAACAATTATTGTTAAATAACTTTGAATGGTGTATTTTATGGAACTGGAACTTTGAGCAATGATATTTATACGTTGGACGTATCCAGTGATATTTTCAATATCGAAGCCAGCAACAAGCGTGCTTGAAAGGATAATAAATTAGAATCCTACATGTGGCATTGTCGTCTTGGCCATGCAAGCAAGAAACGCATGTCCAAATTACATCGATGTGGAATTCTGGAATCATTTGAATTGGATTCATACGATACATGAGAATCATGCTTAAAAGGCATGATGACTAAGTTACCTTTTACAGGAAAAGGTGAACGAGAGGGAGAGTTGCTAGGTCTAATACATACTGATGTATGTGGACCTATGTCAACTCAAGCTTTAGGAGGCTATACCTACTTCATTACCTTCACCGATGATCACTCACGGTTTGGGCATGTGTTCTTGATGAAACACAAGTCTGAAGCCTTTGAAAGGTTCAAAGAATTCATAAATGAAGTAGAGAAACAACATGACAAGAGTATTAAAATACTTCTATCGGATCGAGGTGGTGAATACTTAAGTCAAGAGTTTCTTGATTATCTAAGATACAATGGTATATTGTCTCAATGGACTCCGCCATATACACCACAGCATAATGGTGTATCTGAGAGGCGTAACCAGACCTTGTTGGACATGGTCAGGTCAATGATGAATCATGTGAATCTTTCCAAGTCCTTTTGGGGCTATGCACTTCAAACAACTGTTTACTTGTTAAACAGAATGCCAACCAAGGTGGTCTCTACTACTCCATATGAGATATGGAATAGTAAGAAACCTCATGTATCTTACTTGAAGATATGGGGTTGTCCTGCTTATGTGAAGCGGACTGTATCAGACAAATTGGATTCTAAGTCTGATAAATGTCTATTTATTGGATACCCTAAGGAAACAAGGGGTTATCAATTCTACCATCCTGTGGAACAAAAGGTGTTTGTTTCAAGGCATACTGTGTTTCTAGAGAAAGAGTTTCTCTTGTAAGAAAACAGTGGGAGTGTCATCGAGCTTGAGGAGGCTCGAGAGACTCAAATAGACATTGATGAGATACCTGGTGAAGCACAATAGCCGATAACTCATAGTGACGAGCAATCGGCTGGACCTATTGAAACACCACATCTTCGTAGATCTGGTAGAACAAGCAATATTCCTGAGAGATATGGATTTCTCGTAAGTGAATCGAATGACGTGTTACTCATTGATGATGAGGAGCCTACCAGTTATAAAGAAGTTCTGACAAGTTCAGAAAGGGATAAGTGGCTTGAAGCCATGAAGTCGGAAATGGATTCCATGTATGAAAACCAAGTTTGGAACTTGGTTGACCCACCTGAAGGCATAAAGCCTATAGGGTGCAAGTAGGTTTTCAAGAAGAAAACCGACATGGATGGTAATGTGATTACCTATAAGGCTAGATTGGTGGCGAAAGGATATCGTCAAAAGCAAGGTGTTGATTATGACGAGACCTATTCGCCTGTAGCTATGCTTAAATCCATTCGGATGCTCCTGGCCATAGCAGCTCATTATGATTATGAGATATGGCAAATGGATGTGAAAACAACTTTCCTTAATGGAAACCTGCTCGAGGACGTGTATATGATACAGCTTGAGGGTTTCACATCGGTTGATAAAACCAAGGTATGCAAATTGCGACGGTCCATATATGGATTGAAGCAAGCATCCAGGAGCTGGAATATCCATTTTGATGAGACAATCAAAAAGTTTGATTTCTCACAAAATCCAGACGAACCTTGTGTGTACAATAAGGTTAGTGGGAGTGCAGTCGTGTTCCTAGTATTGTATGTCGATGACATATTACTTATAGAAAACGATGTTTCAGTCTTACAGTCAGTTAAGATTTGGTTGTCCAAGACATTCTCCATGAAAGACCTGGGAGAAGCAACCTACATCCTCGGGATTAAGATCTATAGAGATAGATCGAAACGATTGCTTGGTCTTTCGTAGTCTACATATATAGACCGAGTACTAAAGAGGTTTAGCATGTCAGAATCCAAGAAAGGTTTCCTACCCATCAGACATGGGATACACCTTTCGAAGTCTGTGTCTATGCACAGAAGACGAGAGGATTTGCATGAGTAAGATTCCCTATGCATCCGCAATAGGATCTATCATGTATGTTATATTATGTACGAGGCCTGATGTATCGTATGCTCTGAGTGTCACGAGTAAATACCAGTCTGATCCAAGAATGGATCATTGGGCGGCTGTTAAGACAATCCTTAAGTAGTTGAGAAGAACTAAGGATGTGTTCCTAATATATGGAGAAGGGGACATGGTGATACGCAGGTATACGGATGCCAGCTTCCAGACAGATAAGGATGATTCCAGGTCTCAGTCTGGATACGTGTTCACCTTGAATGGAGGCGCAGTGAGTTGGAAAAGTTCCAAACAAGAC
Organism: Wurfbainia villosa; assembly: GCA_025175895.1. Lineage (NCBI taxonomy): Eukaryota > Viridiplantae > Streptophyta > Magnoliopsida > Zingiberales > Zingiberaceae > Wurfbainia > Wurfbainia villosa. Next base: position 11,914,882 of record CM046005.1, read on the forward strand.
ACTGTAGTGAATTCTACCACTGAGGCAGAATACATTGCAGCTTTGAAAGCAACAAAGGAAGCGGTTTGGATCAAGAAGTTCATTTATGAACTTGGTGTGGTTCCAACCATTGTTGAAGCAATACCGGTCTACTGCGACAATAATGGAGCAATTGCACAGGCGAAAGAGCCAAGGTCTCATCAACGATCCAAACATGTGCTTCGCCGCTATCATCTGATCAGAGAGATCATTAGTAGGAAGGAAATATAAATCGAGAAAATCCCCACTGAAAGGAACTTAGCGGATCCTTTGACTAAGGCATTACCTCAAAGTAAGTTTGAGGGTCATGTTAGAGCTTATGGTATTGGATACAGTAGCGATTGGCATTAGGCCAAGTGGGAGTTTGTTAGTAATATATGAGAGATGTCCTAAGACAATCGTCTTATGTCTGAACCATTTATATGATAAATGAAGATTCACTATTTGAGTATACATGTTTTCATGTATTTGATTAGATCTTAAACTCATTTACTGAATGTCCACGCTATGATTCACAGCATGAGAGAATTTGTGATTGGATCACAACTAGTGAGTATCTCTACATGTGTAATTGTGATGTATCGAAATTATCCCTAGTCGATGAATTGATGGATTTGGACACCATCGATTCTGTCGAGACTAGCACAAGGTATACTCCTTGGTGTATCCAAGCAGCTGATTCTCACTGGCTGGAGACATTGTGATGTTCGGAGTTAATCGTGGATGCTAGTTATGGTAACTAGTTCATTGGAGTGACCAGCCGTAAGACTTCATATGGTTCTCTGCATATATAGATATGTCAATGAAGTTTTTACTGCAGCATAAGTGTGATGTTCCTTTGACTTGTGGTATTCAAGTCATCTTGATCATAAAGACTTATGCTTTGACATCTTAAGCAAGCATCTCTGAGGAGATGTGGACCCGGGATGATTGGGTATAAGTCGAAGTGATCGAAGGTGTTTGAATAGCCTATAAAGGATTCACCACTCCTTGCGAGGAGATGTATACCCATGGCCTCTCGTCGTATTGTTACTAAAGTCTTTGGCCAAAGCATTACATGTTTAGAGTAAGGTACTCTTGGATACATGTGCAGTAACTAGAATCCGTAGGATGAGGAAATTATACTTGGGCTAGGTGTGACGTAGTCAACCAAGTGGAGACTGACACTATAGACCATGTCCAGAACCAAGTGGGTATAAGATGAGTGAAGGGAATGGGGCACGATTCATTGTAACTGTTGAAGGGTTTCAGAAATAGTTCTGGATCAACCATTGATCTTTTCGATTAATTGGGGATCATGATGTACTACTAGGTGCCACTCATGATCGTTCTATAATCAATGGTTAATTATAGACATCCAACATAAACCGAGAACCTATTTGGTCACACGCATAACGAGTGTAATCCGAAGGATTTAAAACAAGCTTGAAAATGAGATTCTCATACCGAGAGAAACTAGGTTTGGTGTGACCAAACAAGGAGCGAGCATGAAATCGTTTCAGTCGCAATGGAAGCATGGATGGGCCGTGTCTTATGAAGACATGATGGATGAACCAAATTGGTTTGGTTCTAATCCAATGGTGGAGAATAAACCAAAGGGGTTTGGTTTGTTTTAAACGAATGAACCAAAGTTGGTTCGGTTCGTTTTAACTTAAAATAGACCAAATCGGTTTGGTTTATTTTAACTTAAATTAATGGAGCGGGTTAATGGGCTTTTAGTTATGATCTGATAACCATTAGGAGAATTTGTTCTCGATAAAATAGGGCTTAAGGGTTTTGTGAAAACCTAATCCAAGCAACCCATAGTTGTCGCTCACCCTCTCCCTCTCCTCTTGTGGTCGGCGCCCAACCCTAGCCGCCGCCCACCCTTGTGCCGCCATCCAAGCTTGTTGCCGGCATTCAAGCTCCAGTCGGCTATCCTCCGGCAACCCTCCGGTGATCCTCCTTGGCTCCGGTGACCAAGGACTCATTGGCCCTCTTCTCTTTGGCCGGCGTAAACTCCTCCACCAAGCTGTCCAGTTGCTTTCTTTGAGTCGGAGCGTCGTTTGGACGACATTTAGAGCTCCGACAGCGACTACTTTGTCGGAGATTTGATCTCCGGTAATCCTTATAGGTGGAGGACAAAGGATTCGTCAAACGGTTGACGAATACCTCTCCGGAGAAGCAACTTTTTGAGGACTCATTTTGGATCCAAATTTTGATTCGGATTGTGATCTTCTCTCGATCACATTGTCTTCAACACGAGGCTAGTAACTCGTACAAAGATGAGGCTCGTGACTTTGTGAAGTCATCCCGAAGATACTCGGCGTGGATACGGATAGAGGCGATTCTAGCGAGGATCACTCCGGTTGATGTCTTTCCCGCTACACGTGATATGTCAGGTATACGTAGTATAAATTTTCTTTTATTGCAAAATTTGAAATTGCTATTATGTCTACACATGTTGTACTATGCATGTGTGTGGTGTGCGTGTTGTAATAAATTAGATTTATTATTTTTATTTCTTCCGCTGTGCATATGTTTACGAAACATGTTCGAACACACACTCGCCGCGGTGCCGGAAACCCAACAAAATGGTCAAAGTCAAGGGTCTAGATCTCAAAGTCAACACCTAGGACCCAAGAGACAAAAGCCAACTAAGGGAAAGAAGGGTTTGGGTCACAAACCTAAGCCTAAGATGACTTATCATAGTGTTCCATTTGATTATGGAACACAAACTAGGTCTAGGAAGACTAAGGTCAATAGGGAAGTCATCCCTAGAGTTGACCAAGATATGTGCCTTGTGGCTAGGTTTTCAAGGAAACCTAGGGAAATCACTAAGAAGGTTGTAAGGGGAGTCACCCCTAGAGTCAACCTAGGTAAGACCCAAATGACCAAGGCTAACAAGCCTAGGAGGGTATCTAGGGAGGTCATCCCTAAGGAATACCTAGTTAACCCTAGGAGCTCAAATAGGTTTTGGGTTCCTAAGAGGCTTAAACCACCTTGGGATTAAACTGTCTTGGGCTTAAACCGCCCTGGGATTAAATAGGCTGGTCGGGATTTTGGAAAACTGGTCTGGATTTTCAAAAACTAGTCTGAATTTTGAAAAATTGGTCTAGATTTTCAAAAACTAGTCTAAATTTTGAAAAGCTAGTCTGGATTTTCGAAAACTGGTTTGGATTTTCAAAAACTGGTCTGAATTTTCGAAAACTGGTCTGGATTTTGAAAAAACTAGTCTGAATTTTGAAAAAACTAGTCTGGATTTTCCAGTCGAGGCGCAAACTCGACTGTTCACTGATAGGTGTAACTGTGCAGTTTTTTCATACTGAAGTTTAGAAATCCATATTTAATTTTAGAAAATTCAATAAATCTTGAGGTTTTTTGTATACAATTTGTACATCATAATCTAATAGGGAAAAATATGTATAGGCTATAATACCTAAGATTTCTCTAGATTGACACAAGTTTCAGACTTTCTAAAACATGAGTTTCTATGAAGAAATTTGTATCAATGTTCTCTGTAATGGATCCCATCACTAGATAGAATTCACCACGGTAAAAAAACACACATTTTCTACACCAGCTAAGAGTTTATCCTTTGGTCTATAATTATTGTTTAGATTTTAAGGGATTTGACCAATTCTACTTGGTTGGAATGCAATACAAGTTCCACTGACTTCACTTTTTATGGTAAATTTGTCCTTACAATCAATGAGGGTTTATTACTTACTCAGTGTCACACATCCCTAAGACCCTTCATTTCTAAAGGATGATCCAGTCCTCACCCCTTGTTGAAGATCTGATTTTGGGAATGACTAGAGATTTGTCCTAATGGATCTTGATGCTTAAGATGTGTCAAGTACTTGATCGTTTGATACACCTTCAAGCAATGACCCTTGTAACTAGACTTTTCTTCAACAAAATCAATCTTAACTCCCCCTACTTCAGTGTTTTCATGTAATCTAGTTTTCTTCAGTCCATATTCAACTCCATGATCACTTCTAATGATTTTTTTTAATCTCAATTCTTTTACAAAAAGAGATAAAAATGTTTTAAGAACAACAACCATGAATATCCAGAGTAATCATTAAATATTACTAAACAATATTTACTACCATTCAATTGATTTAACAGTGCTACAATCAAATAGATCTAGATGTAACAAGTCTAAAGTTGTAGAGATACTTACAGAATCCTTGCTCTTGTGTGACATTTTCATTGGCTTACCTTAGCGACAAGCATCACACTACCTGTACTTCTGAAGTTTAAGCAGTGGCAGTCTCCTTATCAAACCTTTTTCTAGTCAACAAACACTTTGACAAATATATTAGTAGCATTATCAAAAAGCACATAACATATATATATATATATATATTTCCTTCTATCTTCTAACACAGTATCATTTTAGTTATTGTGTTTGGAGTATCCACTGTTAATATATCCGATTGATGGACACTCCCCCTCAACCGTTGCCTACTTGACATGGAAAATAGAGGTATTAGGAACCCAAATCTTGGGTCCTTTAGCTTCCAAAATATATTTCCTAGGTATCCAAGCCTTAGTTGTTTTAGTCTTCCTACCAGAATTCCTAGAGAATAACGAAATGAAGCTAATTTCTTGTTGTTTAGGTCTATAACCTATCCCAGCTTTGTAATAAATAACTCATTGTGAGTTTAGTATCATGTTTAGGGTCTGAGAGCTAGAGGGTGAATTTCTCAAGTGTGCACTTGAGATCTTCTACTTGTGCATTCAGAGATTTGTTCTCATCTCTGAGTTTCTCAAATTGAGGAATGTTTGTACTAATTTCTACCACATGCTCCTTAAGGTTTTTTAATTGTCCTACTTCAGTTTTCAACAATTTAACCTTAGACTTGGTTTTCTCTAGCATATCAGATAAATAAGCAATTGTTTTGTAACAGTCTATAAGTTCAATAGAATTTACCTCCTCATCATTTGAAGACGATGATGTCAAATCTGAATCTCCATTTGTCCTTCTCCTTTCTGTTTCTGTCTCAGAATTCTCCAGTGCCATTAGGCAGTGTTTCGACTGGTCTTCTCCTCCTTGTCCTCTTCTGATTACCCAGATGAAGACTCATCCCACGTGGCTCTTAAGACTTTTCTTCTCCTTCTCTTTTCTTCTTTCTTCTTGTTGGACCTGCTGCTTCTCCTCATCATTCTTCTCACGAAGTTGGCCACCTCGCTGGATGAGGACTCATCATCTCCATTAGATTCTGTGGAAGAAGATGACGACTGCTCCTTCTTCTTCTTTCCTTCCCTATTTTGTTCAACTACAATCAAAGCAATACCTTTCTCTTTTTGACCTTTATTAGCTTGTTCATGAAGCTCCATTTCACAAAATAATTCATCTATTTTTATATTTGACAAATCCCTTGATACCTTATAGGCATCCACCATGGATGACCACAAGATATTTCGGGGAAACGACTTAAGTATGTACCTAACTAAGTCCCGATTCTCAACACTCTCTCCAATAGAGTGGAGACCATTTAATAATTCCTTGAACCTCCCATGAAGCTCACTAGCAGATTCAGTGTCCTTCATAGAGAAGTTCTGAAGTTGACTTAGGAATAAATCCCTCTTGGTTATACGAGAGTCCCTTGTACCCTCGTGTAGCTCAAGTAGCTTGTTCCATAAGTCTTGCGCACTGCTGAAAGGTCCAACCTTGTTTAGTTGTTCCTTTGCTAGGCTGCATTGTAAAGTTACAGTGGCTTTGGCATTAGCCTGTGCTTTGCATTTTTGCTCGTTTGTCCATTGAGTAGACCCTAAGACTTTACCATCTACATCTACTGGAGTGATGAAGCCCTCTGTGACGGAGAACCACATCTCTATCTCAGTCATGAGATAGTACTCCATCCGACTCTTCCAATATTGAAAATTTATTCCATCAAAAAATGGAGGACGAGTTGTGCTATACCCCTCTTGCATGACTATGACTCTTAGGTTGTTAGACCGGGTAATTAGAGCCCTAGCTTTGATACCACTTGTTAGGACTAGTGACTACGCCAGAGGGGGGAGGGGTGAATAGCGTTTTGAAAAACAATCTAAATTTACGCAGCGGATATACTAAAATGAACAGCACAACTAAAACAAACAGAACAAAAAAAACAAGCACAAGTGACACAGCCGATTTTTACTTGGTTCACAGCTCTCTCCTAGAGCTGCTAGTCCAAGGCCTACCTCTATATTTTCTCCTTTTCGAAGAATAATTCGAAGGTGGAGAAACCTCTTAAATCTTACAGATTACAGACTCTCTAGATATGAAATTAATATAGGAATATGAAATGAACCGATAAGCAATATCTAAACAAGAACCTAGACAGATATGCAAATATAGATTATCACAAATGGAAAGCAATGGAAATAAAAAAAACCAACACACAAAACTCTTAACCTTCACAGATGAGACAAGGAGGTAGCGAGATGATCACGAGTGCAATAATGATCTCAGCCGTCCAAATTTTTAGAGCACCAACCAAGCAGAATTCATAGCGCAGTAGAGATAATGGACACGACTCTTTCTCAGACGATCAATCAACCACAAGCGAGAAAGTCAGATTCAGTTGGTTGTCAATCGATTAGCAGCACCAAGAAACACCAACAAAAGGTTGTTTTGCAATCACAGGAAAACTTTCAGTTTCGTTCGAGCGATTCCCTATCAAAAACAGAGCCAACCCTTTTTATTTCTACGCAACCCTAATCCCTTGACCTTTGCTCCAATCTCCAATCAATTTTGTCCACGCCATTTGAAAATGTCCACGAGCCAAAAGATTAGATCATCCACTCGAGTGGAAACCTATAAAAATCAAACACGCGGAAGAACAAATAGAATTTTTTACCAGAATCACAAACTGGTTTCCCACCAGTCGAGGTGGCAATTGAGCGCACCTTATGTCTATGCGATTTTTCTGAAGGCCAGTTGAGATGCTGGCTCGACTATTCATGTTAATTGTCGAGGTTTCTTCTGCTGTAGTCGAGGCACCAGTTGAAGCTCACTCGCTTTTGTCTACAGCTGTCGACTATCAGTCGAGGCACTTCCTCGACTGCCTCAGTCGCAGAGCCGGTCGAGGTGCCGGCTCGACTGCCAATTGTCCTGTATCACTCCCATTAGCTGCTACACGTGTTTAGTTGAGGCACTCCCTTGACTGCTCCTGGTTGTCAGCAAATTCTTCGACTGATAAATGCAGTAAGGGCAACAGTTGAGGTGGCAACTCATTGTTGTCCTTATGACCCATTGTTTCAGTCAACTCAAAGACTGAAACACGCCTAGTAAAGACTCTACCCAGAGACCCTTTACTTGCCAAGACTCTGGCCTCTGACCATTCTTGGACTTTTCACCTTGCCACTTCCTTAAGGAATTTCTGCCTGCCAAGGAATTACTCTTCTTGGACTTTTCACCAAGGTACACCCTTGGATTTTTCATCTGCTAAGGAATTAACCATCTTGGACTTTTCACCAAGGTCCACCCTTGGATTTTTCTAGTCGCCAAGGAATTAACCATCTTGGACTTTTCACCAAGGTCCACCCTTGGATTTTTCCAGTCGCCAAGGAATTAACCATCTTAGACTTTTCACCAAGGTCCACCCTTGGATTTATCTTTCACCAAAGCACTTGGATTTCTCACACCAAGATTTACCCTTTGGAATTCTCACACCTACACTACTTAAACCTTTGTCAAACACCAAAACATAACTTAGAGCAATAGCTCCAACAAATCAGACCGTGCTCAAATTTCGATCGGATCATGGTCGAAATTTGACTAGATTACGGTCGGAATTCAACCTTCCGTTGGCGATTTTGAGCTATCATCGCAACATGGTTACTTTGCAATGCCCTTTTGTGCACGGGTGCACAGGAAACAACCGTTCAGGATATCAATTCTCTTTCTACTTATATACGATTGATTCCCTACAAAACTTATCCGTGGGCACTCGTGAGCACATCAATTATTCACCATCCAATCGGGTGAGTACTATAACCTAATCCTTGAATTGTCGTCATCATTTGATCGATCAATCAATCGAATTGTTATCGAAATTTGGTTGGATTACGGTCAGAATCTGGTTGAATTGTGACCTTCAGGCCATGACTATTGACACCCACAATCACAGTCGTTTCTAGCAGCAATCTAGATGAAATCCAACCACAATTCGACTGGGCACGAAGTCTGGTTGTACCGTGGTCAGATTGTGATCAGAATTCGATCGGGCACGAAGTTGTTGGGTTTCCGGGGCATCGATGTGGGTGTGTGTTCGAACATGTTTCGCAAACATGCATAGCGGAAGAAAATAAAAATGCGTAATAACTAACTTATTATATCACACACACCACATGCATGTAGGATACAATAGTGTAGACATAATCGTACATTTAAATTTTGCAATAAAGGAAATTACACTAGGTATACCTGATGAATAATACGTAGCGGAAAGGGCACCAACCTTAGCAACCTTCATAAGTTTCGCCTCTATCTGAGTCCACGCCGAGTATCGTCGGGATAGCTGATGTGTCGATTTCCGCAATTCCACAGTTGTCGTCAAGTAATAAAAATATCGATCCCATAGGGATTGGGTCAATTACCGAATGATCGTGATACCAAGTTATCTAGTCAAGTCAAACTTGTGAATTAAGTAAAGAAACTAAGCAGTCAAGAACAACGAATGAGAAGAACGAGCTAAAAGTCAATAATTGAGGGGAATATCAGGATATGGGTTTCACCGCATCGATGATTATAAGGTGATTATGTTCTCTCCTACTCCTTCGAGTTGTTTCGTAAGAACCTGTCCTAAGGTAAATCAATGGACCCTTTCGAGGTCTACGCCAATTGTACCTATCAAACTCAATTTCCCTGTCACGGTATTTGAGCGTAGGTGATCATAATCAGCTAAGGGGACCTATCACGAGACCCCCGCAAACCTCCCTAGTCTTACTACCATTACTTGGTAAAAATTGGATTTCATAGATCCATTAAGTCCATAAGAGTTCCTCTAGAGACTAAATTTCCTTTTCATGATAGGTTTACACACGGGACCATAATTAGCTAAGGAATCATCAATGATTCCCGCAAGCCCTCATAGATACGCTATCGATACTTGGTAGGAGTTAATCCCTAGTTTGGAACTAGGTTTCGGGAAGTTGGGTTCACTGTTAGGTACTTCCCCAAGGTTCCTTAGATTTATCAATAAGAATCTAAAACCAAATCAAAACAAACAACAATTCAAGTAGAAGAGATTCAATCAACCATCATAAATAGTCAAGGGGTACTCCCCCATCCTAAGATTACAAGACACTATTCCATGGATGAATCCGAATTGCCAGAGAAAGAAATTTCAATCCTTAGCGCCATGGTGGTGTTTACTCCACCGTCGACTTTGTCGTCCTCCTTTCTCCAAAATCCGCCGCCTCTCCTTAGGGTTAGAATATATCCTCTTTTATAGCCTTGGTTTGGTCTTCAATTAAGGCAAAAATTCTCTTCAATTAAGGCAGAAATCCCGAGCTTTGCCGTGTTGTACGCAAAAAAGAAAAGGGTAGGAAATAGGGCGACATGCCCATGCCAATGGAGGGCATGGGCATGTAGGGCATGAAGCTTGGGTGTGTCGGCCAACACACCCGGGGTGTGTTGAGGTCTGGAAGTTCTGACACGGATGTGTCTCTGATGGCACGGCTATGTTATTTTGATATTCCTCCATAATTCCCGATTCTTCACCCTGTTAACATGAAAAATACCCCAAAATAGTTTCTTTATCTAAAATATGTTAAAATTGATTAAAACATAACAAAATACATGACTAAAACATAAAATGGGATGAAATGCATTCATATTGAATACCCAAAATGTAACATGAATTACACACATCAAAATCCCCTAGACCTAAACTTTTGCTTGTCCTCAAGCAAAGAAAAGGGAAAAACACAAAAGCAACTTATGTGTGGAATTGTAAGAAACCATCCAGAGGTATAAAATCTGATCTTAATCATACCAAATCATTCCTAGTGGCAAAACATGCAAAATCCCTATATAGTGCAAAGTGAAAAGTCGATCCAAAGGCATTGGACACCAATCCAGATTTGACATCCCCTCTATTGTGTTCTTCACATTTCCGGCGTAGAGGCACTTTGCTGCCTTAACGCTTGGATCATCCTCACCTATCAACAAAAGGTCTCAAAGGAGCACTTACCAAGAAGAAAGAAGGAAGAAATTTATAGTAAGCATTTCCCCAGTAACTAGTTAGCCTCAAAGGGGGACCTTTAGGTGTTTCCCCAGTAACTACTTGGTCTCAAAGGGGTGCTTCAAAACAATTCCAGTCTTTTTTTTTCAGAAGACATCTAGGAAAAGTGTTTCTCCAGTAAACAAATTGCACAGACAAGTCCCCAATGGAAAATCGAGTACTAGTCCGATATAGGGGATTTAAACCCTTTTCGGATACCTCAAACCTATTGGTTGTGTGAAAAGTGAAATAGGGTTCTTATTAAGTAGGCAGAAAGGAATATCATGATTCGACCAAGGTTCAGTTATACTACGCTAGATGATATAAGAATGCAATGTTATGATATATAAAAAGATAAAAACGGACTCAGCTTACTCACTGAAACATACTCCCCTAGACCTAAATTATGCAAAAACCAAATTAGAAATCTAAGAAGAGACAGCGTAAGCAATAAATGAAAGGCATCGAAACTCACAAAATAGCTCAAAGGGATCACTGTTCACCATCCTCGCTACTAGCATCCTCCTCTACCCACCTACGTCGCTGCCCCTGGTAAAACTCCCAGGACTCCTGTTGAAATCTAGCATCATCCTCCCTCTTGGCGGCCTCAGCGGTGAAGAACTCATCAACCCTCTTGTGAAAATCTGCTACCCTATCCAAATGCTGAGTCACCATATGATGGTGCTCCTCTGTAGTCTGAGCAAACCTATCCCACAAACCTATGTGCGAGGTATGCTCGACCCTGAAAGCCTTGAATGATGATCGGAATCCTGAAAAATCAAATGAAGAGTATCTTGCAGAAAAATTGTCAGTAGAAAATCGAGGGGGCTCAGGAGTCGAATGGGATGACTCAGGGGCTGCGTGAGATGGCTCCCTAGGTGAGGGTGATGGAGCATGGGCAGTAGGAGTAGGCAAGGGACCGTGGACATCTCTGAAAAGCCAATTGGCTTCATTATGTACGGTGATCCGCTCGGGGTTTGGAAGAGGGATTTTAATTCCATTTTTTAACACCAAATGATATCCCTCTTCAAATGCCTCAATTATCTTCATATTGATACAAGCATCCAAATCCAATCTAGGGCTAGTAGGATAATATTCAAGGTTATCTAGGTCACATCCCAAAGCTATGGTAATTCTAGTGATAAGACCACCTATGATTATAACCCCAGATGGGCTATTACAAACTTTAACTAGGTGTCTCACCATATGGGCTCCAGAATCAATTTTAACTTCATTTAGCATAGCCCATAAAAACTATAACTCGCTCTGCCTAGCTACCCCTGCACTATCATATCTCCCAGAAATTGAATTTGCCATAAACCTAAGGAGATAATGAAAAATAGGATTCGGGATATTAAATGATTTAGACCTAGATGCATCATAAGGGCGAGGGTCATCAGAAATTAATTTCCAAAATTGATGATCAATAAAAATGTCTATGAATTTGCCTCTCCCCTCCGTAAGGGAAATCAAATATCGCATTAAAATTACTTAAGGAAAGAGTAAACTCATGATTCATTAATCTAAATTGGATTTTTCCTTCTTCACAATTCTTTCCTTGAAGTATTTCAGCGGATAAAGAGCTAAGGAATTCAAGAGTAATGCTAGGATAAGTAAGATGATGATATGTGATAAAATCAGTCCAACCTATCCTATTAGTCAACCAAATTATATCATCTCTAATACCTAGGGTTGTCAACGTGTAGAAATCTATAGTTCTTGTAGAAACTATTTTTCTTTTTTCAAGCTTACTGAACCTAGATTTCATAATATCATCTCTAAATACAATTCCACACGGATGACAAGAGGTCGGAGGATCGTTACCCAAATCCTAATCTTTTCTCTTTCCCTTGTCCCGAGCCGTCGGTTGAGAAGAAACTCCTCCCCTAGTCTTCACTCACTTACTCATGGCGTCGGGGAGGGAGAGAGTCGGTTGAGCTTCCGGGCTGGTTGAGAGAGGGACAGTGGCTGCTCCAAGCTTGTGGAAAGTTAGGGTGTGTTCGGTGCGATTTTAAGGGCTAGCGATGACATAGGCGTGCCGAAGGGTAAGCCCGTCCCTTTTTGCATGACCCAGGCGTGCCAAAGGGCACGCCTCCCTTCTTTTTGTGCGACCTAGGCGTGTCAAAGGGCACGCCTCTTTTTTTTTTGTTCGACACGGGTGTGACAAAGGGCACATCCGACCCGTGTTGTATTCGGTGGAGCTTGACATGCCCGTGCCGTTTGGCATAGGTGGGTCGTGTAAATATGGCATGTAGTGGCACGACATAACATGACTGCGTCAAACAACACGGTCTCACTGTGCCAGCATCTGGACTACAGTTGGTTCTTGATTTGGCCGTGTCGATGAGCGACACGGACATGTTGTGTCCTGTAAACTTTAAAACCTAAAAAAAATATGCAAAACTCAAAGTTAAAATAAAAACGAAGAAAATAAAATAAAATGAATAAATAAAAAAAATGAAAATAGCTTGGGTTGCCTCCCAAGAAGTGCTTGTTTAAGGTCATTAGCTTGACCCCACAATTACTTCCTAGTTGGATGGATGTGGCTCGAGGAGTATACTCTGCTCCTCCTCCTCAATCAGCTCCTTAGGTTTGTTTGGGAAGTATTTCTTGAGTCTTTGTCCATTCACCTTGAAAATTCTGGTAGACTCACTTGATATATCAATAGCTCCATGAGGATAAATCTTTTTAACTTGGTATGGTCCCGACCATCTGGATTTCAGCTTTCCAGGAAAAAGTTTCAATCTCGAGTTGAAGAGTAATACCAAGTCTCCTCATGGAACTCTCTGCGCATGATATTCCGGTCATGTCATCTCTTAGTTTTCTCCTTGTAAGATTTTGCATGTTCATAAGCATCAAGGCGTAGTTCTTCAAGTTCATTTAGCTGCAATTTTCTTTTCTCTCCGACTTTCTTTAGGTAAAAATTAAGTCATTTAATTGCCCAATATGCCCTGTGCTCTATTTCAACTGGAAGATGACATGGTTTTCCATAAACTAATCAAAACAGAGTCATTTCGATGGGTGTCTTGTAAGAAGTTCGATAGGCCCACAGAGCATCGTCAAGCTTCAAAGACCAATCCTTCCTTGACCTTGATACTGTTTTCTCCAAGATAGCCTTTATTTTCCTGTTCGAAACTTCGACTTGCCTGCTTGTTTGTGGATGATATGGTGAGGCTACTTTATGGGTTACTCCATACTTCTTAAGAAGGCTTTCAAATTGTCTTTCGATAAAATGTGAGCCTCCATCACTTATTACTGCTCTCGGTACTCCAAATCTTGGAAATATTATACTCTTGAAAAGTTTTATAACCATTTTTGCATCACAAGATGGAAATGGGAGAGCCTCAACCCACTTAGACACATAGTCCACCGCCACCAATATGTAGGCATTGTTATAGGAAGAAGGGAAAGGTCCCATATAGTCAATTCCCCAGACGTCAAATAATTCGACTTCCAATATCGAATTTTGAGGCATCTCGTGTCTTCTTGATACGTTCCCGGTCCTTTGACAGTGGTCACAAGTCATCACATAATTCTGGGAGTCTCTAAAAATATGAGGCCAGTAAAATCTTGCTTGTAAGACCTTTGCCGTAGTCTTGTCCATGCTAGTATGACCTCCATAAGCAGAAGAATGACAATAATACAATATGTCCTCAATCTCTTCTTCGGATACACATCTTCGATAAATAGCATCTGCTCCTTGCTTGAACAAGAATGGCTCATCCCACACATATTGCTTTACATCTGCAAAAAACTTCTTCCTCTGATGATAAGTCATATGGGAAGGTATTATCCCACAAGCTAGGTAATTGGCAAAATCAGTGTACCATGGAGCCTTGATTTTCTTGACAGCTAGTAGCTGCTCATCCAAAAAGAAATCATTAATAGCAAGATCATCGTCACTTCCTGCATTTGTTTCATGGCATAGTCTCGATAGATGATCTGCAACTACGTTCTCCGTTCCTTGTTTATCTCGAATTTCTAGATCAAACTCTTGCAGAAGAAGTATCCACCGGATGAGTCTTGGCTTGGATTCCTTTTTGCTCAACAAGTATCTTATGGTTGCATGATCTATGTAAACTATCACCTTAGACCCAATGATATAAGATCTGAACTTGTCGAAGGCGAAGACTATAGCCAAGAGCTCCTTCTCCGTAGTAGCATAATTCACTTGTGCTTCGTCCAATATTTTACTGGCATAGTAAATTGCATACACCTTGCGGTCCTTCCTTTGTCCCAATACTGCACCTACAGCGAAATCACTTGCATCACACATAATTTCAAAAGGAAGACTCCAATCTGGAGGTTGCATTATTGGGGTGGTTGTTAATGCTTCTTTTAATCTGAAAAATGCATCAAGACAAGAACTATCAAAATGAAACTCAACATCCTTAGTAAGCAAATTAGTCAATGGCTTTGAGATTTTTGAAAAGTCCTTGATGAACCACCGGTAAAACCCCGCATGTCCTAGAAAACTACACACTCCCTTAACATCGGTTGGAGGAGGCAACTTCTTGATCACTTCAGTTTTAGCAATGTCCACCTCGATACCACGCTGTGAAATTAGGTGCCCAAGCACTATGCCTTCTTGCACCATGAAGTGACACTTCTCCCAATTAAGCATTAAATTCATTTCCTCGCATCTCTGCAAAACCTTGACCAAATTAGATAAGCACATATCAAAATTTGCACCATATACAGAAAAATCATCCATGAATACTTCCATTATATTCTTGATCATATCGAAAAAAATTGAAGTCATGCATCTCTGAAAAGTGGCTGGTGCATTGCAAAGTCCAAAAGGCATTCTCCTGAAAGAAAAAGTACCATATGGGCAAGTAAAAGTTGTTTTCTCTTGGTCATTAGGATAGATGGGGATTTGATAGAAACTGGAGTATCCATCTAGGTAACAGAAATGTGAATGTTTTGCCAACCGATCTAACATTTGGTCAATAAATGGGATAGGAAAGTGGTCCTTTCTAGTTTCCTTGTTCAATTTTCTATAATCAATACACATTCTCCAACCGGTGACTGCTCTCGTGGGGATTAACTCATTCGTAGCATTTTTTTATCACGATTATCCCCCCTTTCTTGGGCACCACATGGACAGGACTTACCCATTCGCTATCGGATATAGGATAGATAATTCGTGCATCTAGTAATTTCAAAACCTCTTTCCTGACCACCTCTTTCATGACCAGGTTCAGCCTTCGTTGATGTTCTATTGAAGGTTTATAGTTATTTTCAAGTAGAATTCTATGCATGCAAACCGATGGACTAATTCCCTTTATATCATCAATCTTGTATCCAATGATGTTCTTATGTGTTTTTAGCACCTCAATCAGTTTCTCAGTCTCTGTATCACTCAGATTAGTGTTAATGATCACAGGATAAGTAGAGTTTTCACCAAGAAATTCATACCTGAGCATCGATGGAAGAGGCTTAAGTTCTACTTGTGGTGGTAGGTCAAGGTCGACAATCTCTTTCTCTTCATCCTCGAAATCCCTTTCAAGCCTATCAAGATAAGTTTGTTCGTGTGCTCCTTTTAGCGCAATTGACTAGAAACTGTCAATCATGTAACAACCATCGAAATCAGAAGGTTGTTTAATAGCTTTTGAAAGGTCGAATTCAATCTTATCATTTCCAAATGCAAGTGAAAGTTTGTGGTTCTTGACGTCTATCATCGCCCCTGCAGTAGCCAGGAAAGGTCTCCCTAAAATGAGTGGAATACATGGGTCTTCATCCATGTCAAGCACTACGAAATCGGCGGGAACAATAAAGTTTCCCACCTTCACAGGTACATCTTCTTAGATTCGTACATCTTCTAAGATTCCCAAAGGATATCTAATGGAGCGATCAGCTAACTGCAAGGACATAGTTGTTAGTTTGATTTCTCCCAAATCTAATTTCTTGCATATGGAAAGAGGAATTAGATTAACACTAGCACTTAGATCACAAAAATCCTTATCAAAATTAGAGTCATTAATTATGCAAGGGATAGAAAAACTACCTGGATCATTTAGCTTGAGAGGTACCATGTTTTTAATTAAAGCGCTGCATTCTTCAGTAAGAGCCACTATTACATGCTTCTCAACTTTTCTTTTATTGGTTAAAATATCCTTCAAGAACTTGGAGTATGTAGGCATTTGTTGAAGAGCTTCTGTAAAAGGTATATTAATATAAAGCTTTCTAATTACCTCAAGGAACTTATCAAATTGTTCATCCAATTTCTCCTTAATCAACCTCTGAGGGAATGGGATCGGAGGCTTATATGTTCTCGGCTCTTTGTGCCACATGTCGTCGGCTCGGCCTTTATCTTGTTCTGGAGCGACCACCGCAGTGTGTTGGTCGACACACACATGTTCTCGGCTCTTTGTGTCACATGTAGGGAGTTGCTTCGGAGGCTCATTGGCTCCCATGTCCCCGGATTAAAATTTTCACTAATGAAAGAATTAATCCGGATGGGATGAGTTTCCTTAGCACAACCTATTCGTCGTCGTGCTAACAACTAGAGTGGTCGCTTAAACAAACTAGTTGTTCAAGCAACACAACTCTTCTAGTTGATTAGCCGTAGAAGAGACGACGGACGGATCGCCGGTTTTTGTGTTTGTCTTCGGGGTCCATGATTATACAATATATATACATACGCACACATGTATAATCAACACTAAAAGGAACATGCTCAGATCTGAAAATAAAGTTATAAAACTTTAAACCTTACGATCTTCTACCGTATGTCCTATCCTTCTCGTGGACGACGTGTGGACGAAGATCCTCCACGAGTAGAAGGCTTCTAGATCGCATTCTTCCCTTCCTTGTCTGCTGCAAACAAAGAGAAGAACTAACAAATACCTATCCTTTCTAGAACCAACCACCAAATTAGGGAATTTGATGCAACCGCCGACCAAGGAACAAGTGGATGAAGCGCCGGCCACCAATGGAAGGAGAACCGCCGGCCACCTTGGAGAGATTGAAGGAGTGAACACTGGCCACCAATGGAGGGAGAACCACCGGCCAAGGAATAAGAGGGAGGCCTAGAGGATGGGCGCCGGCCAAGTCTTGATGAAGGAAGATGAGTGCCGACAACAAGGAGAAGAGATGGTTGCCGCCCAAGCCTTTGCTCCAAAACCCTAGCCGCCCACTTTTGGAAGAGCCAAACCCTAACTCCAATTCAATTAATTCTTGCCGCCCAAGCTTAAGCCTTCTATTTATAGAATTGGGCTTAAGCCTCCTTTAATCTCCACCGTCGGATCTAGGGATTTAATCTCCACCGTCGGATCTAGGGTTTTATCCCAACCGTCGGATCTAGGGTTTCATCCCAACCGTCGGATCTAGGATTTCATCTCAACCGTCGGATCTAGGGTTTCATCCCATCTGTCGGATCTAGGGATTTAATCCCAACCGTCAATTCTAGGGTTTCTTCCTAACCATCGGATCTAGGGATTTAATCCCAACCGTTGGTTCTAGGTTTTGTTTTACATTCTTAGATCTAGACTTCACAAGAATTATATTAGGCTACGATAGGGACCATAAGGAGGAGTTGGATCTTGGCCACCTAATGGATCGGAACCACACAAACTTGAATAATCATCTATAAAAGAGACGAAATATTCAAAACCACCTCTTGCCTGGATAGACATAGGACCGCACAAATCAGAATGAACCAATTCTAACACATCTTTGGCTCTATACCCCTATAATCAACGGCACACCATGTAAATAATATTATTTCCCAACTTACCAGGCATATTGATTTAATCCATCTAAATCTCACCCTCTGGTAAATCAAAGAAATAAATACTAAGTACATGTGCCCGTTATTATATCGGGATTAAGAGCATGTACAACATAATATTCGAGGTCCGATTCAATTATGTAGTCAGTACTAAATTGAATCACCTCTATGTCGGTCCTGCTCAATACACCTAAGTGTACTAGTGTAACTTTATGTTCAAGACAAAACAATACCAAGCTACACTACAACCATGCCAATGGTTTGTCCAAAACCATCTTGGTCGTGAGCCTCTACTTAAATTTTACAAGGGACTGATAACATGATCTTCTGTGCCACACCAAGCACCATGTTATCTACAATGTAAAATATTAGACAATATGCACACATATATAATAAATATATAAAGTGCAAACAATGATCATGTGATTCTTATTCCAAAATAAAATTTTCATACAAAAAGAGCTAGGCTTTCAGTATACATTCCAACAATCTCTCACTTATACTAAAAGACTATGCCGTCATCACTCTGCCATACATCTGATCCCCATGTCCTCCACATGCCTATCAAACGCTTTCGCTGGAAGGGCCTTAGTGAATGGATCCGCCAGGTTATCCTCTGATGCAATCTTGGCGACAGCAACTTCTCCTCGCTTTACGATCTCTCGTATAAGGTGGTACATGCGCTCTATGTGTTTACTTGCCTTATGGGCTCGTGGTTCCTTCGAGTTTGCAACTACACCACTATTATCACAATAAATTGTGATAGTGCTGGGCAAACCAGGAATCACATCCAAGTCCATCAAGAAGTTCCTGAGCCATACAGCTTCCTTGGCTGCCTCAGAGGCTGCCACATACTCAGCTTCCATGGTAGAGTCTGCCACGCATTTCTACTTGACACTCCTCCATACTATGGCTCCACCTCCAAAAGTAAACACAAACCCCAAGGTAGACTTACTCTTGTCCCTATCTGATTGGAAATTCGAATCCGTGTAACCCATAGGGACTAATTGATCTGTCCGGTAAACCAGCATATAATCCCTAGTCCTTCTCAGGTACTTCAATATATGCTTTACCGCAGTCCAATGTCCCTGTCCAGGATTACTCTGATATCTGCTAACCATGCCCACGGTAAAGCAGATATCCAGTCTCGTACACAGCATAGCATACATGAGGCTTCCTACTGCCGAAGCATAAGGAACCGCCTTCATGTCCTCTATCTCCTTTGATGTTTTGGGACACATCTCTTTAGATAAAGGAACTCCATGCCTAAAAGGTAGAAAACCTTTCTTAGAGTTCTGCATGCTAAAACGAGCAAGGATAGTGTCAATGTATGAAGCTTGAGATAAGCACAACATCATTTTCTTGCGATCCCTTGTAACTTTGATCCCAAGGATGTGTCCCACTTCTCCCAAGTCCTTTATATCAAACTGTTTGGACAACCATACCCTTACGTCTGATAACACTTTGATATTGTTGCCAACTAACAAAATATTATCTACGTATAGTACAAGAAATACCACTACGTTTCCATCACATCTCTTGTATACACAAGGCTCATCCGGACTTTGAATAAATCCATATGACTGGATTACCTCATCAAAGCGGATGTTCCAAGATCTAGAAGCTTGCTTCAATCCATAAATGGACCGATTAAGCTTACATACAAGATGCTCTTTGGCTTTAGCAATGAATCCCTCTGGTTGTCGCATATAGATGTTCTCCTCAAGACTTCCATTAAGGAAAGCTGTCTTGACATCCATCTGCCAAATCTCATAATCCATATGAGCAGCTATAGATAAGAGAATCCAGATAGACTTAAGCATAGCTACCAGCGAAAAGGTCTCCTCATAATCGATACCCTCTTTCTGAGTATACCCTTTCGCAACAAGCCTAGCTTTGAAGGTCTCAACCTTCCCATCTACTCCTCTCTTTCTCTTGTAGATCCACTTGCATCCAATGGATTTTACACCATCGGGTGTTTCTACTAGCTCCCAGACCTGATTAGAATCTAAAGATTCTATCTCTGAATTCATCGCACTTTGCCAAGATACCGCATCTCTATCTTGGAGTGCCTCGTCATATGTCCAGGGATCCGATTCATGTTCACCAGGGACTAAGTCCGAAGACTCTCCCAAAAACATGAATCTCTCGGGTTGTCTAACAACCCTCCCACTACGACGGGGTGCCTCTTGTGTATACTTTGTGACATGCGGTGCAGTGACTTGTGGTGTCTCCTCTTGTACCGGTGGTACTGAAGTCGGGACTTCCCCTGTTAACTCCTCAAGAACAATCCTATTCGTGGGCTTGTGGTTCATCACATAGTCCTCCTCTAGAAATCTGACATTCGTACTCACGATCACCTTCTGATCTCTAGGACTATAGAATAAACTACCCTTCATTCCCTTAGGGTAGCCAACAAACAAGCATACTTCTGTACGAGATTCCAACTTACCAGCATCTCCCTTCAGCACATGTGTTGGACTACCCCAAATCCGAATATGTCTTAGACTAGGCTTTCGCCCAGTCCACAACTCTGTGGGAGTAGAGGGTACTGACTTAGATGGAACCAAGTTCAGAATATGTGCGGTTGTTTCCAGAGTAAACCCCCAGAATGAATCAGGTAACTCAGAATAACTCATCATCGATCTGACCATCTCCATAAGAGTCCTATTTCTTCGCTCCGCCACACCATTCTGCTGGGGTGTGCCAGGTGTGGACAATTGGGATTGAATCCCAGCCTCTGATAAGTAACTCCTAAACTCTCCCAAGAGTTACTCGCCACCACGATCAGATCGTAATGTCTTGATACTTTTACCTTGACAGTTCTCCACATCAACCTTGAATTCTTTGAACCTGTCAAAGCATTCAGACTTGTGGCGCATCAAGTAAATGTATCCATATCTTGAATAATCATCTATAAAAGAGATGAAATATTCAAAACCACCTCTTGCCTGGATAGACATAGGACCGCACAAATCAGAATGAACCAATTCTAACACATCTTTGGCTCTATACCCCTTGGCCTTGAAAGGCCTCTTGGTCATTTTACCTTCCAAGCAAGATTCGCAGGTTGGGAGATCCTCCACCACTAATGAACCCAAAGGTCCATCAGCTATCAACCTTTGAATTCTACTTAGGTTAATATGACCAAGCCTTAGATGCCAAAGATATGTTTGGTTCATCTGCGAAGGTTCTTTTCTCTTATTAGATTTAGAAGATGAGTTATTTACTTCTATATGCATCGTGGGAGTTTTTGGTTCAAGAGTATATAAATTGCCAACCAATGTACCAGAATAGATAATCTCCCTATTCCTTTTTATAACCACTTTGTCATTAAAAGAAACAGAATATCCATCCATAAACAATTTAGAAACTGAAATTAAATTCTTTCTAAAAGTAGGTACATAAAGACAATTTCTCAAAACCAAAACTTTATTCCTATCAAAAGATAAATAAGCGTCTCCCACTGCAATAGCCGCCACCTTTGAAGCATTGCCAATGAAGACGGTAATCTCTCCCTCAGCTAGTCGTCGGGTTTCCTGGAACCCCTGCAAAGTATTGCAGACATGATCAGTGGCCTCTGTATCTACACACCAGGCACTGGTAGATAACACCGCTAAACATGTTTCAACAATTAAACAAGAAGATATACCTTTGTTCTTTCGGCGAGGACAGTCCGCCTTCCAATGTCCAGTCTGCTTGTAAGTGAAGCACTTGCCTTTCGGTTTCTTCACTCCTGCCTGAGGTCCCACTGCCACTTTCTTCGCTCCACCTTGCTTCTTCTTCTTCTTACCTTTCGGTTTAGAGGAAGAAACCTTCTGAGCGACCATGGCTTGAGCACTTTGACGAAAAATCCCCTCTGTCGCCTGGAGTTCTGTCAGAAGCTCCACCAACGAATACAACCTTTTGTTCATGTTGTAATTGAGGCGGAACTGCTCAAAACTCCTAGGCAGAGACTAGAGAATGATATTGACCTGGGTTTCCCCATCGATCTCAGCTCTGAGGACTTCCATCTCATTAAGATGAACCATCATCTTGAGAACATGATCCCTAACGGGTGTTCCCTCGATCATGGTGGTCGTCATCAAGTTTCTCATTGCCTCCTGCCTAGCCACCCTACTCTGATGTCCGAAAAGTTCCTTGAGATTGAACATCATGTCATAAGCTATGGCTATGGCCTGATGCTGATGTTGTAGCACATTTGACATAGTTGCCAAAATGTAACACCGCGCCATCTCATCTGCCTTGACCCATTTCTTATAACGTTCTTTCTTATTTTCATCAGAGTCATCGGAGGGCTTAGGAGGATAGACCTCGAAGAGTACAAATTTGTACTCCTCCGCAGTTAAGACAATATCCAAGTTTCTTTTCCAATCAATGTAGTTTGGTCCAGTAAGTTTGTTTTCTTTTAAAATCACAGCAAGTGGGTTGAAAGCCATTTGAAAATCCTAAAAATTACAATGATCAAAATATTAGATTTCAAATATTATTTATTTCTCAAAAACAATAAAATTCCGAAATCAACCAACACCTCAAAACACCGAGAATATCGCATGCCACGATAGTGTGGACGTATACGAATTCTACATTTGTAAGAGGAGGTTTTACCCATTAATTTTATTATCTTGTCAACCTTACTTTTTGACAAATAAAATTAATAGTTGGTTCCTCTTTGGCCCTACAAATAAAAGCAGTGACTCCGATGGGGAGGATACTTTTTATTTGCATCTAAGTGTGCACCATTACACGATACTAAGGGAATTATTTCGGATTATGTGTCTTACCGATGAGGAAGTACACACGCTCCTTAATAATTTCCTATAACCATTATTTGACCTAGTGATCCGCAAACAAACTCATCCGATGGGGAGGAAGGCACTCAGAGCCAACGTGCAAGTTTGTTGCATCACACGTCAAATTGTAATGGAGGCCGCGGGAATTAATTAAAATGTCCCTCTCCCACTTAGTAAATTGAATATGAGGAATTTTAAAACATACACAACATGCATATAAAACAAATAAGCAATAAATATGGAAAAAACAGAATTTTTCCAACTATTATGGCATTGTCCTCCAATATGCATCCCGTCGTGTCGCCACCTCGTCCGTTCCATCTTTTCCCGTGCGCAAGTCACCAAAGAGATCCGAGCCGAGATTAAGCTATTTTAATTTACATCCATCGATCCTATACTCCACGAAGGAGTGTACAAATAATCTAGATCGAAAGTAAACTAAAATGAGTGGCTAAACAATGCCGTATTTAATTACAAAAATTAAATACTAATCTAGCCTCATCAACCCCGAGGATTCAAATAATAAATATTTACACACATCCAATCACATACACACATATGGCCATAATAGTCGGATCTTATGCCTGCAACCAAAGAGTTAAACTACGCATATCCTACTATTATCCGGCACATATAATATATGAAAAAGTGCATAAAAATTAACCGAATCCCAAACACACAAAACCGGAAACCGTGGCTCTGATACCAATTGTGGGGAGTTGCTTCGGAGGCTCATTGGCTCCCATGTCCCCGATTAAAATTTTCACTAATGAAAGAATTAATCCGGATGGGATGAGTTTCCTTAGCACAACCTATTCGTCGTCGTGCTAACAACTTGAGTGGTCGCTTGAACAAACTAGTTGTTCAAGCAACACAACTCTTCTAGTTAATTAGCCGCGGAAGAGACGACGGACGGATCGCCAGTTTTTGTGTTTGTCTTCGGGGTCCATGATTATACAATATATATACATACGCACACATGTATAATCAACACTAAAAGGAACATGCTCAGATCTGAAAATAAAGTTATAAAACTTTATACCTTACGATATTCTACCGTATGTCCTATCCTTCTCGTGGACGACGTGTGGACGAAGATCCTCCACGAGTAGAAGGCTTCTAGATTGCATTCTTCCCTTCCTTGTCCGCTGCGAACAAAGAGAAGAACCAACAAATACCTATCCTTTCTAGAACCGACCACCAAATTAGGGAATTTGATGCAACCGCCGGCCAAGGAACAAGTGGATGAAGCGCCGACCACCAATGGAAGGAGAACCGCTGGCCACCTTGGAGAGATTGAAGGAGTGAACGCCGGCCACCAATGGAGGAAGAACCACCGGACAAGGAATAAGAGGGAGGCCTAGAGGATGGGCGCCGGCCAAGTCTTGATGGAGGAAGATGGGCGTCGGCAACAAGGAGAAGAGATGGTTGTCGCCCAAGCCTTTGCTCCAAAACCCTAGCCGCCCAATTTTGTAAGAGCCAAACCCTAACTCCAATTCAATTAATTCTTGCCGCCCAAGCTTAAGCCATCTATTTATAGAATTGGGCTTAAGCCTCTTTTAATCTCCACCGTCGGATCTAGGGATTTAATCTCCACCGTCGGATCTAGGGTTTTATCCCAACCGTCGGATCTAGGGTTTCATCCCAACCGTCGGATCTAGGATTTCATCCCAACCGTTGGATCTAGGCTTTCATCCCATCCTTCGGATCTAGGGATTTAATCCCAACCGTCTATTCTAGGGTTTCATCCTAACCATCGGATCTAGGGATTTAATCCCAACCGTTGGTTCTAGGTTTTGTTTTACATTCTTGGATCTAGACTTCACAAGGATTATATTAGGCTACGATAGGGACCATAAGGAGGAGTTGGATCTTGGCCACCCGATGGATCAGAACCACACAAACTTGATCCATCAATGATGTTCCATTCCACTAGAGGATCATCATTGAACTACCTCACCAACCCCCATAAATTAATATGGGCTCCATATATTATTCATACATTAATCTCCCCGTGTTTAAGATATCGAATGTCCGTCAATTAATTGATTTACTGACCATCAATTAATTAACATCTAATTACTCGAGTAGTACCACTCAACCTTATCATCATGTTGACTAAGTCAACCAGCTGGGTTTACATGATGAACCTTATGAGCTCCTCAAGGGGACATCATCAACCTAATATATAGGACACAGTTTCCTCCTATAATCAATGGCACACCATGTAAATAATATTATTTCCTAACTTACCAGGCATATTGATTTAATCCATCTAAATCTCACCCTCTGGTAAATCAAATAAATAAATACTAAGTACATGTGCCCGTTATTATATCGGGATTAAGAGCATGTACAACATAATATCCGAGGTCCGATTCAATTATGTAGTCAGTACTAAATTGAATCACCTCTATGTCGGTCCTGCTCAATACACCTAAGTGTACTAGTGTAACTTTATGTTCAAGACAAAACAATACCAAGCTACACTACAACCATGCCAATGGTTTGTCCAAAACCATCTTGGTCGTGAGCCTCTACTTATATTTTACAAGGGACTGATAACATGATCTTCTGTGCCACACCAAGCACCATGTTATCTACAATGTAAAATATTAGACAATATGCACACATATATAATAAATATATAAAGTGCAAACAATGATCATGTGATTCTTATTCCAAAATAAAATGTTCATACAAAAAGAGCTAGGCTTTCAGTATACATTCCAACATCACATAGCTGTGTCGTCTGGCTCGGTTGGGTCGTGTTGGCTGTTGGAGCGTCCCGATACGAGTGTGTTGGCTGACACACCCTGAGTGTGTTTATGCTCATCACCCGCCATGGGTGTGTTGTCGACTGCCTATCTCAAAATCGTTCAACACAGGCATGCTACTGGGCATGACCGCTTCTTCAAACTCCGATACACTTGTGTTCTTGAGCACGGGTGGGGCTTGTTGAGCTCTGGTAGGTGGTTCTGCTTTCTTGTCTCCTTCTAAAATTCTTCCACTTCTCAAACTTATAGAATTAAAATGTTCAGCTGGGTTTACTTCTGAATTTCCATGAAATCTACCGGGCATCCTAGATGTAGAGCTAGCAATTTGAGAAATTTGATTCATCAACATTCTTGTGTGATTAGTCAAATTATCAACCTTGCTTCCCAATTGCTTAATTGCCTCGGTATTATTTTGATGTTGCTGATTGGATTCTATAACATGCTGTCGAAATTCATCATTTATCTTTTCTTGGCATGTGATAAAATTTTCCATCATCTTCTCTAAATTTGACTTGGGCCCTGATTGAAATCCCGAAGGTGCTCCAAAATTGTTCTGTCCAAAAGAATTTTGGTTGGCTCAATACGAAAAGTTGGGATGATTCCTCCAACCTGGGTTGTACAAGTTCGAATAAGGGTTGCCACCATTTGGCTTCTGATTAAAATTATTCAGCGTATCTACTTGCTCAACCCCTGCTCCCGATGATGGTGCGTGTAGGATTAGGCAATTTGTGGCCATATGTCCTATTACACCACAAATCTCACAAGTGACATTAGATGAGTTTACAGCTGATACATTAAAATGTTTGATCTTTTGAGTTAATGCATCAACTTTAGCACTGAGTAAATCGAGAGTACTTACCTCATACTTACCCTGCATTTTAATCAGATACCCTCGTTCTGTAGCCCATTGGTGAGAATTCATTGCCTCATTCTCGATGATCTCAAATGCTTCATCCAACGTTTTGTTCATGAGAGCTCCTCCTACAGCAAAATCAAGAGAAACTTTAGTTGCATATGAGATTCCATTATAGAAAATATGAACAATGAGCCATTTCTCCAACCCATGATGAGGACATTGCTGTAGTAATCCCTTAAATCTGTCCCAAGCTTCAAATAATGCTTCTCCATCCTTCTATGCAAAATTAGTGATTTGATGATGAAGATTTGCAGTTTTTCTTGGTGGAAAATACTTGTCTAGAAATCTTTGCTCTAGCTGATCCCATGTAGTTATGCAGTCTGCTGGAAGAGAGTGTAACCACGCTCTAGCTTTGTCCCGCAATGAGAAGGGAAACAAGCGCAATCTAATAGCATCAGCTGAGGCTCCATTCAGTTTTAAAGTTCATAAAATTCTAAAAATACTTCCAAGTGCAGATTAGGATCTTCAGTGGGCGCTCCTCCAAATTGATGTTGTTGGACCATGGAAAGTAGAGTCTGTTGGTGCAGCAGACACCTAACTCGAACCTAAGTTTTGATTATAGCAAACAATACAAAGTTAAGCTCATGTCATTATCTCACGAGCTGAATCGAGTGTGCAAAAAATTGCTATAGCTGGAGCTGAAGGCTAGCGACACCCGGAAAAAGCCGCGATGGTCGGGCGACACTCGAGTAACTTCGGAGGGAGCCGAAGGAATTGAGTGGAAGGCCGAAAGCAAAAGCGACACAGTAAGTAT
The DNA here is from genome assembly GCA_025175895.1 of Wurfbainia villosa. Lineage (NCBI taxonomy): Eukaryota > Viridiplantae > Streptophyta > Magnoliopsida > Zingiberales > Zingiberaceae > Wurfbainia > Wurfbainia villosa. The sequence continues at coordinate 11,942,080 of CM046005.1, forward strand.
CGAGGTAAGCTCGTGTGTGTGCGAGTGTAAGTGAGGTTGTATCCTTTTTATGGGGATAGACTTAAGCGTAGATCCGACCCAAGACATCCCGGTGGTCTAGGTCGAGATCGGACGGTCAGAGGCCGTCGAAATAATGTTATTGTTCAGCTAACTTGTCAATTCAGCTAGCATCAGTCGACTGCCAGCTTGGAGGACTCGACTGCTGTAAATCAATCGACTGTCTGCGGTCAGCATTCGACTAATGCTGCCATCAGTCGACTGATGATGGATATCAGTCGACTGATGGTCAAGGATCAGCTTCGAGGAGTTAAGGCTTATCACCTCATTTCAAGGAGAGTGGTGCTCAATTGTGATTGGCTAAAGTTCCTCTCAAAAAGGGGCTCAAAGGCTATAAAAGGAGGGCCTATCCTAGGGTTTCATCATCAATTCTAAGCTTCCAAAAGCCTCCGCAAAGTTACAACTCTCCGACAACGAAGTGCTTCTTCTCCGACGTCTAGGTTTAAATTTCTTTTATTTTGTTACATCGGTATAAGTTTTATTTCAATTTTTTACTTTACTTTTTCGGAGTTTTTATCGTAACGAGGAGAGGGGGTGTGTCCCTCTACGTCAAGCTTTGTGACTTTTTGTATCGATTAACTCCTACCTCTAATGAGGAGTTCTTTAGTGTTTTGCCTTCCGTGCATGGTCAAGGACCACTAGGGCCTTGGAGTAGTAGCCGAAGGCTACGAACCAAGTAAAATTCTCTTGTCTCATTTACTTTGCATTTATTTTCCGCTGCGTTTAATTGTTTTAACGAACGAAACGAAGAAAAGTTTTCTATCGCTATTCACCCCCCTCTAGCGATCCACTTCGATCCAACAATTTGTATCAGAGTCGGGGGTGCTAAGATTTGGTGAAACCACCAATCTAGCTTTTTATAGATTTCTTTTTTTTTTGTTTATTTCGACTATATTTCATTTGGTTAGCCTTTTTCCCGCACTACTAATCCAAGACGCGAGTCTTGGTAAATTTTGTGTGTTTTTGTCGTTGTTAGGTTTCTCATCTTCATCTCCTTGTTTATTTTGTATCAATGGCCCATCTCGAGGGTTTTAGCACCATCCGACCTCCGTTTTACAATGGAGATGACTTCCATTATTGGAAGGGTCGAATGGAATGCTTTCTTAAAACTCAAATCGAGATGTGGATCATAATCCAAACAGGATTCCCACTTCCGACTAACGAAGTGGGTGAATCCTTGGATTATGACCAATGGACCATTGCGACAAAATGACAAGTCGAAGCCGATGCCAAGGCAACTCAAATCCTCCAATGTGGCTTGTCCAAGGAGGAGCTTAATCGCGTCGGCCCCTTCATCAGTGCAAAGGACCTTTGGACAAAGCTAGTGGAGCTACACGAAGGGACCGATGAAGCCAAGGTATGTAAGCGCGATCTTTCATTTAATAAATTATATAATCTAAAAATGCAAGAAGATGAAACGGTGATGCAACTTCATGCCCACATTCAAGACATAGTCAATAATCTACACGCGATCAGGCAAAAGGTCGAAAATCATGACCTTATAAGGTATGTTCTTACTACCTTATGGGCATCCATGGTCGATGCCTATAAGGTCTCAAAGGATCTTTCGAAACTTAGGTTAGATGAATTATTTTCCGATTTTGAACTTCATGAGCAGTCTAACTCGGAACCCAAGAAGGGTATAGCACTTTTTGCAAGTTCGAGGAAGAAAACCGCAAGCAAGTCACCCCCGAAGGAAGAAGAGGATGAGTCTGATTCAGAGGTCGACTCTGAAATTGAGGCCGAACTAGTCAACCTAGTTCAAAGGATAGTCAAGGGCCGAAAATGAACCGTCACTCAACCCAACGAAGGTAAGCCTAAAAGTTCGAATATTAGATGTTACGAATGCAACAGGTTCGGACACATCAAGTCTGAATGCCCAAAACCCAAGAGCAAAGCACCAAAACACAAAAAGACACTCAACACTACTTGGGAAGAAGCATCCAAGGAAGAAGATAATGATCGTGTTCTCATGGCTAAACCGGTGGAATCGGAGACTGAGTCGGAACCGGAACATGAATCAGAAATCGAAGACGAGTCGGACTGCGAAGCACTATTCAAGACAAGCCATGAATACGCATCTGGTTCAAAAGATACACTCAAGGTAAGTCGATCCCTCATTAGTACACTTTATAGTGCAATTAAGTTTTTAACTAGAAAATTAGCTAAGTCCGAGTCCAAGGTCGAGACCCTGGTTGAGGAAGTTAAACTCCTCAAACACGAGGTCTCCCTAACCTCTTCAACTAGTCGAGTTTGAGAGGAGGACTCGACTCGGGTTGAAAAACTCGAAGTTGAAAATTCTCTCTTGAAGAGTCAAGTCGAAGATCTTAGGAACACGTTGGAAAGGTTTAGTTTGGGATCCAAAGGACTTGACCTCCTACTTGGATCGCAAAGGGTCGTGTACAACAAGGCTGGGCTAGGGTTTAGCTCAAACACGACCAACAAGTCGTATATGTCGATTGTAAGTTGACACAAAAAATGTGTCTAAGCATGGGTCCCTAAGACCACCTTGGTTTCAAACTTAGGATCGAACTAGTACTGGGTTCCCAAGGACCAAATCTACTATGTGGAGAGACCGAACCGATTCAACGGTCCAGGGGGAGCTAGTACGAAACTTGTTTGTATTTTAACTTAGAAATTGCATGCTTAGGTTCTTTATTTAGTTTGATTTTTCTTTTTAGAATGGCTAGATAGGACTATAGCTCGTCAATACTTGATAACATAGTACCAGGATGCGGCGAGATGATAGTACGCTAGGAAAACGGAGTCTTGTGTATTCGGGCTAGATAAGGCATATCTAGTTCGATGCACTTGATCGAGTGGAACTAGCTGAAGCTACCTCGCCGTATCCTAGACTAGTTAGACCAAGAAGTGGTCTTAGGTAAGTCAAGTTTCTATTTTCTTGAAAATGGCTTTCTCTAAGGAAGTGGTCATTGTTCCGATCAAAGAATGCCTCTGTGCCTCGCCACGACCTGGAAGCCATGATCTTGAAAAGGTGACTTGATGAGCCTAAGGTCAAATCCAAATCTAACGCAGGGTTGACAAGTGTTCAACAATTCATTAAATTTAAATCAAGTAAAATTGGAAGTCATCTCACAAGAACATATAGGGTTAACATGTTTGATCATGTAGACATGGGTGAGATGATTCAGGTTAATAAACTTCAACCAATATTTAATAAATCCAATATCCAATCCAACTACCTTGCGTGTAGGATCAATGGATGTTGGACAGTGATTGCTCCCGACACATGACTGGGGATCAACTCAAGTTTTCAAAGCTTCGATTCAAACGATAAGGATCGGTAGCCTTCGGAAACAACGACAAGCTCAAAATCATCGGATCAGGTGATATTGAGCTCAACTCTAACTTTATTATTCAAAATGTCTTATTGGTAGAAAATTTTCAATATAATTTACTTAGTGTAAGCCAATTGTGTGATAACAACTATAAGGTCATATTTCTAGAAAATGAATGCGTAATTAATACAAATGAAACCTCTAAAACAATCCTTAAGGGAACTAAAAATAACAATATTTACACTATTAACTTAACTAACTCCTCAACTAAGTGTCTTATGACACGACAAGAGGAATCATGGTTGTGGCACCGACGACTCGATCACTCACACCCGAGACTCATCCACAAGATGAGTCAGAGTGACTTAGTCAGAGGTTTGCCTAACCTCAATAACTTGAATAATAAAATATGTAATTCTTGTCAACAAGGTAAACAATCTAGGACACAACATCAACTATCTAATCAAGAATGAACCAAAAGTGTTCTTGAGCTCCTACACATGGATCTATTTGATTCACACGGAGCTAAGTCACTTAATGTAAGTAAATTTTGTTTAGTCATAATTGATGACTACTCTAGATTTACTTGGGTTAGGTTCATCAAACACAAAAGTGACACCCTAGATCAATTAATCAACCTATTTAAACTAATAGAAAATCAACAAATCGTTAAAATCAAAAGACTTAGGACTGATCATGGTGGTGAATTCGAGAATCACAGGTTTACAGAATTCTGTAACCTAAATGGATACCACCATGAGTTCTCTTGTCCTAGAACCCCACAACAGAATGGCCTAGTAGAACGTAAGAATAGAACCCAAAAGAAGTCGCTAGGACATGTTAAACGAGTATAACCTACCCGATAGGTTTTGGGCGGAAGTCGTGAGTACGGCATGTTATGTCCAAAATAGGATCCTTATGGTAAAGAGGCACCTTAAGACCTCATACGAGATTTATCATGATAAAATATCTAACATCAAGTACTTTAGGGTGTTTGGGTGTAAGGTACATATCCTAAACACTAAGGGTTACCTAGGGAAATTTACATCCAAAACCTCGACCGGAATCTTTCTAGGATACTCGACTACGAGTAAAGCGTATAGAGTATATAATCATGACACCCTTAGAGTCGAGGAAACTATCAATGTAGTATTTGATGAAGGACACGAACCTACAAATCCCCCGGCAACCCAAATTAGCGAGCCGATTCATACCAGACTCAACTCCGATTCGGAGATCAAGTCTAGTGGTAATCCTAACCTAAGTCAACCAAGTCAGCCTATCGACCAAGTGATAGATGACTCTAACCAAACTAGAACTCAAACGAGTCATCCTATTGACCAAGTGGTAGACTCAAACTCAAATCCAACTAGGACTCAAACGAATCATCCTATCGACCACGTGATAGGTGATCCAAGTCTAGGAGTTCGAACTAGAGCCTCATAAAGAAACCTTAGTCAAATATCCTTGATTTCTAAAATTGAACCCAAAACTATTGACCAAGCTCTTCTTGATCCCGATTGGATTATTGCAATGCAAGAAGAGCTGGCTCAATTCACTAGGAATGAAGTATGGGAATTAGTACCACCACCTAAAGATAAAACAATCGTTGGAACAAGGTGGGTGTTTAGAAATAAACTTGATGATAAAGGTGAAGTAGTTAGAAATAAAGCTAGAGTAGTCGCTAAAGGGTTTAGTCAAGTCGAAGATTTAGATTACGACGAGACCTATGCCCCAGTAGCTAGATTAGAGTCCATTCGAATGCTATTAGCGTATGCTGCATATCGAGGATTTAAGTTGTTTCAAATGGATGTGAAATCAGTGTTCTTGAATGGATACATTAAAGAAGAGGTTTATGTTAGTCAACCCCCCAGTTTCGAAAGTTTAGATAAACCCGACCATGTCCTTAGGTTAAAGAAAGCCCTCTATGGACTTAAACAAGCTCCTTGAGCTTGGTACGAGAGACTTTCGGTGTATCTTAAGTCCAAAGGATTTAACCAGGGTGTAGTTGACCCAACTCTTTTCGTAAAAACCTTAGGTAAAGACATATTCATAGCCCAAATCTACATAGATGATATTATTTTCGGAACCACCAACTCGATCCTACTGAATGAGTTTATTTCACTTATGAAAAGTGAATTTGAAATGAATTTAGTAGGCGAGTTGAGTTTCTTCTTAGGTCTACAAATTAAACAAACTAAAGATGGAATATACCTACATCAACGCAAATATACTAGGGAATTAATTAAACACTTTGGAATGCAAGACGCTAAAATTATTAATACCCCAATGGCAACTAATGTGAAAATAGAAGAAGATGTAATCAGAAATTCAATTGATTTAAAATACTATAGGAGAATAATAGGGAGTCTCCTTTACTTAACTGTGAGCCGACCTGATATCCTATTTGTAGTAAGTATGTGCGCAAGGTTCCAAACCTGTGCCAAGGAGTCTCACCTAACTCTAGTCAAGTGTATCCTTAGATATCTAAAGGGTACACTTAATGTCGGTATTTGGTACCCTAGATCTACCGAGTTCGAACTAACCGGCTACTCCGATTCAGACTATGCCGGTAGTAAGCTTGATAGAAAGAGTATGAGTGGTTGTTGTCAACTTCTCGACTCGAGCCTAGTAAGTTGGTGCAGTAGGAAGCAACACTGTATTGCCTTATCTACCACCGAAGCCGAATACATCGCGATGGGTGAGTGTGTCACTCAGCTTCTTTGGATGAAGCACACTCTCCACGACTTTAAGTTAGACTTTACAAACACTAAACTTCACGTAGATAACATTAGTTCAATTAACCTTACTAAGAATCCGATATGTCACTCTATGACCAAACATATAGAGGTCAAACACCATTTCATTCGAGAACATGTGGCCAACGGAGCCATACAACTCGAATACATTGAATCGAAGTCTAACTTGGCAGACCTATTTACTAAACCCCTACCCGAAGCCGAATTTAGTCTATTAAGATGAAAATTGGGCATGTGCGTAGTAGAATAGGAACTTACAAATTATATTTTCTTACTACTATTTCTTATTTTTCATTTTCATGGAACTAGCATAGGACATATCTTACATATCATGCACCTATAGATTTAAGGAGCCAATACATCTCACAACACATAGGACTAATGTGTTTGTGTACTTAGCCACGTAGATGGGCGTGAGATGTTAGGACCTTACTTCTAGTTCCAGATGTAGAGCTAGTGCATCGCCATGAACCACGGAGTATAATCATACATACTAACCGACTCTGACCAGGACTGGTTGATTTTTCATATCAATCAAGCCAAATATGAGTCAAACATTTTATAGATGAGCTTATTTTCAGTATATTATTTTCAAAATAATTTGGAACATGCTTGGACTTTAAATTTAATACTTATTTTTTTCTTTCACACACCCCCACTCTTTTCGATATATGGCAAAAGGGGGAGAAAAAGACCAAAGTTAAGAGATCAAAATTTTTTGATAACTTAGGCCAAAGTTAAGGGATCAAAATTTTTTGATAACTTAACTAAATGCTAAGTTAACTGAAAGGAAGTAAAGGCTAAGTTAAGAGAATTCTTAACTTAAAAACTTATTCTTAACAAAAAAGGAAGTAAACATTAATGTTTTACTTAAGGGGGAGAAAGGGCCAAGTTAAGAAGTCCTCTTAACTTAAACGCTTTACTAAGGCCAACTTTAAGTAATGTTAATTACTTAAACTCTTCCTAAATAGCAACCCTCAAGGGGGAGGACTAAGGTCTTCTTTCAAGACTCACCCTCGGTCAAGGGGGAGGTTTCCTCAAGGGGAGTACTTGAAGAAAATACTTACTACTCCTACTAATCTTTATTATTATTGTTTCTCATGCACATTATTATTCTTCATGCATGCTATTTTCTTAACTTTGTATGTGGGTTTGCCATAAATTAAAAAGGGGGAGATTGTTGGTGCAGCAGACACCTAAGTCGAACCTGAGTTTTGATTATAGCAAAACATACAAAGTTAAGCTCATGTCGTTATCTCACGAGCTGAATCGCGTGTGAAAAAAATTGCTATAGCTGGAGCTGAAGGCTAGCGACACCTGGAGGAAGCCGCGGTGGTCGGGCGACACTCGAGTGACTTCGGAGGGAGCCGAAGGAATTGAGTGGAAGGCCGGAAGCAAAAGTGACACAGTAAGTATCGAGATAAGCTCGTTTGTGTGCGAGTGTAAGTGAGGTCGTATCCTTTTTACGGGGATAGACTTAAGCGTAGATCCGACCCAAGACATCCCATTGGTGGTCTAGGTCGAGATCGGACGATAGGAGGCCGTCGAAATAATGTTATTGTTCAGCTAACTTGTCATTTCAGCTAGCATCAGTCGACTGCCAGCTTGGAGGACTCGACTACTGTAAACCAGTCGACTATTTGCGGTCAGCATTCGACTGATGATGGATATCAATCGACTGATGGTCAAGGATCAACTTCGAGGAGTCAAGGCTTATCATCTCATTTCAAGGTGAGTGGTGCTCAATTGTGATTGGCTAAAGTTCCTTTCGAAAAGGGGCTCAAAGGCTATAAAAGGAGGGCCTATCCTAGGGTTTCATCATCAATTCTAAGCTTCCAAAAGCCTCCACAAAGCTACAACTCTCCGACAATGAAGTGCTTCTTCTCCGACGTCTAGGTTTAAATTGCTTTTATTTTGTTACCTCGGTATAAGTTTTATTTCAGTTTATTACTTTACTTTTTCGAAGTTTTTATCATAACGAGGAGAGGGTGGGTGTCCCTCTACCTCAAGCTTTGTGACTTTTTGTATCGATTAACTCCTACCTCTAACGAGGAGGAGTTCTTTAGTGTTTGCCCTCCGTGCGTGGTCAAGGACCACTAGGGCCTTGGAGTAGTAGCCGAAGGCTACGAACCAAGTAAAATTCTCTTATCTCATTTACTTTGCATTTATTTTCCACTGCATTTAATTGTTTTAACGAACTAAACGAAGAAAAGTTTTCTATCGCTATTCACCCCCTCTAGCGATCCGCTTTGATCCAACAGAGTCGGTTTCAATTCAAAATTGTTTGCTTCAATGGGGGATCTTCTAATACTTGATCTCAATCCCCTTGTACTAGGCGCTGCGTAATCCCTTAAAGGTTTATTCTCATTCTGATCAGCCATGTTAGAGTTCAAATTTTCTTCCTGTTGTTGCTAGAGTCATCTTCTAGCAAGGAACGTTCTCTCTATCTCAGGATCGATTTCGAGAATTTCCCTGTTAAATCTGTGCATGTAACAATAGGAGAAACTTCCAAAATAAGAATTCAGAATAGACAAAAGAATAAAATTAGAAATAGAAATCTAGATTAACTAAATCATGCTCAATTCAATATTGAGTGTCGATCCCCGGCAACGGCGCCAAAAACTTGATGTGTCGATTTCCGCAAGTGCACGGTTGTCGTCAAGTAATAAAAATACCAATCCCACAGGGATTGGGTCAATTACCGAATGATCATGATACCAAGTTATCTAGTCAAGTCAAACTTGTGAATTAAGTAAAGAAACTAAGTAGTCAAGAACAACGAATGAGAAGAACGAGCTAAAAGTCAATAATTGAGGGGAATCTCAAGATATGGGTTTCACCGCATCGACAATTATAAGGTGATTATGTTCTCTCCTACTCCTTCGAGTTGTTTCGATAGAACCTGTCCTAAGGTAAATCAATGGTCCCTTTCGAGGTCTACGCCAATTGTACCTATCAAACTCAATTTCCCTATCACGGTATTCGAGCGTAGGTGATCATAATCAGCTAAGGGGACCTATCACGAGACCCCGCAAACCTCCCTAGTCTTACTACCGTTACTTGGTAAAAATTGGATTTGATAGATCCATTAAGTCCATAAGAGTTCCTCTAGAGACTAAATTTCCTTTTCATGATAGGTTTTGCACACGGGACCATAATCAGCTAAGGAATCATCAATGATTCCCGCAAGCCTCATAGATACGCTATCGATACTTGGTCGGAGTTAATCCCTAGTTTGGATCTAGGTTTCAGGAAGTTGGGTTCACTGTTAGGTACTTTCCCAAGGTTCCTTAGATTTATTAATAAGAATCTAAAACCAAATCAAAACAAACAACAATTCAAGTAGAAGAGATTCAATCAACCATCATAAATCGTCAAGGGCTACTCCCCCATCCTAAGATTACAAGACACTACTCCATGGATGAATCCGAATTGCCAGAGAAAGAAATTACAATCCTTAATGCCATGGTGGTGTTTCCTCCGCCATCGACTTTGTCGTCCTCCTTTCTCCAAAATTCGTCGCCTCTCCTTAGGGTTAGAATATATCCTCTTTTATAGCCATGGCTTGGTCTTTAATTAAGGCATAAATTCTCTTCAATTAAGGCGGAAATCCTGGGCTTCGTCGTGTTGTACGCAAAAAAGAAAAGGGCAGGAAATAGGGCGACACGCCCATGCCAATGGAGGGCATGGGCATGTCGGGCATGAAGCTTGGGTGTGTCAGCCAACACACCCAGGGTGTGTTGAGGTCTGGAAATTCTGACATGGACGTGTCTCTGATGGCATGGCTATCTTATTTTGACACGCCTCGATAATTCCCGATTCTTCACCCTGTTAACATGAAAAATACCCCAAAATAGTTTCTTTGTCCAAAATATGTTAAACTTGACTAAAACATGTTGGTGCAGTGGGCACCAAAGTCGAACCGGTATTTTGATTATGGCAAAAGGCTCAATAGTTAAGGGTATATTTGTTATCTTACGAGCTCAATTAAGTGTGCAGAAATGCTAAAGTTGAGCGGAAGGTCTGCGACACCCGGTGGGAACCGAGGTGGTCGTGCAACGCCAGAGGGACTTCGGAGGAAGCCGAGGTACTCGGGTGAAGACCGGAAGCGAGGCTACAAGGTAAGCTCGTGTGAAAGCGAAGCAAGGTCGTTAAGCGTAGATCCGACCCAATACCTCCAATGGAAGGTCTAGGTCGAGATCAGATGGTTAGAACCATCGTACTTTATATTTTAAGCTAACTTGTACTGCAGTCCAAAACCCTTTGACTACAGTCAACTGCTAGTCAAGTTCCAGCCTCGAGAAGAGCTCGAATTTCAAGGGGGTGAATTTGGACTTGACTCGTGTTTTGGTACAAAGGGTGATGTGGCATCAAGGTGGACATCCAAACCATCACCAAGCTTCCTTGTGGTGGACGCCCAAAATAAGGTGAGTTGGCACAAGATGGTTGGCTCCCATGATGTGGCACAAGTTGAATGGCTCCAACAAGTTGGCGCCCAAGGAGGTTGGAGGTGGCACAAGGTGGTTGGATGAAACACCTCATCCTCAAGTTGGCGCCCAAGGAGGTTGGAGGTGGCACAAGGTGGTTGGATGAAACACCTCATCCTCAAGTTGGCGCCCAAGGAGGTTGGAGGTGGCACAAGGTGGTTGGATGAAACACCTCATCCTTGAGTTGGCGCACAAGAAGGTTGGAGGTGGCACAAGGTGGTTGGATGAAACACCTCATCCTTGAGTTGGCGCACAAGAAGGTTGGAGGTGGCACAAGGTGGTTGGATGAAACACCTCATCCTTGAGTTGGGATAAGAACCTCACCTTGGACACTACCTATGTCTAAATTCATAGATCAATATCCATAAATAGACATGTTCAAGCCAAGCAAATTACAAGAATTCAAGAGCTCTCAACACGCGTAACGTCGCTACTACTACTCACATTTGCTACGACGAAGTCGCCCGACAACAGCTACATCTTCTACTTATAAGAGTTGTCGGTATACTTATTTAAGTTCTACTTCTTTAAATTGTCTTTGTGCTTTAATCGTAACAAGGAAAGGAGTGTCCTTTGCCTTGATTTCTTTTGTAATCGTTGCTCCTACCTCCAAGCGAGGAGGTGGTTTTAGTGAATTGCCCTCCGTGCGTGATCAAGGATCACTAGGGCCGTGGATTAGCAATCGAAAGATTGTGAACCACGAAAATATCTTGTCTACTTTATATTTCACTCTCTTCTTGCTTTTTACTTATTGCAAAAGTTTTTTAACGACATCGTATCGCTATTCACCCCCCCCCTCTAGCGACACTTTCGATCCAACAATTGGTATCGAGCAGGCGCTAAGATTGGTGAAACCACCAATCTAGCTTTGTTTTCTTTTTACAGATTTTTATTTATTTATTTCTGTTTTCGTATAATTATTTCACTTGCTTATCTTCTCCTACATATAGAATTGCATTAGAGGCTTTAGGATCGGATAAGGTTGTCCTTGGGTTAGATCCGAGTAAGGTTGTCCTCGGAACTTCAGCGACATTCGCATTTGATTGTTTATTTCTTTTGCAAGTTACATTTTATATATCTTTTTTACTTCCCTTTTACTAATCCAAGGCGAAAGTCTTGGAATATTCTTTCGTGTGTGTTTTGCAAGATTCTTTTAAATCGTTCTTCTTCTTGTTTTTAAATGGCCCATCTCGAAGGGTTTAGCTTGACCCCGTTTTACAACGGTAATGACTTTCGTTATTGGAAGGGTCGGATGGAATGCTTTCTTAAAACCCAAATCGAGATGTGGATCGTAATCAAACGGTTTCACACTTCCTATTAATGAAGATGGTGAATCTTTGGGTTACGATCAATGGTCAAATTCCATGAAAAACAAGTAGAAGCCGATGCCAAGGCAACTCAAATCTTGCAATGTGGGTTGTCAAGGAAGAGCTCAACCCGTCGGCCCCTTCATTAGTGCAAAGGACTTATGGACCAAGCTAGTGGAACTACACGAAGGCACCGGCGACACGAAGGTATGTAAAGAGATTTACTTTTAAATAAATTGTATAACTTGAAAATGCAGGAAAAGCAGACCGCAACTCAACTACATGCTCGTATCCAAGACATCGTCAACCAACTCCATGCCATCGGACAAAAGGTCGAGAATCGCGACCTTATCAGGTATTCTCTTAACTCGTTTCCTAGGACCACCTTGTGGGCATCCATGGTCGATGCCTACCAGGTCTCCAAGGACCTTTCTAAATTTAGGTTAGTCGAATTTTTTTCGGAACTTGAATTACATTAGCAAACTAACGTGGTACAGGCCTAGAAGAGTATTTCGTTAGTTGCAGGTTCCAAGAATAAGAAGACCGCAAGCAAGCCACCGCCGAAGGAAGAAGGCGAGTCGAATCGGAGTAGACTCGAAATAGAATCCGAACTAGTCAATCTAGTTCGGAAGATGATCAAGAGGCAGCGACCAACAACTCAAGGTAAGCCTAAACCTAATTCAAATACTTCTAATTTTAGATGCTATGAGTGCAGCAGTTCGGTCACATCAAGTCCGAGTGCCCAAAGCTAAAGAATAGCATCAAAGACCAAGCGCTAAAGCGCTACTTGGGAGGAGTTATCGGAGGAAGAAGGCGATATCCAAGCTCTAATGGCCAAGCCGAACGAGCACGACTCCGAAACCGAAGAAGAGTCCGAGTCCGAATCCGATGATGAGCTTCCATTCAAGACAAGCCACGGATCCGTATCCGGTTCAAAAGAATCATTAAGGGTAAGTCGGTCGTTACTTAATACTTTGTATGGTGCAATTAAATTTTTAAATAAGAAACTAGCTAAGTACGAGTACAAGGTCGAGACCCTAATTGAGGAGGTTAACCTTCTCAAACATGAGGTCTCCCTAACCTCTTCGACTACTCGTATTCAAGAGGAGGACTCAACTCAAGTTGAAAAGCTTGAAGTTGAGAACTCGCTTTTGAAAACACAAGTCGAAGACCTTAGGAACACGTTGGAAAGGTTCACTTTGGGATCCAAGGGACTTGACCTCTTACTTGGATCACAAAGGGCCGTGTACAACAAGGCAGGACTCGTGTTTAACTCAAATACAACCAATAAGTCATATATGTCTATAGTAAACCAACATAAGAAAAATGTCCAAGCATGGGTCCCTAAGACCACTTTGATTTCAACTTTAGGATCTAACATGTATTGGGTTCCCAAGGACCAAATTCACTATGTGAATAGACCCACTCGATTCAATGGTCGAGAGCCAATACAAAATGTATTTTTGTTAAGTCTTAGAAATTGCATGCTTAGTTTTTCCTTTATTTTTAGAATGGTTAGATAGGACTCATAACCAACTAAAATCCTGCGAAAGATTGAGCCTCGGGAGCCTCTTTTCAAAAATAAACCAACTAAAATCCTACGAAAGATTGAGCCTCGAGAGCCTCTTTTCAAAAATAACTAGTTAGACCAAGGCGTAGTCTCAAGTAAGTCGAGTTATCAATTTCTTGAAATTAGCTTTGTCTAAGGAAGTGGTCGTTGTTCCGATCAAAGAAGGCCTCTGTGCCTCGCCACGACCTGGAAGCTAATCTCTTGAAAAGATTACTTGATGAGCTTAGACTAAATCCGAATCTAACCTAATGTTGGTTAATTTAAATTCATTAAAATTAATCAAGTAAAATTGATAGTCATCTCACAATAACACATAGGAATAACATGTTTTGATCATGTAGATATTGGTGAGATGATTTAGGTTTAAAACTTACAAACAACCCTTTAGTAATTCCAATATCCGATCCAACTACCTTATGTGTAGGATCAATGGATGTTGGGACGTTGTTACTCGACACATGGACCAGGGATCAACTCAAATTTTCGAGTTACGATTCAAGCGACAAGGATCGGTAGCCCGGAAATAGCGGCAAGCTCAAAATCATCGGATCGGGTGATATTGAGCTCAACTCTAACTTTACAATTCAAAATGTCTTATTAGTAGAAAACTTTCAATATAATTTACTTAGTGTAAGCCAATTGTGTGATAACAATTATAAGGTCATATTTCTAGAAAATGAATCGTAATCAAAATAAATGCAACATCTAAAATAATACTTAAAGGAACTAGGAGTAGCAACATCTACACAATAAATTTACCCAACTCCTCAACCAAGTGTCTTATGACACGCAAGAGGAATCTTGGTTATGGCAAGAAGACTCGGACACTCGCACCCAAGACTCATCCACAAGATGAGTCGAGTACTGGTTATAGGTTTGCCTAAACTAAACAACTTGGATAATAAAATATGTAATGCTTGTCAACAAGGTAAACAATCTAGGACACAACATCAATTAACTAATCAAGAGCAGACCAAAAGTGTTCTTGAGCTCCTACACATGGATCTATTTGATTCACATGGAGCTAAGTCACTCAATGGTAGTCAATTTTGCTTAGTCATAATTGTGACTATTCTAGATTTACTTAGGTTAGGTTTATCAAACATAAAAATGATACCTAGACCAACTAATCAATCTTTGTAGGTTAATCGAAAATCAAAAGAACCTTAAGATTAAAAGACTTAGAAGCGATCATGGTGGTGAATTCGAAAACCACGAGGTTTACAGATCTCTGTAACCTAAGCGGATACCACCATGAGTTTTCATGTCCTAGAACCCCACAACAAAATGGGTTAGTCGAGCGGAAAAATAGAACCCTACAAGAAGCCGCTAGGACAATGTTAAGCAGTATAACCTACAGATAGATTTTGGGGCGAGGCCGTTATGCGACTTGCTATGTCCAAAATAGGATCCTTATGGTAAAGAGGCACCAAAGACCTCGTCGATATTTATCACGATAAAATACCGAACATCAAGTACTTTAGGGTATTTGGATGCAAGGTACATATCTTAAACACTAAGGATTACCTAGGAAATTCAAATCCAAAACCTCTTGGAACCTTTCTAGGATACTCAACCACCATGGAGCTTATAGAATATACAATCACGACACTCTTAGAGTCGAAGAAACCATTAATATAGTTTTCGACGAAGGACACGAACCCGTTCAATCCTTAACAAAACCAACTAGCAAATCAACTTATAGCGAACCCGACTGATCTTGAACTTGAATCTCGTCCTAACCCAAGTCATCCTATCGACCAAGTGATAGATGACTCTAACCCAAGTCAAACTAGAACTCACCCAAGTCATCCTATCGACCAAGTGATAGATGACCCTAACGAGTCACACTAAGACTCAAACAAATCATCCTATCAATCAAGTTATAGGTGATCCAAATTTAGGGTTCGAACTAGAGCTTCATATCGAAACCTTAGTCAAATCTAGTTAATTTCCAAAATCGAACCCAAAACTATTGAACAAGCACTTCTTGATCCCATTGGATTATTGCTATGCAAGAAGAGCTAGCTCAATTCACTAGAAATGAAGTCAGAATTAGTACCACCACCTAAAGAAAAATCAATTATTGGAACAAGGTGGGTATTTGAAATAAACTTGATGATAAAGGTGAAGTAGTTAGAAATAAAGCTAGGTTAGTCGCAAAGGGTTTAGTCAAGTCGAAGGTTTAGATTACGATGAGACCTCGCCCCCGTAGCGGACTAGAGTCCATCAAGAATGTTGTTAGCATATCTGCACATCGAGGTTTTAAATTGTTTCAAATGGATGTCAAGTCAGCATTTTTGAATGGATACATTAAGGAAGAAGTTTCGTCAGTCAACCTCCGGATTGAAAATCTAGATAAACTGACCATGTCCTTAGACTTAAGAAAGCCCTATATGGACTCAAACAAGCCCCAAGAGCTTGATGCGAAGGCTTCGATCTATCTTAAGTCAAAGGATTCAACCAAGGTTTAGTCGACCCAACCTTATTCGTTAAAACCGTAGGAAAAGAAATCTTTATAGCCCAAATCTATGTAGATGATATAATTTTTGGAACTACCAACTCGATCCTGCTAAGCGAATTCATCTCACTTATGGAAAGTGAATTTGAAATGAATTTAGTGGGAGAGTTAAGTTTCTTCTTAGGTTTACAAATTAAACAAACTAAAGATGGAATATATTTACATCAACAAAAATATACTAAGGACTTAATAAATCGATTTGGAATGCAAGATGCTAAAATAATCAATACACCTATGGCAACTAATGTTAATATAAGCGAAGATGTAGAAGGAAAACCGTTGACCTAAAATACTATAGGAGGCGCAATGGAAGTCTCCTATACTTAGCGAGCCGACCAGACATTTTATTGCGGTAGTAGTATGTGAGTTACAAACCAGTGCCAAGGAGTCTCACCTAACCCTAGTCAAGCGTATCCTTAGATATCTAAAGGGCACGCTAAACGTAGGTATTTGGTACCCTAGATCTACCGAGTTTAATCTAATCGGCTACTCCGACTCCGACTATGCGGTAGTAAACTCGATAGAAAACACAGTGGTTGTTGTCAAATCCTCGGCTCGAGTCTAGTAAGTTGGTGCGATGAGAAGCGACATTGCGTTGCCTTATCTACCAGAAGCCGAATACGTTGCGATGGGTGAGTGTGTCTCTCGGCTCCTGTTGGATGAAGCACACTCTCCAAGACTTTAGCTTAATCTTTAACAACATTAAAACCTACATAGATAACATTAGTTCAATTAACTTAACTAAAAATCCAATATGTCATTCTAGGACAAAACATATAGAAGTTAAACACCACTTCATTAGGGAACATGTAACTAATGGAACTATACAACTAGAGTATGTTGAGTCCAAATCAAACCTAGCGGACATCTTCACCAAACCACTACCCGAAGCGAATTTAGTTTATTAAGACAAAGTTAGGTATGTGCGTAATAGAGTAGGATTTAAATTTTTCTATATATGTACTTTTGCTTCTTTTTATGAAATTAGCCTAAGTCTTACCTTAGAAATCATATACCTATAGATTTAAGGAGCCAACACATCTCACAACACATAGGACTAATGTGTTTGTGTATATGCGTAGGCAGGCGTGAGATGTTAGGACCTTACTCCACGGTTCGAGACGTAGATTCGCATCGACATGAACCATGGAGTATAATTATTTAAAATTAATCAACTCCTTCAAGACTTATTGATCATTCTATATCAATCAAGTCCAACCGGAGTTGTACATTTTAGATGAACATATTTTCAAGCTTATTATTATTTTAAAAAAAAAATATATTTATATTGGGAACTTGCTTGGACTTACAAACCCTAAAATATATTTACAAACTTTTTGAGTTAAGGCAAAAGGGGGAGAAAGTCACAAAAGTAAGGAAGAAAGTAAACAAAATTATTACCTTTTATATTAAGTAATTCCGTTTACTTAAGCAACTATTAAGGGGGAGTAAAAATTATTTTTCAAGAACTCACCTTCGGTCAAGGGGGAGGTTACCTCAAAGGGATACCAGGGGGAGGTTACCTCAAAGGGGAGAACTTGAAACAATAATATTTCTCACTCATGCTTAATCTTTATGCTAGCTCATTCATACTTAATCATTATGCTAGCTCATTCATATTTAATCAGTATGCTAGCTCATTCATATTTAATCTTTATGCTAGCTCATTCATATTTAATCTTTATGCTAGCTCATTCATGCTTAATCATTATGCTAGCTCATTCATACTTAATCTTTATGCTAGCTCATTCATGCTTAATCATTATGCTAGCTTACTGTTATGCTTAATTTTTCCTTAACTTTTGTGTCGGTTTGCCATGAATCAAAAAGGGGGAGATTGTTGGTGCAGTGGGCAGCAAAGTCGAACCGGTATTTTGATTATGGCAAAAGGCTCAATAGTTAAGGGTATATTTGTTATCTTACGAGCTCAATTAAGTGTGCAGAAATGCTAAAGTTGAGCGGAAGGTCTGCGACACCCGGTGGGAACCGAGGTGGTCGGGCAACGCCAGAGGGACTTCGGAGGAAGCCGAGGTACTCGGGTGAAGACCGGAAGCGAGGCTACAAGGTAAGCTCGTGTGAAAGCGAAGCAAGGTCGTTAAGCGTAGATCCGACCCAATACCTCCAATGGAAGGTCTAGGTCGAGATCAGATGGTTAGAACCATCGTACTTTATATTTTAAGCTAACTTGTATCGGGTCCAAAACCCTTTGACTACAGCCAATGCTAGTCAAGTTCGACCTCGAGAAGAGCTCGAATTTCAAGGGGTGAATTTGGACTTGACTCGTGTTTTGGTACAAAGGGTGATGTGGCATCAAGGTGGACATCCAAACCATCACCAAGCTTCCTTGTGGTGGACGCCCAAAATAAGGTGAGTTGGCACAAGATGGTTGGCTCCCATGATGTGGCACAAGTTGAATGGCTCCAACAAGTTGGCGCCCAAGGAGGTTGGAGGTGGCACAAGGTGGTTGGATGAAACACCTCATCCTCAAGTTGGCGCCCAAGGAGGTTGGAGGTGGCACAAGGTGGTTGGATGAAACACCTCATCCTCAAGTTGGCGCCCAAGGAGGTTGGAGGTGGCACAAGGTGGTTGGATGAAACACCTCATCCTTGAGTTGGCACACAAGAAGGTTGGAGGTGGCACAAGGTGGTTGGATGAAACACCTCATCCTTGAGTTGGCGCACAAGAAGGTTGGAGGTGGCACAAGGTGGTTGGATGAAACACCTCATCCTTGAGTTGGGATAAGAACCTCACCTTGGACACTACCTATGTCTAAATTCATAGATCAATATCCATAAATAGACATGTTCAAGCCAAGCAAATTACAAGAATTCAAGAGCTCTCAACACGCCGTCGTAACGTCGCTACTACTACTCACATTTGCTACGACGAAGTGCCGCCGACAACGAAAGCTACATCTTCTACTTATAAGAGTTGTCGGTATACTTATTTAAGTTCTACTTCTTTAAATTGTCTTTGTGCTTTAATCGTAACAAGGAAAGGGGGAGTGTCCCTTTGCCTTGATTTCTTTTTGTAATCGTTGCTCCTACCTCCAACGAGGAGGAGTGGTTTTAGTGAATTGCCCTCCGTACGTGATCAAGGATCACTAGGGCCGTGGATTAGCAATCGAAAGATTGTGAACCACGTAAAAATATCTTGTCTACTTTATATTTCCGCTGTGCACTCTCTACTTGCTTTTTACTTATTGCAAAAGTTTTTTAACGACATCGTATCGCTATTCACCCCCCCCTCTAGCGACACTTTCGATCCAACAAAACATAGCAAAATACATGACTAAAACATAAAATGGGATGAAATACATGCATATTGAATACCCAAAATGCAACATGAATTACACACATCAATAGCTTCTCGAGCTACGAGCCCCTCTTCACGAGAGATACTTGTCTCGCATCGAAGACGTTGTGATCGAGAGATTATCACAAAATATGTTTCACAAACTTGTTTTCTCAGAAGTGTCGGCCAATCAAATTGGTCGGTGGCTGCAAGGGTCGACGGCTGGGCTACTAGTCAGAGGATGGTCGTCAGCTGGTGGCTAGCCGACGGTTGGATGAGGAGGGGTGGCCAAGCTTGGGCGGTGCACAAGCAAGGAGAAGAAGAGAAAGCGACTAGGGTTTCACAAACCTTAACTCCTCCATGAAATTTGTCTCAACCCTCTTACTTATAGAGAACGTGTTCCTTGACCATCAAGAAACCTTCTCTAAATGGTTATTGGTTCACAACCAAAACCCGTTAACTCGCTGCATTAATTTAAGTTAAAATAAACCAAACCGTGTTGGTCTATTTTAAGTTAAAATAAACCAAAAATATTTTGGTTCATTTGTTTAAAACAAACCAAACTCCTTTGGTTTATTTTCCACCATTGGATTAGAACCAAACCAATTTGGTCCATCATCATGTCTTCAAAAGACTCAGCCCATCCATGCTTCCGATGCGACTGAAACAATTTCATGCTCGCTCCTTGTTAGGTCCAACCAAACCAAGTCTCTCTCGATCTAAGAATCTCATTCTCAAGCTCATTTTAAATCCTTCGGAATACACTCGTAGTGTGCGTGACCAAATAGGTTCCCAGTTTATGTTGGTCGTCTATAATTGACCATTAAATTATAGAACGATCATGAGTGGCACCTAGTAGTACATCATGATCCTCAATTAACCAAAAAATCAACTGTTGACCCCAAAAAAACTTCTAAAACCTTTCAACAACTATAGTGAATCGTGCTTTATTCCCTTCACTCATCTTATACCCACTTGGTTTAGGACATGGTCTACGTGTCAGTCCCCACTAGGCTGACTATGTCACACTAAGCCCAAGTATCATTTCCTCATCCTGCAGACTTTAGTTACTGCACATGTATCAAAGAGTACCATACTCTAAACATGTAATGCTTTGGCCAAAGACTTTAGTAACAATCCGATGAGTGGCCACAGGGTATACATCTCCTCGCAAGGAGTGGTGAATCCTGTGTAGTCTATTCAAACACCTTTGGGCACTTCAACTTATACCCAATCATCTCGGGCCCACATCTCCTTGAAGATGCTTGCATAAGATGTCAAAGCATAAGCCTCCATGACCAAGATGCCTTAAACACCGCAAGTCGAAGGAACATCACACTTAAGTTGCAGTAAGAACTTCATTGACATATCTGTATATGAAGAGAACCATATGAAGTCTTACAGCTGGTCACTCCAATGAACTAGTTGCCATAACTAGCATCCAGGATTAACTCTGGACATCCCAATGTCTCCAGCTAGTGAGAAATAGCTTCTTGGATAAACCAAAGAGTATAACTCATGCTAGTCTCAACAGAATTGATGGTGTCCAAATGCATCAATTCATCGACTAGGGATAATTCCAATACATCACAATTACACATGTAGAGATACTCACTAGTTGTGATCCAATCACAAATTCTCTTATGTTGTGAATCATATTACGGGCATTTAGTAAATGAGTTTAAGATCCAATCAAAAACATGAAAACATATACACTCAAATAGTGAATCTTCATTTATCAAATAAATGGTACAACCATAAGGTGATTGTCTTAGGACACCTCTCATATATAACTAACAAACTCCCACTTGGCCTAATGCTAATCGCCATGGTATCCAATTCTATAAGCTCTAACATGGCCCTCAAACTTACTTTGAGGTAAGGCCTTAGTTAAAGAGTCACTAAGTTCCTTTCAGTGGAAATCTTCTCGATTTGTATTTCCTTCCTACTGATAATCTCTCTGATCAAATGATAGTGACAAAGCATATGTTTGGATCGTTAGTGAGACCACACCAAGTTCATAGACAAACTTCTTTATCCAAACCGCTTCTTTTGCTGCTTCCGAAGTTGCAATGTTTTCTGCCTCAGTGGTAGAATCTGCTACAGTGTCTTTCTTGGAACTTTTCCAACTTATTGCGCCTCCATTCAAGGTGAATATGTACCCAAATGGAGATCTGGAATCATCCTTATCTATCTGGAAGCTGGAAACTGTATATCCGCGTATTGCCATATCACCCTCTCCATATATTAGAAACACATCCTTAGTTCTTCTCAATTACTTAAGGATTGTCTTAACAGCCGCTCAATGATCCATTCCTGGATCAGATTGGTATCTGCTCATGACACTCAGAGCATACGATACATCGAGCCTCGTACATAACATAACATACATAATAGATCCTATTATGGATGCATAGGAGATCTTACTCATGCAAATCCTCTTGTCTTCTGTTCGCGGACACATAGACTTTGAAAGGTGTATCCTATGCCTGATGAGAATGAAACCTTTCTTGGATTCAGACATGCTAAACCTCTTTAGCACTCGGTCTATATATGTAGACTATGAAAGACCAAGCAATCGTTTTGATCTATCTCTATAGATCTTAATCCCAACGATGTAGGTCGCTTCTCCCAGGTCTTTCATAGAGAATATTTTGGATAACTAAATTTTGACCGACTGTAAGACAAATATATCATTTCCTATAAATAATATGTCATTGACATACAACACTAGGAACACGACTGCACTCCCACTAACCTTCTTGTACACACAGGGTTCGTCTGGATTTTGTGAGAAATCAAACCTTTTGATTGTCTCATCAAAACGAATATTTTAGCTCCTGGATGCTTGCTTCAGTCCATATATGGACCGTCAAAGTTTGTATACATTGGTTTTATCAATCGATGTGAAATCCTCAAGTTGTATCATATACACGCCCTTGAGTAGGTTTCCATTAAGAAAAGCCATTTTCACATCCATCTGCCATATCTCATAATTATAATGAGTCGCTATAGACAGGAGCATTCGAATGGATTTAAGCATAACTACTGGTGAATAGGTCTCATCATAATCAACACCTTTCTTTTGACGATAGCCTTTCGCCACTAATCTAACCTTATAGGTAATCACATTACCATCCATGTCGGTTTTCTTCTTGAAAATCGATTTGCACCCTATAGGTTTAATGCCTTCAGGTGGGTCCACCAAGTTCCAATATTAATTTTCATACATGGAATCCATTTCTAACTTCATGGCTTCAAGCCATTTGTCCCTTTCTGAACATTTTAGAACTTCTTCATAATTGGTAGGCTCCTCGTCATCAATGAGTAACACGTCATTCGATTCACTTATGAGAAATTCATATCTCTTAGGAATGTTGAGTGTTCTACCAGATCTACGAAGATGTGGTGTTACAATAGGTTCAGCCGATGGCTCATCACTATGAGTTATCGGTTGTGGTGCTTAACCATGTTGGAAATGTTCCGGATTTTATGTTCACAACATCACGGGCGAATACTTTGCACAACCGCAGTGGAAATAATAACTATAAACCGGATCCCACCAAAGATCCATGCAAAACTATATACATTGTTTCGTACCCTACTTTTCTAGATCCTATCTAGAAGAAGTATACCTTCGGTGCGTGCCCTTTGCAATCCCGCTTTTCCAAATGCTGTTGGATCTCAATACTGTAAGGATAACCATATCTCTAAGGTATCCACACTGACACCCACCCATTTTGGAGTCACATTGTGCTAGCAACCCCTAGCAAAACACCAAGAACCCTTTGGAAGAAGAAGGAGAGGAAGGAGAGGGATGAGAGAACTCTTCTATTCTTTTGTTGGCTTGCACATTGGAATTCACCAATCTCATGGATTCTCACATTGAGCACATAAAACTCCTTTTATCCTCAAGCCATCAATCTCATTATCTCCCCATTAAGAAGAATCTTAATATCCTAATGAATACCATGACCCTTGGTATTCTTCTTCATCATGAATACCAAGGCCCTTTGTATTCCCATGCATGATTAATCAAATTAATCATGCATGATGATGCATCATCTTCCATGGTTGAACTTGAGTCTAACTCAAGTTTAACCAGTTTGAGTCTAACTCAAGTCTTGGCCATATGCTAAATTGTCTTTTAGTCCAACTAAAAGAAATCATCTCCAAAACAGAATGTCATTTGTGTGTGACCCTATAGGCTCTTGTAATGTTAGCAATGTATCTAAAACCATTTTAAATACATAAGCAATGAGCGGCATCTAGCAATACATCATTGCTACCCAAATTACAAAATCGTCGAGATGTGACAACCTTTCTGTGATTATTATCATGTATGATGGTGTCCTTCTATCTCTGATATCTTAGATCGATCAATGAGGCATAGACCATGTCATCCCCTTATCGATCTTTATGTTTTTTGATCCCCAAGTAGACTCACTCAAACAAATGAGCTCAATATCTCATATTGACTCATTTGAGCATGACCATGCATTTTGTGGTCCTACTCTATCAAGAGGCCAAAGATATCACTCCCGTCATATGGGAGGGATAGATCCCATCTACATCACTCACATCCCTCCGCATAATTCGTTACATACCCAGTGATCACCGTTATAGTGCACCCTATTACGGTGTGACGTTAGATGATACCAAAGTACATAACTCCTTATGTAGGGAACCGTAGTGACTTCAAGTCTAAGGACTATTCATACCAATAGTCACATGAGAAAGTATATGACACTCATATAACAATCCATGACACTTTCTCATGGAAGGTCAATTCAATATATATATTCTCCAATATATATACTCATGTGTTAATGTGATATCACATATCCATGACTTGTTAGATCAAGTCATCCATTGACCTACATGCTAGTCTCAATGTATTAATATTGCCCTTGTCTATTAATACTTGACTAGGAATATTAAGAATAGTGTTTTCTACAGCTTCTCATAATCAATTCTACTAATTGATATACTGTAGATTAGAACCTACTATTCAAGGGCATTATTATATTTATTTTAGTTGGCACATGCATAAAGTAAATATAATAAACAATCTTTGCCTTTTATTAATGAAATATGATACACATGATCCCTAATCAATCATCTCATGATTGACACTAAGGCTGATACTAACAGACTAGGTATCTCATTAATGTCTATTGGAGTCTCATGAACCTCCTCAAGTTCAACGACACTCCCACTATTTTCTTGCAAGAGAAACTTTTTCTCTAGAAATACAGCATGTCTTGAAACAAACACCTTTTATTCCACAGGATGATAGAATTGGTAACCTCTTATTTCCTTAGGGTATCCAATAAATAGACATTTATCAGACTTAGCATCCAATTTGTCTAATACAGTCTGCTTCACATAAGCAGGACACTCTCATATCTTCAAGTAAGACAAATGAGGTTTCTTACTATTTCATATCTCATATGGAGTAGTAGAGACTACCTTAGTCGAGACTCTGTTTAGCAAGTAAACAACTGTCTAAAGTGCATAGGACCAAAAGGACTTGGGAAGATTTGGATGATTCATCATCGACCTAACCATGTCCAACAAGGTTCGGTTTTGCCTCTCAGATATTCCATTATGTTGTGGTGTATATGGCAGAGTCCATTGAGACAATATACCATTGTACCTTAGATAATTTAGAAACTCTTGACTCAAGTATTCGCCACCTCAATCGGATCAAAGTATTTTTATACTTTTGCCAAGTTGTTTCTCTACTTCATTTCTGAATTCTTTGAACCTTTCAAAGGCTTCAGACTTATGTTTCATCAAGAACACATACCCAAATTGTGAGTGATCATCGATAAAGGTAATGAAGTAGCTATAGCCTCTTAGAGCATGAGTGGACATAGGTCCGCATACATGAGTATGTATTAGACCAAGAAACTCTCCCACCGGTTCACCTTTTCCAGTAAAAGGTAACTTAGTCATCTTGCCTTTTAAGCATGATTCGCATGTATCGAATGAATCAAATTCAAACAATTCCAGAATTCCACATCGGTGTAATTCGAACATGCATTTCTTGCTTACATGGCCAAGACGACAATGCCACATGTAGGAGGCTAATTGATTATGTTTTCAAGCACGCTTGTTGCTCGCTTCGATATTGAAAATGTCACTAGATACGTCTAATGTATATATATCATTGCATAAAGTTCCAGTCCCATAAAGAACATCATTCAAAGTTATGTAACAACAATTGTTACTAAAAGTCAAGTGGTACCCATTTCTATTTAAGCAGGAAATAGAAATAATGTTCTTTATTAACGAAGGAATATAATAGTAATTGTCCAGTTCTAAGACAAGTCCTGTAGGGAGCTTCAACAAATATATTCCGATGGCGACTGCAGCAACCTTTGCTCCATTGCCAACTCGCAAATTTGATTTTCCCTTGATGAGTCTTCTTCTATTCCTTAGCCCCTATATGTCATTACATATATGTGAGCCACACCCGGTATCCAATACCTAAGTATATAAGAAAATAGAATGACAATCAATAACGAAGATACCTAAAGAAAATGGGGCATCGGATGCCTTCTTCTTTTTCACGAACTCAAGATAAATCTTGTAGTTTCTTCGCCAATGGCCCTCCTTGCCACAATGATGGCAAGTGCCCTTTGTTGGATCGTTTAGAGCACTAGAAGAGGGGGGGGGTGAATAGCGCAAAACTGTTTTTGTTCGTTTGTTCGATGTAAAGTACGAGTAAGAGTAAATACAGCGGAAAGAAAATAATACTCATTTGTTTGTACTTGGTTCACAACCTTCGGCTGCTCGTCCAAGGCCCTAACGGTCCTAAACCGCGTATGGAGGGCAAAAAACTAAAAACACTCCTCCTCGTTAGAGGAAGGAGTAAGCGAATACAATCGATGAAAAGCTCAAGGTAGAGGGACACTCCCCCTCTCCTTGTTACGATTAAAACACGACAAGTATAGAATAAAAGATGACAACAATAATAAAAACAACCAACGACTATTAAAGTAAAAGAAATTAGGCACTTGTCATCGGAGATTCGGTAGCACTTCGTCGTCGCAAGGTCGTCATAGAAGAAGAGGCTTTTTGGAGAGCTTTTGATGATGAAAATAGGGTGGAGAAGCCCTAATTTTATAGCCTTGGAAACCCTAGACGTTTACTTCTTCAACCAATGAGAGCAAGCCTCCTATCCCTTCAAAAATGGAGATAAGCTTTGACTCTCCTCGAAGCTGATCCTTGACCAAAAGTTGACTGATACCCTTGCCAGTCAACTGCTAGATGGACCAGTCGACTGATACAAGCCTTCAGTTGACTGATGGCAGGTTTTCTAGCTGCAAAGAAGATTTAGCTTGAAAATATAGTTAATATAAGTAAATTAAATGGTCAACACCATCCGATCTCGACTTAGACCTTCCATGGGAGGTCTTGGTCGGATCGTCGCCTAAGAACATCCCCGTACAGAGGACACGACCTTCCTTGTGCTCACTCATACGAGCTTACCTCAACATTTACCTTGTAGCTTCTGCTTCCGATCTTCCACCCGATTCCTTCGGCTTCCTCTGAAGTCATCCCAGTGTCGCCCGACCACCACGGCTCCCTCCGGGTGTCGCTGACTTTCAGCTCTAGCTTTAGCACTTTTCTGCACACTTGATTTAGCTCGTGAGATAACAAAAATGAGCTTAATTTTGTATTGTTTGCTATAATCAAAACTCAGGTTTGACTTAGGTGCTTACTGCACCAACACCCTTTTGAGTTGATTCTGCCTTCTTAGCCTTCTTCTTCCCCTTATATTGTTCCTTTGATTTCCTCTTAGAACCATTCTTTGAGGAATCAACTAACAACACCATCTTCTCCTCATGCTTCACTGAAGGCTCCACAGTCTTCAGCATGTTGAGGAGTTCAGGAATGGTGGATTCAAGTTTGTTCATCCGGTAGTTCATCACAAACTGTGAGTAACTCTTGGGAAAACAATGTAGAATTAAGTCAATACTTAATTCATGATCCATCACAAACCCGAGTGTAGCTAATCGCTCGATGTACCCATTCATCTTTAGTACAAATTACACCACAGATGAACCTTCTTGCATCTTAGAGGTGAAGAGGAGCTTGGAGACTTCGAACCTTTCGGATCTCGCTTGCTCATCAAACAACTCATGAATATGAAAGATTATGGTATTAGTATCCATATGCTCATGCTGCTTCTGAAGCTCGGATACTATCGTGGCGAGTATGATGCAACTTGCCAGTTCAGAATCAATCACATGTTTCTGATAGGCCAACAATTGGTCCGGAGTTGCATCATCCTTAGGACGGTCAGGAAGAGGCTCTTCGAGGACATACGCAAGCTTTTCTGCCTTAAGAATAATTCTCAGGTTTTTAAGCCAAGCCAAGAAGTTCGACCCAGTCAACTTATTTGAATCCAAAATAGAGCGCAAGTTTAAAGATGTCATGATCAAGCGATTAACCTAGAATTACAAATCGAGCATATATGAGAAAGATGATTTAAAATGCATCAACATACATTTATAAATCCCATTTATTTTTCGAATTCAAAAACCCTTAAAATCAATTTAGGAGATCATAGGTCCATCTCCGAATGGGTTGATATCCAACATAAATAAGAACAACCTTGGAGAGAGTCCAACAAGTCGTTCATAGCAACGATGGTAGGTATCAAATATACCAATTAAATATCAAGTATTTGTAACTATCACATTGTTCTATCAACTAATTGAATGTTTGCACAAACATTGGCTTGTTAACACATTAATAAGTATGTATCATATGCATAGCACCCAACTCCACCTCCCTTCACATCGACCTTGGAGAGAGTCCAACAAGTTGATGCTGCAAGTTAAAGCTAACCCATTAATCGAGAAATAGTTTTAATATGGTTAGAGCGTATTCAATCATTTAGTTAGGCTTGGAGAGAGTCCAACAACCCAAACTAAAGATTGACCTCTGACTAATACCATATTAGTATTAAACTATTTCAATGGTTTGAACATGTTTAGGTTCGAGCTGGGCTTGGAGAGAGTCTAACAACCCAAACAAGAAACGGAACTCCGATTCTAACCATATTAATGGAAGGTGTAGGCTTTAATATTATATAAGGGTTTTGAGGTCTCATCCTCCTTTCCATGCAAAATAACTATTATCTACATGGCATGGCACGCATGACATACATATGTGCAACTAATGCATCTACATGTCACGACACGCATGGCATAATGATATGCATCTAATGCAATTACATGACATACAATTATGACATATTCAAGTAATTTCCAAATTGTCATAATTAATTTTGGAAACAAAATATGTTTGTGATTTGATTTCTCAAATCAAATCTCATTTATTAAATTAGGAAATAAATTTCCAAATTTAATCACATACTTTATTTATGGAAATAAATTAGGATGGCCAGCGACTGGTGGCTAGCCGGCGGCTAGAAGAGGAGGGGCGGCCAAGCTTGGGCGGCGGCGACAAGGTTGGGCGGCGCACAAGCAAGGAGAAGAAGAGAAAGTGGCTAGCATTTCACAAACCTTAACTCCTCCACGAAATTTGTCTCAACCCTCTTACTTATAGAGAATGTGTTTCTTGACCATCAAGAAACCTTCTCTCAACGGTTATTGGTTCACAACCAAAACCCGTTAACCCTATCCATTAATTTAAGTCAAAATAAACCAAACTGCATTGGTCTATTTAAGTTAAAATAAACCAAACCAATTTTGATTCATTCGTTTAAAACAAACCAAACTTGTTTGGTTTATTTTCCACCATTGGATTAGAACCAAACCAATTTGGTCCATCATGTCTTCAAAAGACTCGATCCATCCATGCTTTCGATGCGACTAAAACAATTTCATGCTCACTT
Source organism: Wurfbainia villosa (assembly GCA_025175895.1). Lineage (NCBI taxonomy): Eukaryota > Viridiplantae > Streptophyta > Magnoliopsida > Zingiberales > Zingiberaceae > Wurfbainia > Wurfbainia villosa. The sequence continues at coordinate 11,971,251 of CM046005.1, forward strand.
CTTATTTGGTCTAACCAAACCAAGTCTTTCTCAATCTGAGAATCTCATTCTCAAGCTCATTTTAAATCCTTTGGATAACACTCATAGTGCATGTGACCAAATACATTCTCGGTTTATGTTGGCCATCTATAATTAAACATTAATTATAGAACGATCATGAGTGACACCTAGTAGTACATCATGATCCCTAATTAATTGAAAAATCAATGGTTGACCCCAGAACAACTTCTGAAACCTTTCAACAACTACAGTGAATCGTTCCCCATTCCCTTCACTCATCTTATACCCACTTGGTTCAGGTCATGGTCTATGTGTCAGTACCCACTAGGCTAACTATGTCACACCTAGCCCAAGTATCATTTCCTCGTCCTGCGGATTCTAGTTGCTGCACATGCATCCAAGAGTACCACACTCTAAACATTTAATACTTTGGCCAAAGACTTTAGTAACAATCCGACAAGTGGCCACAAGGTATACATCTCCTCACAAGGAGTGGTGAATCCTTTGTAGGCTATTCAAACACTTTCAGGTACTTCGACTTATACCCAATCATCCCGGGTCCACATCTCCTCGAAGATGCTTGCTTAAGATGTCAAAGCATAAGTCTCCATGACCAAGATGACTTGAACACCATAAGTCGAAGGAACATCACACTTAAACTGTAGTAAGAACTTCATTGACATATCTGTATATGTAGAGAACCATATGAAGTCTTACAGTTGGTCACTCCAATGAACTAGTTACCATAACTAGCATCCACGGTTAACTCCGGGCATCCCATCTCTAGCCAGTGAGAAATAACTTCTTGGATAAACCAAAAAGTATAACTCATTCTAGTCTCAACAGAATTGATGGCATCTTAATGCATCAATTTACCGACTAGGGATAATTCTAATACATCATAATTACATATGTAGAGATACTCACTAGTTGTGATCCAATCACAAAACCTCTCATGCTGTGAATCGTATTGCGGACATTCAGTAAATGAGTTTAAGATCCAATTAAAATATGTACACTTCGGTGTAGTAGTAGTGTTCTACTCGGATATGGTCGAGCACTTGTTTTATAAACCTTTTCCAGTCAACTAGAATGCCTTCCAGTCGACTCCACATCAGCCCGTCGATATGGAACTTCTGATCTTCCAGTCAACTGAAACCTCTCCAGTCGACTCTAGGTCACCCAGCTCCGCATCAGAAAGTTTCCCACTTTAATCGACTGAAACTCCTCAATCGACTGAAACACTTTCCAACTACGGTGTCAAATCTTCGACCGATCACCAGCTAATCCTACCAAGTGTGTATCCAGTCGACTGAACCAAATAGAGTTGTCTGGACTTCAGTAGACTAAAGTACATTCAGTCGACTAATCTCTGCAAAATGAGATTAGCACAAATAGATAAAATCAAATGTGATAGCAGTAGTAATAGTGCTCGATCTCAACTACTTAGTCACATGCGGACTTTTCGCCGGATCAACACCTAGCTTTGTCCCCCTACAAAGGACTCGGTCTCACCTCTTCACTCGAGGCTTACCTGTCGGCTGCTTGCCAGACTTACCACTCTTGACATCCGATCTGACCCACCAGGTCTTCCACCAACTGTCCGGTCTGCCTGATCCAGCTGGACTTTTTGCCGATTGTCCAGTCTTCTGACCCAACCGATCTTCATGCCAAATGTCTGGTCCATGCGACCCATCTGGACTTTATGTCTGGTGTCCGGTCCTCCTGATCTGTCAAGTCAACTGCCTAGTATCTGACCAACATGACCTACTAAGACTTCCTATTAAGTCTGCACACTTAACACTGATACTAGAACACAAGTAATTCCTAACTTTAACTATGGTTCATACATCAATTAACAATCTCCCCCTTTTTGATGTATGACAACACATCAGTTAAAGTTATGAGAATAAGACAGCAATATTTTGACATATATAAGAAATACATTAAGTTAAACATGTATGAGATGCATATATAAATTTTTACATCTCCCTTTCAATAAGTCTCTTCTCTCTAACTTTATATCTCCTCTCTCCCCCTTTGGCATACATCAAAATCAAAATTAAGTCTAAGATGCCACAACTTTAAAGCTGAGAGTTAAAGTGTTTTAACCATGAGAGTTAAATATTAAGATAAAAAATGCTTATGTTTTTGAAATCAATCTTCTCCCTTTATAATAATTTTAAGAGAATTTTCAAAATTTTAACATCCCCTAAACATATTTCTAAGTTCCAACATATTTTCAAATTCTAAAATTTTCAAAAATTTTCAAAATTTTCTAACTAGCCTTGAATAATAACATATTTTCAAAATTTTAAAATTTTTCAAAAACTTTTCAAAATTTTCTAACTCCCCCTGAATTCCAACATATTTCAAAATTTTCTAACTACCCTTGAATAATAACATATTTTCAAAATTTTAAAATATTTCCAAACTTTTCAAAATTTTCTAACTCGCCCTGAATAATAATATATTTTCAAAATTTTCTAACTCCCCCTGAATAATTACATATTTTCAAGATTTTAAATTTTTTTCAAAAACTTTTCAAAACTTTCTAACTCCCCCTGAATAATAACATATTTTCAAAATTTTCTAATTTCTAACTCCCCCTCAAAAATAATATATTTTCAAAATTTTAAAATGATGCAAATATGATAGAAAATATGTCCAAGCATGAATTTCTAGATATTATTTTTATATTTAAAGATACACATCTAAAAATCGTCCTTAAAGCAAATGTTCAACTCTTTACTAGCTCAAATGATATAGAATTAATCATCAAGCTTTGAATTAGAGTTAGTCACCGAAGTGATTGAGTTTCTCTTGTAAATCCTGTGTTGGTTCATATCGATGCACTTGATCTACATCTGGAACCAGGGGTGCAGTCTTAACATCTCACTCCCATCTTCATGGCTCAATATACAAACAGGTAATCCTAGGTGTTTGTGAGATGCGAAGGCTTACTTAAATCTATAGGATCATGAAATCTAAATTGTCCTAGATTGATTTTTAACTTTTCTTTAAAAATAATATAATATTACTTTTCAAAATAAATTTGAGTAATGAGTATGAAAACATCCTAGTCTACCAAGAATAAACCTAATTATCTTCAAAGCATACTAAATTCTACTTCCAGAAGTGGTTTAGTAAAGATGTCAGTAAGGTTAGATTTGGACTCAACATAGTTGAGTTCAATACTATCCTTTGCCACATGATCTCTTACAAAATGATGTTTAACATCAATGTGTTTAGTGTGTGAGTGATGAATTGGATTTTTAGTTAAATTTATTGAACTTATGTTATCCACTAATGTTTTGACTTTTTGTAGTCTAATTCGAAATCCTTAAGTGTGTGCATCATCCATAATAGTTGTGCCACACATTCTCCTAATGCTATGTATTCTGCTTTAGTTATGGAGAGAGAAACACAATGTTACTTCCTACTAAACCAGCTTACTAAGCATGATCCTAAGAGTTGACATCCTCCACTAGTACTTTTCCTATCTAGTTTGCACCCTGCATAGTCTGAGTCAGAGTATCCTATTAACTCAAAGTTACTAGATCTTGGGTATCACATACCTACATTAATTGTTCCTTTAATGTATCTTAGAATTCTTTTGACATGTGTTAAATGTGATTCCTTAGCACAAGTTTGATATCTACCACACATACTTACTGCAAATAGTATGTTGGGTCTACTTGCAGTTAAGTATAGTAAACTACCTATGGCACTCCTATAGTACTTTAGATGCATAGACTTTCCTTCTTTATGTTCATTTAATATAGAATTCGTAGCCATGGGTGTTTTAATATCTTTTGCATTTTCCATACCAAATTTTTTCATTAATTCTCTTGCATACTTATTTTGGTATATATAGTTACCGTCTTTTGTTTGTTTTATTTGTAAACCAAAGAAGAAGTTTAATTCACCTGCTAAACTCATTTCGAATTCTTGTCCCATTAGGTTTATTTTAATTAAGTTTAAGTAAAGTTATTAAGTAAGTTGTTAAGTTAGGTGAATCGTATTAAACTAATTAAGCTTGATTAAATTATAAATTATCTCACCCAGGCTAGGTTTTCAATACACATTAATCCTGTGTTATGTGAGATGAGGATTTCTTTTTATCTTAATTAAGTTTAATGATCAATTTTAAAGTTTTTAAACTTGTGTTAGATTCAAACTTAGTTTGAGCTAGTCAAGTAAATTTTTTCAGTATTGACTTCCACGTCGTGGCAAGGCACATGGCCTTCTTGAATATCAGAGCAATGACCACTTCCTAGACAAAGTCAATGAAGGAATCATGTACTTGATTCACTTTGGACTAAGCCTTGGTCTAACTAGTCAAAGACTTAGTGAGTTAGCTTCGGTCAGTTCCACTCGACTTAGTGCACCAGGTCGTGGTGAAGCACATGGCCTTCTTGGATATCGAAGCAACAACCACTTCCTAGACATGCACTTTGAAGAGTTTCTCTAACTTACCATCAGTTCACTTCGTCTTAGTACTAGGTTGCTCAAGTTTAAACTACTTTGTTTCCTATCTAGTTCATTCTAAATTAAGCAAGTAAAGTTGTAAGATATTGGAAAATAAAATAACACAGGTTAATGAAGAAATTGACTTATAGAATTTTTCCGGATTTAAACGGAAGTTTTATGGACATTTTATGGGGATAAAGTGGATAGACTTTTGTAAAGTCTATTTACACTATCTGTGGTTGAGGGATTAATAGGTTAATTGTGCTAAGGTTTAAATATGCATAACCTAAGTTTTGCTCTCCTATTTTTTCTCGATTCCTTCTTTCCCCCTCCGTCGGTCAATCCTTCTCTTCCTTCTTTCTTTCGATTTCTCCTCGTCTCCAACCTTTCACTTTCGAACCCGACAGTAGCTACTCACCGCCACCGCCGACTCTTTTTCTCACAGGATCTCCTTGTGCGAGCTCACCGCCATGGCAGTGTCGTCGTGATCAAAAAGGAGCCACTGGATCGACATAGCCACTTCTTCTCCTCCCTTCACTATCGCAGATTGGTGTTCCTTCCTCCATGCAAGCAATGTTGACGCCTCTGCCTTAGCCGTCGACCTTTCCTCTTCCTCCATTGCAGCCACAACTTCGTGGTCAGCATTGATCGAGGTCAATGACACCCTTCGCGCGATGCTACTACCTGCCTCCACCCTGATTTGGGCTTTGCGATCATCATACGAGTCCAGTCGGTGAATTTTCATCTACGTGAAGATTTCTGCTCTAGAGCACAATCTGTTTGATGTCGGTGATTTGTGCTTGTGGAGGGTTCCAATTGTGCTGCCATCGTGGCTGGGAAGAGCATTATCACTGCTACTCAAAGTGGTTTGAAGCTTTAGATCGATGAATCATCAATTCTTGTTCCCTACAACATCTACACCCGATTTTGGTAAAAATCGATTGCCCTACCTTGGATACTATGTGGTTACAGATGTTGGGATTATTGAGGTTGGGTTTCGCCTCCAGTTTGTTTAGATTGTGCAAATCGGACTCATCCGACTGGATCAAGAAGTTGTGCAAGCGAGGATAAGCTATGGTTGATTTCAACGATTGAAGGTAAACCTTGAATTGTATGTTATACATTAGAGGTGTGATTAGAGTAACTAATTCTTGAAGAAGAATGTACAACAATATTGCTAAAATAATTAGATCGGTGTGTAAATCATGATTAGATTTTGGTTAATGTCATGGGATTTACTTGCAGTTAATAGTTGGGAAAATCAGATTCCATTAAGTGGATTAAGAGGTTGGTTGTGATTGAAGTGGAGATTAGGTGAGTTCTGATCTGTTTATGCTATAGTGTGCAGTGGTAATATTGGTTCCTTATTATTGTTGTTGTAGTAGTGTTATTGTTGGATTATATCAGTGATTAGTGGAGACTAGTTTTATTTTAGTTATATTGGTATTCTACGGTTTCAAGACTTTGATACGAGGCAGGTTTGCGAACGTAAATTACAATTAGTATAGTCTACATATCACCAGGGTAATATTCCCTACCCTGGTCAGGTAGTAGCTAAACCCTGATGCATGTGATTTCATATTATTGTCACTTAGAGCTTGACTCCACTCTAGTTTTTTTGTTGCTTGATACTTGCCTTTGCACTTAAAATGCTCTTTAATTGTTGTTATATATTCATTCATCATTGTTATGAATTATAGAGGTTATGGTAAGGGGACCTATAGTGGTTTACCTATGTGTGCGTAGCTAAATTCGGTTGTAGATCCGAATTGTGCAATTTAGATAAATCATCCAGGGATGAGTAATGTTCTAGAAGTAAAGTTGAGTTTTCATATCATATCATGATGATATGTATATATCTATTATGGATCATGTAGTCGTGTATGGACATGTGATTTGTCGATACAGTGTCGCTATGGACTAGAGGTCCTAGCTTGGTTGTTGTCAGGTGTATATGCCTCTCTATAGAATAGAGAGTGTGTTATGGATATATGTATGTGTTGTCGTGCATTCATTCCATTTACATGCTTGCTGGCGACTTGGTCTCCCTTGTGGTTGAGAGGGTCGTCAGTCATCCTGCCTCCCAGGTTACTCGTGTTAGGGCAATCTCTTGCCATGATAAGGTTTTGATGTGTGTGGCAAAGGGTTTAAGTTAGATTGTTATTATGATTTGATATGTGCGTTGGAGTCTTGCAGGGCTTAGTAATTCGCACATGGAGCCTTGGCGAGTTTCACCTCTCATGACTCGGTCCTTGAGTCGGTGAAGGGTGGCTTTGCGAAAGCCGTGCACTTAGAGCATCCGAGGGACCGCCGGACGATGAGCTTGGAGTGAAGCTGAAGGAAGTAGACTTCAGGGCGAGATGCGAAGGATGGCGCTGTAGAGCCGTGCGCTTGGTGCATCCGAGGGACGTGGTCGGACGAAGATAACTTCAAAGGCGAGGGACTCCGAGGGATGAGAGTGAGCGAATGTAACCCGGGAAAGGGGTAGCGCTCTTAGGTGAAACTTGGCCATTTGGCTAAGTGTCGGATGGGATTTTTCGACATCAGTTGACTACCATGTTATGGTAGTCGACTACTCTAAGTCGACGGTGACTCGACTAGTGTTCGAGTCCGGTTCAAGTGCCAACAGTCGACTGCCATGGAATGGAAGTCGACTGCGAGACCACTAGTCGACTGTTGAAGGCATCAGTCAACTGGTCGCAAGTGTTTCGGGTATAGAATGGAGTCGAGCTCGCGGAGCACTCGACTGATCGAGCATCAGTCGACTGATGGCAATATCAGTCGACTGATGTCGGTACCATTAGATGAAATCCAACGTGGAAAGCAGTCGTTATCGAGCAACGACTACAGGACCAGTCAACTGATAGGGACATCAGTCGACTGATCCTATGTCAATGGGAAGAAACCCTCTTCCTCTATAAAGAGGAAGGGTGTGGGGCTTTGGGGGCCTAATGTTCATGCTCTAATCTTCTCCCAAAGTGCCCTAAAGTATTCCCACTCTTCTTACTTGCTATTATTCCATTCTATTATAAGAAGAGGGATTGTAAAGAGGTTACCTCCACCTAGCTTGGTGCAAAGGAGAGATTTAGTGGATTTGGCAAAGGAGTGATTCACCTTGGACGAATCGGGATCGTGGATTAGCGGCGTAGCCGTGAACCACGTTACGACTTGGTGTTAGCATTGTTTGTTTTCTTTGCTTTGTCTTTCTTTGTTTGTATTTGCATATTCCGCTTGCGCTAATTTCTTTGTAGACGAGAAAATTCCACCACCAAACTAAAGAGAGTTATTCACCCCCCTCTAGCCAGCCAACACCACACTACTTCGACCCTATAAGTGGTATCAGAGCCAAGGAAAGCTTGTCGAGGACTATCCGCCACAACAAGCACATTCAAGAATGGCCGGCTCAAATATTCACCCTCCAAAGTTTGAAGGAGAATTCTCTTGGTGGAAAAAGAGAATGGAGGTATTCTTTGAAACCGACTTTGAAATTTTATTAATTATGGAAAACGGTTTCGAGATGCCTAGGAATGAAGAAGGGGAGCTATTGGAGAAATCAAGGTGGAGCAAGAGGCAAAGGGAAGAATACTTGGCAAATTCAAAGGCCAAGAACCACCTCTACAATGTACTCCCCCAACAAGAAGTAAACCGGATTGGGGAATGCTCTAGTGCTAAGGAGATGTGGGAGAAGCTAGTAGAGCTTCATGAAGGCACCTCGGAGGCCAAACTTGCAAGAAGAGACCTCCTCCGCCCCCAACTATCACATATCAAGCTTGAAAAGGGAGAAAAGGTAACCTCCTTACATTCTAGATTCAAAGAAATTTTAATTGGGCTAACGAGTGTAGGAGAAAGACTTTCGAACCGGAATATGCTTATGAAAGCAATCGATGCTTTTCCTCGGTCATCGAAATGGAGTTCAATGGTGGACTCCTTCTACATGTCAAAGAATTTAGAAGTGAGCACCTTGGAGGAGTTCTTCTCAACCATGGAGCTCCACGAAACAAGACTTGAAGGAATAATAGAAGAGCCAAGATTTCAACCTTCAAGAGGAGTAGCACTTTTGGCCAACAAGGGGAAGAAGAAGATGGAGATCCCCTCCTCCTCCGATGAAGCATCCTCCTCTTCCTCCATGGATAGCATGAAAGAAGCCTATATGGTAAGGAGGATAAGGCGTGTTTTAAAAGGTTTTCAATTTAATAAATCTAATGATAGGAGGAGAAGACCAAGGGGGAAGGTCATTTGCTACAATTGCCAAGGGGAAGGACACATAAGGGACAATTGTCCCCTCTTGAATAAAAGCAAGGAGGAGAAGAGAAAGAAGGAAGAAAAGAAGAAGAAGGGGAGCAAGAAGAAAAAGGAAGAAGAAAAGAAGGCCAAAGAAAAAGGGAAGGCCAAGGCACTAAAAGCAAGGACATGGGATGACCCCTCTTCATCATCTTCATCATCATCGGAAGAGAAGAATGTCTTTGTCACAAATTTGGCATTAATGGCTTTTGATGACCTAGACACTTCCTCCTCCGAGCAAGAAGAAAGATCAAGCTCAAGTGGAGAGAGCTCAAGTGAAGGGGGAGCCTCCTCTACATCCTCATCATCGGAAGAGGATTTGGTAAGTGAGTTAACGAATCTTCCCCCTAAGCAAATAATGTCCATGATTTCTAGTCTTACTAAGGATTTATTTAGAGCCAAGAAAAAGAACAAGAGCATGCTAGATCAAATTAAGGACTTAGAAGAAAAATTAGAAAAAGCATGCTTAAATGTAAATGATAATATTTCTTCTAGTCATGATGATGCATGCTCACATGAATGTATGTCATTTAATGTTAGTGATGCATGTATGGATGAAAATAGGGCTCTAAGGGAAAAGGTAGACCACTTGACCAAAGCCCTAGAAAAATTTACAATAGGCTCCAATACCCTTAACATGATAATTGGGAGCCAAAGGGCAAGCTTCAATAAGAAAGACCTAGGTTATAAAGAAAATAAAAATGAAAAGGCCTATAAATGTTTAATTGCTAGGGGTCAAGACAAAAAGAAAGTAATTGCTAGAAAATGGATCCCTAAGGAGTATTTAGTGAACCCCATAGGTAAGAACTTATTTTGTGTTCCTAAATCCATCCTAAAGGGTTAGGAAAACCCTAGGGTAGTCAACCATATGCAATTTACCTATATCATATGTTGGTTGACTTAGGATGTCAGAACAACATTTTTGAAATAGTGTTAGGTGATGATAATGCACCTATAAATAGATAAATCATGCTTTAGGTGATATTTGCCTTATTATCATGATGTAATACCTAATGCATGATCACAATTTGATGAATACATTTGTTTCATGGTCATAATGTGAAATTAATTCATATATGTCTTTATGACCATGTGGAATGATAGGATGATACTTAACCTTGATAGAATTGAATGAAAATAATGGTTAAGTATATACAAATACCTTTAGGATGCATCTCACACTCACCATAGGCTCCCATGATTGAAAACTTAGAATGGGTGAGATGATAGGATGATACAAATGTTCACTAATGTCTATGGCATCTAGATGGTCATTTAAGGTATCAAAATAGCAATATTAGACCAATCATGGGGAAGTCTGTTAGTTATAGCCCTAAGAACCAATCATGTGATGGTTGAATAGGGAACATTTTGTATCATATTCTATAAAGGCAAAGGATTGGTTATTATATTTAAGTCTTGCTTGTGCCAGCTAAACTAAATATAGTCATGCCCTAGAAAAGTAGGTTCTTATCTACAACACATCAATTGGCAGAATTGATTATGAGAGGCTGTAGAGAACACTTTCTAAATGTTCCTAGTCAAGTATTAATATGCAAGGGCAATATTAATACATAAAGACTAGCATGTAGGTCAATTGATGACTTGATCTCACAAGTCATGGATATATGATATCAAGTTGACACATGGGTATATATTAGAGAATATATCTTGAATGACCCGCCATGAGAAAGTTTCATGGATCGTTATATGAGTGTCATAAACTTTCTCATGTGACTATTGGTATGAATAGTCCTCGGACACGAAGTCACTACGGTTCCCTACATAAGGAGTTATGTACTTTGGTATCGTCAAACGTCACCCGTAGCGTGGTGGACCATAAAGCGATTCTTGGGTATATAACAAATTATGCGGAGGGATGTGAGTGATGTAGATGGGATCTATCCCTCTCATATGACGAGTGATATCGGTGGGCCCTTGATTGAGTAGAACTACTAAACGCATGGCCATGCTCGAATGAGTCAATATGAGATATTGAGCTCATTTGTTTGAGTTAGTTTACTCGAGGATCAAGAAACACATAGATTGATCGAGGATGACACGGTCTATGCCTCATTGATCAATCGATATCAAGGATAGAAGGACACGGTCATATATTATAGTAGTCACGGAAGGTTAGTCGGATCTTGACTTATCTCATAACTTGGGTAGCAATGATGTATTGCTAGATGCGCTCATTGCTTGTGTATCTAAAAGAGTTTAGATCCACCGCCAACGCGTTATGAGCCTATAGGGTCACACACAAAGAGCATGATGATTAGAGGAATTAGAGTATTCTAGTTTGACTAGAATAATTTGGGAATAAGCTTAAGTACAAAATGGTTTTTGGACTTTAAGCTTAATGAGAATTTTAGCTAATTGATTTAATGAGATTAATTCAATATGTTACCTCATTGATTTAATAAGATTAATTCAATATGATAACATAAGCTTAATTGAATTAATAAGATTAATTCAATATGATAACATAAGCTTAATTGAATTAATAAGATTAATTCAATATGATAACATAAGCTTAATTGAATTAATAAGATTAATTCAACATGCATGAATGCCACATAAGAATGCCACATAAGCATGCCACATAAGCATGCCACCTAAGCATCCACCTAAGCTAGATAAGGTGGAAGGAAACAAAATGGTTTTGTCTCCTTAAGTGGCCGGCTAAACAAATGTCCCAATGCAATGGATTGCATTGAATGTGTGGAGGTGAAAGGGTTTTTCCAACCCTATAAAAGACCCCATGGAGTGGCCGGCCAAAGCAATGGTTGGTGTGGTTGTTGAGAGCTTGAGGCTTGGAGAGAGCTTGAGAGCTTATTGTTGTGTGGCTTTTGTGAGTGTAGCAAGAAGAGTAGTCTTCTTCTTCCCTTCTCTTTTCCCTAGCTTCCTCTCCTTTAGGGACTTCTCTAGCAAGAAGTAAAGGAGAGCTCCTCTAGTTTTCTTTTGTGAGACAAGAGCTTGCTCGTGTGGATACATATAGAGGCACGGACACTTGAACGTGCTAAAGATCCAACAAACAAAAGGAAGAAGCGGGATTAACAAGGGCACACAACAAAGGTAATCCTCTCCTATAAGATAGGCTTGGTTTAGAGAAATTTATTTTATACGAGTTTGCTTTCGCATGGATCACTTGGAAGGGATCCTAATTTTTCCGTTGCGCATATGCCATTTGGCATAAAGAATTCCCTACAGTGGTATCAGAGCCACTTGCGAAAGATCGTATAAAATAGGTTTTCTCTATTTTATATGTGATATAGAAGTAGGATAAATTTTATTATGAGTTGATAATTGCATTAGCAATTGTCAAACATAATAAAATATCCAATGTCTTTTAAAAGTTAAAATGACATGGTGCATGGTTATGGCCTAGTCCCAAAAGGTTTGTGAATGTGTGTGTGTTGTAATTCTTAAATACGGCCTGCGTGTCATGCCTTCCTCCTAAAATTCTTGTTGTAAAATTAGTTTTAGACTCGATGTAACTCAGTATTTCTCCTTTGTAATGTACAAAAACAAAGATGGAGGGTCCATTGGAAGATGAGGTTACAAGGAGGAAGTCAACACACAAGACAACCAAAAGGAAGCACTTAGGAGAAGATGCTATCCCTAGGTTGACCAATCAATCTTTTCATTGGCTTGAGAAGATTGTAGAATAAGGGCCATAACCATGACACGCTTAGTTTAATATGTATGTGATGCATGTTAGTTTAGCTTGTATGTGATGCATGATTAGTTTAGCTTATATGTGATGTATGCTAATATGTATATGATACATGTTTATTTCTTAATAAGTCAAAAACGATATGCCTACCAAAGCTTGGTACTCACTACTTCCTCGATCATTTGTTATTGGGTTTGCCAAAGCAAAGCAATGCATTTTATCTTGGAAGAGTGCGAGTGGACAATCGTGATGTCCCGCTATCAAACTTGGTTAAGACTTAATTAAGTTTTCTTAATTAGTTAAGAAAGTAGAGGCATATATTAGCTTTGAACATAAGTTTTAAAATTAGTTTTATGTGATTTCCGAACATCAGCTTTGTCTTAGAAGTGGTCGTTGCTCCGATATCCAAGAAGGCCCCTGTGCCTCGCCACAGCCTGGAAGCTGGTTTAGGAATAAACACTAAACTAATCTAAAACTTAACCAAAGCTATTAAAGAGTTACATCAGATGTAATTGGCAAAAGATTGCCTACCTAATTATACTACGTCTTGGGCGATTAGCCAAAGCTAACTCAAGACGAATTTTAATGTGGATCTTTATCCCATATAAATTTATAGCTAAATAGTAGCTATGAGAATTTAGTGGGAGCCTCATTTAATTAAAGGCCTAATTAAATGATTTAGGTATGATACTTAACTTTGCATTTTAATGTTGTAGATCACCATGTCATCTAACACGACACACCCCCTCAACTTGCGATCTGTCCTTGAGAAGGACAAGCTCAATGGAGCAAACTTTCTTGACTAGTATAGGAACTTGAGGATTATCCTCAAGCAAGAACGCAAACTATATGTCCTAGAGCAGGCTACCCTGAAACACACCGCCCATGCCACTCGTCTTTGAAAAGGATGCTTATAAGAAGCATCAAGATGACGATTAGATGTGTCATGTCTTATGCTTGCCACCATGAACTCGAGCTTGAAGCAACATGAGAACATGGATGCCTATGATATGGTTGAGCATTTGAAACAACTATATCAAGGACAAGCTAAAACGCAGCGTTTTGAAGTATCTAAGGCTCTTTTTGCATGCAAGATGCAAGAAGGAACACTGTAGGAACTCACGTACTCAAAATGATTGGGTACGTTGAGAACCTTGAAAGACTAGGTTTTCCAGAGCCAAGAATTGGCAACCGATGTTATCTCGCAATCGTTGCGGGCGTATAATCAATTGTCATGAATTATAACATGAATGAAATTGATAAACCTTTGCACGAGATTCTCGGCATGTTGAAGCTATTGGGCAATCTCAAAAAGAAAGTTAACAACGTACTAATGGTCAAGAAGGGCAAAGGTAAGCGCAAAGGCAAGGGTAAGACCAAGCCAAAGGCAAGGCCAATTCATCCACTTCAAAGGGTAAAGGTAAAGTACCTAAGGAAGGGGATGCTTCCATTGCGGTGAGGACGGACCTTTGGAAGCGGAAGTCTACCTTGAGGAAGTAAAGAATAAAAGAAGTGGGACTTACGCCTCGGTATACACGTTATAGAAGTTAATCTATCTATTTCTTCTACATGGGTATTAGATCGGATGTGCATCTCACATTTGTAATAATGTGCGAGAGAAATAGTAGACAAATGGCAAAAGGCGAAGTAGACCTACGAGTAGGCAATGGCGCAGAAAAGTTCAGGAACATATTCTTTGTCTTTGCCATGGGCTTATCTTAGAACTAGAGGAGTGCTTATATGTACTGCATTGACAAAGAACATAATTTACGTATCTTGTTTAGACAAGAAAAACTTTTCTTTCATAATAAAGGACAAATGTTGTTCCATTTATTTGAATGAAATGTTCTATTGTAATGCACCACTTATGAATGGTCTCTATGTTCTAGATTTAGAAAACCCAATTTATAACGTAAATACCAAGCGGTTCAAATCGAATGATTCGAACCAAACATATCTCTGGAACTGTCGCCTAGGTCACATAAATGAAAAATGCATATCCCAACTCCATAAAGATGGATTACTGGACTCATTTGATTTTGAATCATATGAGGTATGCGAATCTTGCCTTTTAGGAAAGATGACTAAAACTCCATTTAGTGGACATGGAGAGAGCGGACTTATTAGGACTCATACATACTGATGTATGTGGGCCTTTCAATGTCGAAGCCAGAGGAGGCTATAAGTACTTTATTACTTTCACTGATGATATGAGTAGATTTGGCTACTTATATTTGATGAGACATAAGTCAGAATCCTTTGAAAAGTTCAAAGCATTCAAGAATGAAGTACAAAACCAACTTGGTAAGCGTATCAAGCTACTTCGATCAGATCGAGGTGGTGAATACCTTAGTCAAGAGTTTCGTGATCACCTGGCTGAGTGTGGGATAATATCCCAACTCACTCCCCCTGGAACACCACAATGGAATGGTGTATCTGAGAGGAGAAATCGTACTCTATTAGATATGGTACGATCAATGATGAGCCAGACTGATCTAACTACTTCCTTTTGGGGACTAGCTCTAGAGACAGCCGCTTTCACACTTAATCACGTTCCATCAAAAGCCGTAGAAAAGACACCATATCTGATATGGGATCGAAGAGTCCCAAAATGTCTTTTATAAAGATTTGGGGTTGTGAACCTTATGTAAGACGTCAAGTCTCGAGATAAACTAGGACCCAAATCGGATAAGTGTTATTTTGTCGGATATCCAAAGGAAACTAAGGTATATTAATTTTAAAATCCCACACTTGGCAAGGTGTTTGTTGCAAGAAATGCTGTCTTTCTAGAAAGAGAATTTATTTCTAGAAATACTAGTGGGAGTAAAATTCATCTTGAAGAAGTTCAAGATGATGATAACACTAAGGCCTCGATGGAAAATGAACAGGAACCACAAAGTGTTGTGGATGAGGAAATTGTTGCCCAAAGAGTTGTGGAACAAACACCTGTTCAAGTAGACCAACCTCTTCGTAGATCTGACAGGATCCGTCGTCAACCCGAGAGATATTCTTTTCTCTTGACTGACAATGGTGATGTATTGCTTGTCGATCTTGACGAGCCTACATCCTATCAAGAAGCTATGATGAGCCCAGATTCCGAGAAATGGCTAGAGGCCATGAGATCCGAAATGGAATCCATGTACACTAACCAAGTATGGACCTTGGTTGATCCACCTGAAGGTGTAAAACCCATTGGGTGTAAGTGGGTCTTTAAAGTAAAGACTGACATGGATGGTAATAAGCATACCTATAAAGGTAGATTGGTGGCGAAAGGATTCAAACAAATTCATGGTATTGACTATGATGAAACCTTTTCACCAGTTGCGATGCTTAAATCCATTCGGATCATACTTGCTATTGCAGCCTACCACGATTATGAGATCTGGCAGATGGATGTCAAAACCGCTTTTCTGAATGGAAAGCTACTCGAGGATGTGTACATGACATAGCCTGAGGGTTTTGAAGATCCAAAGCATCCTGGAAAGGTATGCAAACTGCAAAGGTCCATTTATGGACTAAAGCAAGCCTCTCGAAGCTGGAATCTTCGATTCGATGATGCAATCAAAGAGTTTGGTTTCATCAAGAATGAAGATGAACCTTGTGTCTACAAGAGAAATAGTGAAGAACAGTTGTATTTCTTGTCTTGTATGTAGATGACATACTTCTCATGAAATGATATTCCCTCACTCGATCTGTGAAGATGTGGTTAGGGAATTGTTTCTCGATGAAAGACTTAGGTGAAGCGCCTATATTCTAGGCATCAAGATCTATAGAGATAGATCTAAAAGATTACTTGGCCTAAGTCAGAGTACATACATTGATAAAGTGCTAGATCGTTTTGCTATGCAAAATTCCAAGAAAGGATTTCTGCCTTTATCACATGGTGTGAGTCTTTCGAAGACTCAATGTCCCTCTTCTAAGGAGGAGAGAGATCGCATGGATAAGATCCCTTATGCATCTGCCATAGGGTCTATCATGTACGCCATGCTTTGTACTCGTCCTGACGTCTCGTATGCTTTGAGCATGACGAGTAGATACCAGTCGGATCCAGGTGAAAGTCACTGGATAGCAGTCAAAAATATTCTTAAATACTTACGAAGAACGAAAGAATATTTCCTGATATTTGGAGGCAATGAGGAGCTAGCTGTAAAGGGTTACAGTGATGCAAGCTTCCAAACAGACAAGGATGACTATAGATCGCAATCGGGGTACGTGTTTTGCCTGAATGGTGGAGCTGTGAGCTGGAAGAGTTCAA
Source organism: Wurfbainia villosa (assembly GCA_025175895.1). Classification (NCBI taxonomy): domain Eukaryota; kingdom Viridiplantae; phylum Streptophyta; class Magnoliopsida; order Zingiberales; family Zingiberaceae; genus Wurfbainia; species Wurfbainia villosa. The sequence continues at coordinate 11,987,939 of CM046005.1, forward strand.
AGCAGGACACAATTGTTGATTCTAGTGAAGCCGAGTATATTTGCATCGATCACGATGAAAGGAGGCTGTTTGTCTCCGTAAGTTCATCAGTGAACTTGGGGTAGTTCCTAGCATTGCAGATCCAATAGACCTCTATTGTGACAACAATGGGGCTATTGCACAGGCTAAGGAACCTCGATCACATCAGCGGACCAAACACATACTGCGGCGCTTCCATCTCATTCGAGAGATCATCGATAGAGGAGATGTGAGGATATGCAGAGTACCGACAGAAGCTAACATTGCAGATCCATTGACCAAGGCTTTGCCACAGAGGAAGCATGATGGTCACACTAGGTCACTAGGTATTAGATATCATAGTGATTGGTACTAGTGCTAGTGGGAGATTGTTAGTTATAGCCCTAAGAACCAATCATGTGATGGTTGAATAGGGAACATTTTGTATCATATTCTATAAAGGCAAAGGATTGGTTATTATATTTAAGTCTTGCTTGTGCCAGCTAAACTAAATATAGTAATGCCCTAGAAAAGTAGGTTCTTATCTACAGCACATCAATTGGCAGAATTGATTATGAGAGGCTGTAGAGAACACTTTCTAAATGTTCCTAGTCAAGTATTAATATGCAAGGGCAATATTAATACATAAAGACTAGCATGTAGGTCAATTGATGACTTGATCTCACAAGTCATGGATATATGATATCAAGTTGACACATGGGTATATATTAGAGAATATATCTGAATGACCCGCCATGAGAAAGTTTCATGGATCGTTATATGAGTGTCATAAACTTTCTCATGTGACTATTGGTATGAATAGTCCTCGGACACGTCACTACGGTTCCCTACATAAGGAGTTATGTACTTTGGTATCGTCAAACGTCACCCGTAACAGGGTGGACCATAAAGGCGATTACTGGGTATATAACAAATTATGCGGAGGGATGTGAGTGATGTAGATGGGATCTATCCCTCTCATATGACGAGAGTGATATCGGTGGGCCTTGATTGAGTAGAACTACTAAAACGCATGGCCATGCTCGAATGAGTCAATATGAGATATTGAGCTCATTTGTTTGAGTTAGTTTACTCAGGGATCAAGAAACACATAGATTGATCGAGGATGACACGGTCTATGCCTCATTGATCAATCTGATATCAAGGATAGAAGGACACGGTCATATATTATAGTAGTCACGGAAAGGTTAGTCGGATCTTGACTTATCTCATAACTTGGGTAGCAATGATGTATTGCTAGATGTCGCTCATTGCTTGTGTATCTAAAAGAGTTTAGATCCACTGCCAACGTTATGAGAGCCTATAGGGTCACACACAAAGAGCATGATGATTAGAGGAATTAGAGTATTCTAGTTTGACTAGAATAATTTGGGAATAAGCTTAAGTACAAAATGGTTTTTGGACTTTAAGCTTAATGAGAATTTTAGCTAATTGATTTAATGAGATTAATTCAATATGTTACCTCATTGATTTAATAAGATTAATTCAATATGATAACATAAGCTTAATTGAATTAATAAGATTAATTCAATATGATAACATAAGCTTAATTGAATTAATAAGATTAATTCAATATGATAACATAAGCTTAATTGAATTAATAAGATTAATTCAACATGCATGAATGCCACATAAGAATGCCACATAAGCATGCCACATAAGCATGCCACCTAAGCATCCACCTAAGCTAGATAAGGTGGAAGGAAACAAAATGGTTTTGTCTCCTTAAGTGGCCGGCCAAACAAATGTCCCAATGCAATGGATTGCATTGAATGTGTGGAGGTGAAAGGGTTTTTCCAACCCTATAAAAGACCCCATGGAGTGGCCGGCCAAAGCAATGGTTGGTGTGGTTGTTGAGAGCTTGAGGCTTGGAGAGAGCTTGAGAGCTTATTGTTGTGTGGCTTTTGTGAGTGTAGCAAGAAGAGTAGTCTTCTTCTTCCCTTCTCTTTTTCCCTAGCTTCCTCTCCTTTAGGGACTTCTCTAGCAAGAAGTAAAGGAGAGCTCCTCTAGTTTTCTTTTGTGAGACAAGAGCTTGCTCGTGTGGATACATATAGAGGCATGGACACTTGAACGTGCTAAAGATCCAACAAACAAAAGGAAGAAGCGGGATTAACAAGGGCACGCAACAAAGGTAATCCTCTCCTATAAGATAGGCTTGGTTTAGAGAAATTTATTTTATACGAGTTTGCTTTCGCATGGATCACTTGGAAGGGATCCTAATTTTTCCGTTGCGCATATGCCATTTGGCATAAAGAATTCCCTACAAAGTCTTATGTTTAATTCATAGACATATTGCCCAAAGATCATGGTTGGATATTTCATATGTTTTCAAAACAATTTCTTACTTTAAAATCTGTGTATTCATGTTTTGAAACAATCCAAAGCAAAACTAGGTGTTAAAATGGATACAAACATGATCAAAAACCTAGTGGTTTTTAAAGCTTTTGGATTTTTGGAAAATACTTGAAAATATAATGATTTTTCATGGACAACTATTTTTCATTGATAAATATACTCACAAGAAATATGTTCCCCAAATTTCATGATTTTTCGAATTTTATAGATTTTCTAGTGCATTTTTGAAATTCACCCTGAAAACCTGAAAAACCCGAAATACATGTGCCAGCCGATTGGTAGTCTGAACCAGTCGACTGGTAGCCTGATAACATGCCCAGTATTTTCTTTTATCTAATTTTAAGGCATGTTTTGGTTTTTGTTTCTCTCTAGACTTGATGCCATGCTACATAAACTTTGTTAATTATTTTTTATGGTGTCAAAGGGGGAGAAATGTATATGTTTAAGTAAGGGGAAATATATTTAGGGAGAGTTTCATGTATTAAGGGGGAGAGTTGCTAATAATGTTATTTACATGCTTTCTTTCCTTAATAGTTTATCAAATATTTTACCTAACTTAAACGGATTGTCACACATCAAAAATGGGGAGATTGTTAGGGCAATCTCTTGCCATGATAAGGTTTTGATGTGTGTGGCAAAGGGTTTAAGTTAGATTGTTATTATGATTTGATATGTGCGTTGGAGTCTTGCAGGGCTTAGTAATTCGCACATGGAGCCTTGGCGAGTTTCACCTCTCATGACTCGGTCCTTGAGTCGGTGAAGGATGGCTTTACGAAAGCCGTGCACTTGGAGCATTCGAGGGACCGCCGGACGAGGAGCTTAGAGTGAAGCCGGAGGAAGTAGACTTCAGGGCGAGACGCGAAGGATGACACTGCAGAGTCGTGCGCTTGGCGCATCCGAGGGACATAGCCGGACGAAGATAACTTCAAAGGCGAGGGACTCCGAGGGATGAGAGTGAGCGAATGTAACCCGGGAAAGGGGTACCGCTCTTAGGTGAAACTTGGCCATTTGGCTAAGTGTCGGATGGGATTTCCTGATATCAGTTGACTACCATGTTATGGTAGTCGACTACTCTAAGTCGACGGTGACTCGACTAGTGTTTGAGTCTGGTTTAAGTGCCAATAGTCGACTGCCATGGAATGGCAGTCGATTGCGAGACCACCAGTCGACTGATGAAGGCATCAGTCCACTGGTCGCAAGTGTTTCGGGCACACAATGGAGTCGAGCTCGCGGAGCACTCGACTGATCGAGCATCAGTCGACTGATGGCAATATCGATCGGTGATGTCGGCTGGATGAAATACAACGTGGAAGCGATCGTGCTATCGAGCAATGGCTACAGGACGATCAATCGATAAGGACATCGCTGATGATCTCGCTTTATCACCGATCGTCCTGTCAACGGGAAGAAACCCTCTTCCTCTATAAAGAGGAAGGGTGTGGGGCTTTGGGGGCCTAATTTCATGCTCTAATCTTCTCCCAAAGTGCCCTAAAGTATTCCCACTCTTCTTACTTGCTATTATTCCATTCTATTGTAAGAAGAGGGATTGTAAAGAGGTTACCTCCACCTAGCTTGGTGCAAAGGAGAGATTTAGTGGATTTGGCAAAGGAGTGATTCACCTTGGACGAATCGGGATCGTCGATTAGCGTCGTAGCCGTGAACCACGTTACGACTTGGTGTTAGCATTGTTTGTTTCCTTTACTTTGTCTTTCTTTGTTTGTATTTGCATATTCCGCTTGCGCTAATTTCTTTGTAGACGAGCAAATTCCACCACCAAACTAAATAGGGCTATTCACCCCCTCTAGCCAGCCAACACCACACTACTTCGACCCTACAACTCGTGGAGGAGTAACTGGTGTGAGGGCAGAGCATTTATTGTGTCGCACTCGCCCCACTATCGATAGTGGTTGTTAGAGTAGCATGCAGTTGTCCTGGGTGCGTGGCACTCGACCACTTATGGGGTAGTGACAATCAAAGTGGCCAACAGCAGGGACCCCTGTTGTGTAGCCTATAGCTTTTTAGCTGATTGCTACTTATTCATACTGCCCACTCGACCACTCGAGAGCAGTGGTTGTTGTTGAGTTGGGACAGTTGTCATGTCATGTCACCTAGGCCACACTGGGGTTGTGGTAGCGAGAAGGGTGCGCAGGCATGCATCTGTATTGTCGTGGTTGACGACGTTTGCATATATATATATATATATATATATATATATATATATATATATATATATATATATGCATCTGCATTGTCGTGGTTGACGACGTTTTCATATATATATATATATAGGTGAGTGTGATGAGAATATATATAGATATAGTCTATATTTATGATTGTTGTGATATTGCATTTGTTTTAGCTATGCTTGCTGGATTTGATTGTACATCATCTTGTATTCTACTTGCATATTCTATATGGTCGTGTGTGGATTACCAGTGTTGAGTTGGTCACACTGTTATATACCTTTGACCAGTATCTTGATGTGATATGGGATGGACTCGGTGCATTGTGTATTTGACATAGAATGTTAGTATGACGGTTTTGTTTATTAAGAGTTAGTATTTACTCTACCATGTTGTAGGTGTTGTATTATGGTACTTATACTCAGGTTGTATGAGTTGCATCATTATCGATCTTCAGGTATGTCAGTACCTTATGTTGTTATTTGTTGATCAGTTGGTTATACAAAAGTTATATCATACTAGTGTATATCTGTTATACCTATAGACAGTATGTTGTTGATATATATATATATATATATATTATGCATGCACTTCTATTCTTATTATCGTTGAGTTTTATACTCACCACCACAGACCCTAGGTTTCTTGTCGCCCAGGTAATAGGTAGTCGACTTCGTGATGGGCTTGGAGCATCGCTGGCTAACATTATCTCATCTCACATCCGAGGGTCATGAGTTTGGGTTTTTCCGTGTATCTCTTGATATGACCTTGGTTTCATTTGGTGGATTGTAGTGTTGGACTTTTGTTGATGTACACACTTGTTGATTCAGGTTTTGGTGATACTTTCTTTATGTTGTGGTTAGTCATACCGATATGCAATGATGTCGAGTTCTTTTACTCTATCTGATGATTTTCAGCTGTGATTCTGGTTATACATATATGTGTATCTTGTGTAATTATGGCCGAAAGGCCTTGTATCAACAGGATATTATGTCACATATAGGGGAGATGTCGTTCGTTTATCGGCTAGGCATACTCTCGGGGCGTGAAAAAGTAAACTAAAGCATGCAAGAGTTTAACTAAATAAGGAAACAAGCAAGGTTTTAGCTCCCCCTAAGTGGTAGCTAGTTTGAGTTTTGTTCACTAAGTGAACTTGACTTTTAGGAATCCAAAATTGATTTGGTCCAACTTGATTGACTAAGCTAGACTTAGGAACCCATGCTTGGACTTGATTCTTAGCGTTTCGGCAAAGTAATGACATGTATGATTTATAGGAGGATTTAGCTTTGTATCCGAGTCCAGACTTGTTGTACACGGCTCGCTGAGATCCAAGCATCATGTTGAGATACTTGGAGCCCGAAGTGAACATTTCCAATGATCCGGTTAGATCTTCTACTTGCATTTTCAGGATCGAGTTCTCTTCCTCAAGCTTTGCAACTTGAGTTGAGTCTCTATCCTTAATTTGGCAAGTCAAAGTCTTCGAGTTGACTTGCTCCTTAAGTACTTGGACTTCCTTAAGTAGTGAGTCGACTCGATTCTCGGACTTAGATAACTTCCTACCTAGGCATGCAATTATATTGTACAACTTATCTTCTAAGGGAGAAGTTACCTTATCTAGTCCTTCGAAAATGGATGTGGATCCGTAGCTTCTCTCGAATTTGGAATCGGACTCGTACTCGGAACTTGACTCGGCTCCGGAGATCAATTTGGCCATGAACGCCACGAAACTTCTCTTCATGTCTTCTGCGTCCGACTCTTCCAATGATGACTCATCCCAAGTTGCCTTAAGCGCTTTCTTCTTCTTTTCCTTTTTTGGTTTTTCTTCCTTTTTTAGGTTTGTGCAATCCGACTTGTAGTGTCCCTTTCCGTTGCACTCGTAGCATGTCACTTCCGATCGGGGTCTTGGCTTGTTATCAATAACTTTCTTAACGTCCTTCTTCGTAAACCTCTTTCTCCAGTTGAACATCTTCTGAACCATGTTTATGATTTCATCTTCTCCGTTTGACTCCAACTCCAACTCGTCTACGGATTCACTTTTTGCTTTTCTTTCCTTTTTCATTGAACTTGCCACTAAAGCAATACCATTCTTGGTTTGACCCGAGTTAGCTTGTTCATATAGTTCGAGTTCGAAAAATAATTCGTCTAATCTAATTATGGAAAGATCCCTAGAAACCTTATAGGCATCGACAATCGATGTCCATAAGGTATTTCTCGAGAATGCCTTAAGTGTATACCTAATTAAGTTCCTATTTTCTATTTGGTGGCCTATTAAGTGTAATCCATTTAAAATGACTTTTATCCTTGTATGAAGTTGACTAGCATTTTTATTTTCATTCATTTTACAATTAAATAATTTATTTAGTAACATATCTCGTTTAGCTATTCTAGTGTCATTTATACCTTCATACAATTCAATTAATTTATTCCATAATTCTTTAGAGTTTTCGAATGGACCCACCCTATTGAACTCTTCTTTGGTAAGTCCACATTGCAAGGTGTTAAGCGCCTTGTAATCAACTTGAGTCTGTTTTCTAATATCCGCGATCCATTTTTCCGGTTCTAACAACTCACCCGAGTCGTCTACTAGAGATATGAACCCTTTCCTAATCGAAATTCAAACCTCTATATCGGTTTTCAAGTAACACTCCATTCGCTTTTTCCAGTAGGAAAAGTCCCTTCCGTTGAAGAGAGGAGGGTGAACAGTGTTAAACCCTTATAAGTGTGACATTCCTATCTAAATATTTTAACAATAGATTTTTATTTAAATTAATTAAAGTTGAGGATTATTCCTAGAGTTGTTTAAAATAAATAATATTTTGTAAGAATTAAATTTACACTAAGTGCACAAATTAATAAAAAATTTATTCTAAGCAAAAATTATTCTAGAATAAAAATTAAACTAAGTGAAGAAATTAATTAAAAATTAATCTAATATAGAAAATTAATTTAATTAATCTAATATGAAGAAAATTAATTTAATTAATGTGATATGTAGAAAATTAATTATTCTAATGCTGAAAAAAATATTTTAACAATTATTTTAATTCAGTAAAAAATATTCTAACAATTATTTTAATGCAGAAAAATATTCTAACAATTATTTTAATGCTGAAAAAATATTCTAACAATTATTTAAATGTTGGAAAAATATTCTAACAATTATTTTAATTCAGAAAAAAAATATTCAAACAATTATTTCAATGCAGGAAAATATTCTAACAATAATATATTGCTGGAAAAATATTCTAACAATTATTTTAATGTAGAAAAATATTCTAATAATTATTTTAATGTAGAAAAATATTCTAGTAATTATTTTAATGTAGAAAAATATTCTAACAATTATTTCAATGTAGAAAAATATTCTAACAATTATTTCAATGCAAAAAAATATTCTTACAATTATTTCAATTCAGAAAAAATATTAAGAATTAATCTAATGCTAGAAAAATATAGAAAACTATCCTAATGCTCTCGATGGTGGTTGCACCAAATTTGGAGCGCCCCGCTCTGATACCAATTGTAGGATCGTAATAATCCGAGAGAGAGGGGTGAATCTCAGAGTTTATAATTTTCTTTTATTTAAAACTTATTTTATATTTTCAAATATGAGTACGCAGCCGAAATTAAATGCAATTCAGACACAGTCAGTTTACTTGGTTCACAATGCTAACTGGGTTACTACTCTAAGGCATGTAGCTCTTCCTAGAGCTACCTCGACGGGTAATCACTATAGTACCCTCCGATTCGAGAACTCTTGACTTCGGAGGGGTTCACTTTTTACAAAAGGTAAGAGATGGGTAACACACTACCCTCTCTTTGAAGTTAAGTACACAAGCAAAAAGTAATATAGAAAACTACAAGTTACTTTATACCGACACAGATGAAGGCTTGGATGTAGGCACGAGGTGTCGGAAAAGCACCTTTGTGAGGAGTCGAAGCTTTTGTGAACAAGAGTAAATTTTGATACCACTTCGGCATAGTAGTAGTGTTCTACTCGAATCTGGTCAAGCACTTGTTTTATAAACCTTTTCCAATCGACTGGAATGCCTTCCAGTTGACTCCACATCAGCTCGTCGATATGGAACTTCTGGTCTTCCAGTCGATTGAAACCTCTCTAGTCGACTCCAGGACACCTAGCTCCGCATCGAGAAGTTTCCCACTTCAGTCAACTGAAACTCCTCAATTGACTGAAACACTTTCCAACTATAGTGTTAGATCTTCAACCGATCACCAGCTAATTCTGGCAAGTGTGTATCCAGTCGACTGGACTTCAGTCGATTGATCCCTGCAAAATGAGATTAGCACAAATAGATAAAATCAAATGTGATAGAAGTAGTAATACTGCTCGATCTCGACTACTAAGTCTCACGTGGACTTTCTGTCTGATCGATGCCTAGCTTTGTCCCCCTACAGAGAACTCATCCTCACCTCATCACTCGAGGCTTACCTGTCGGCTGCCAGCAAGACTTACCACTCTTGACATCTGATCTGACCCACCAGGTCTTCCACCAGCTGTCCGGTCTGCTTGACCAAGCTGGACATTTTTCCAATTGTCTGGTCTCCTGACCCAATCGATCTTCATGTCAAATGTCTGGTCCATGCGACCCATTTGGACTTCATGGCTAGTGTTCGATCCTCTTGATCTATCGAGTCAACTGTCTAGTATCTGGTCAATATGACCTACTAGGACTTCCTGTTAAGTCTGCACACTTAACACTGATATTAGAACGCAAGTAATTCCTAACTTTAACTACGGTTCATACACAAAACCAAGGAGTGATGCTCACTGCGTCAACAATATATACTCATCCGGAGCATCCATGAGTATGTGTATATATATATATATATATATATATATATATATATATATATATAACTTACATGATTTTTTTATTCTAAACGCCTCATGGCCCACAACTTATGCGCATAATGGAGAATGCACAGTAGCTTAATCGTCACCCTGAGTAAGCACATTAATGAGAAATGCACAGTGTTTCTTTTCATCAGAACTCCCCACTGCCCTCATTGCTCGACATCGCCATTGAGCGTCGAATTTTGATCGTGATCCGATCGACTTTGAATCCGATCACACCAAGATCGGATTCCAATAGGATTGTGCCTTAAATTTTACTGTGGTCCGACTAACATTAGAGTTTGGGTCGATCACAATTAGATTCTGATCGGATTGCAACAGGAATCGATCGTGATGTTAGCGACCACAATTAGGTTGAATTCTGATCGAAATCTAGTCAGAATATGATGGTGGTTCGGTCGATCAGTTGGTCGGACGACGGTGAATACTACGATGGTGACCTCGATGGGTTCAGGATTGACTATAGTGCTCATCAGAGAAGAACGTCACAGATAGAAGTACTATGCATTTCCTATTTACTATGCAATCTCGTGAATTGAACAGAGATTTGATGACCCGCAATATATTGCATATGGAAGCACAATGATTATATATATATATATATATATATATATCATTTTTTTTATTTTCTCTTCATTTTCTTAAGATTTTTTTTCTTGTTTTTCTTTTTGTCGAGATTTTTTTTCATCCAGAATTTCTTTCCTTTCTCGATACACCTCCGAGTTATAGCCGCATAATCTTGGAGATTTAATCTAGACCGTTCGACGAATGGTGAAGATTAAATCTATAGCAATTTACCAAATCGCATTCTCCATGTTGGGAAATACCGAAATCACATAGATAAGTTTCAAAATTACCTAATCATGTATCTCTTTTCGGATTTACCCTCCGCTCATCCGTGTGCTCGTCCCATGCTCATCTGAATCGAAACCATGCTCTGAGCTATGTCATCACAGAGTCCGAGTCATGTTACAGCGAAGAAAATCGCTACTCTGTCCGAGCCGCGTCATCATAAAATGACGAAGGAGAAAATATGAATGAGTGAAGTTCGAAGGCAAAGGGCGAAGGTAAGTACGACTGTTCATTTCCAACGTCGATTGTGTTTCGTTGATGTGCACCACTCCACTCTGCATCATTTTCCAACCACTGCCTATGGTGAAAGAGAAAATACGAACGATGCACCTTCTTCTTGAAAAGGTAATCCTAAAATCACTCCAAATCTCCTAACTTTTCGTTTCTTTGTTTTCGGTGGTCTACACCAGCCCTTTGGTAGCTCCCAAAACTTTAGCGACTCTATAATTTCAAAACTTGACGTTAAGGTATAAAGTACTATTCCAACGATTCCAAAACTCATAGCATTTTAGAAAAAATCCTAAAGTATCTTCGGTGGGATCAACCTATTTTTAATTTTCCCAGTCACAGCTTGGTGATATCTAAAATTTTATCGAGGACGAAGCTTTAAGTTCTAATCAGCTTGACATGTATATTTACTTATACCAAATTGTGAATGTAAATGTATTTTTCTTATCTATAGATTAGCATGACTAATTGTTTTAACTCATTTTACAATTGGACTTTCATGATTTCTATTATTGTTTAGATATTTTTAAATTTGTTACCTCTATTAATATTTTAAATAGTAATATAAAGTGCGGTTATGATTTAGAAGTTGTTTGTTGTTATAATGATAAAGCCTAAAATGCTAGAAAGATACACATATTATGATATATCGATCTCCTCCACCCATGCAAAGTGATTTGTAAATATTCACAAACTTAACAAAATTCTTCTCACAATATTGTTAATTGTTGAATGTATCAATACAAGGATGATGAAATTTGTGATGACATGTTATTGGTTATGATGGAATCTATTGATTCAAAAATAGAGAACCGACATCGATACTTATGTGATAATCCAAATATAATTGAGTGCTACCAATATGATATCTTCAATTTCCTCTAGTGGTCTGGTGAATGTCGGAGAGACCACCAATTATAGATTCAATTTGAATGAACAAGCACCGCTTAGTATTGAGGAAAACCCAAGTCATACTACTATAGATTTGCAAGATTTATTTGAGGATACGTGGTCTGAACAAGAATTTAATGACAATAGAATGGAAGTCAAAATTCAAAGGGATGTATCTGAGGATGATTACTTAGCAAATGATATGCACTATTCGTTAAGTGAGCCAGTAAATACTAACGAATATAGCGATCTTGAAGAAGAATTTCCAATAGTTGAAGATCCATATATATCACTTGTTCCATTGCAAATACTTGAACCAGTTGACCATAGTGAATTTTTTATTGGTCAGATAATGTATTTTTAACTTTCTCAATATTAATTTAATTCAACTATAGTGTGCTAACATAAATATTTATTATAGGTTTACACAATGCAAAAATATTTTAAAGCCGCACTTGCTGAGTATGCTATGAAAAGATGATTCAGATACAAGATTAAAGACACAAGAAAAACTAGAGTTAAAGCAATTTGTTAGTGAGAAAATTGCACATGGACAATAATTGCAAGGGGAGATATTGAGTTCACGGTTACAAAATATTTATAACATCACTAGTGCGGTCTTTCCTTGAATATGACTGATCATCCTACATGCACATCTTCTTTTATAGCTTCTCAGATTGAAAATCATTTTCTATCATCGGATAAGTATAGACCTATAAACATACAGAGATAGATGAAATCATGATATGGAGTGCATATATCATATAGAAAGGCCTACTATGCAAATCAAAAAGCTCTAAATAAGGTGGTAGGTGATTTTGATAAGGATTATGGTGATCTCCCTAGATTTTTATGAGAGCTAAAATATAAAGACCCAGAAACATATGTTGTATTGAAATCAAATGGTTATCATAATTTCCAACGATGTTTTTGGGCATTTGGTGCATGTGGAAGAGTTTTTATATCATATATTCGAAAACTAATTGGAATTGATGCAACACACTTAAGAGGCAAGTATCCTGGTATTTTATTGATGGCCACATCAGTAGATGGCAATGGAAATCTACTTCCAATTGCCTTTGCAATTGCTGAGGTAGAGTGTGGCCTAGCTTGGGAGTGGTTTTTAAACCATCTAAAGATATTTTCAATTGATCATAAGGTAGAATATATTTATAGGGAATTTAGTTAAATTTCTGTATGTTTCTAAGTACATTCTTATCGGATGAGGCACATAATAGAATGTTGATATGGTTATTAAAAATTTATTACGATCACTTAGATTGCGAATAAAGTATCCTATTAGTCACTTCTTAATATTTAAATTCATGGGACATTAGAGGAACCAACTATTAATTTTATTTGTCAAAAGTTAGGTTGACAAGATGCTTAAAATTAATGGATCTTTTTAAAACTCCTCTTACAAATTAGATTCTATCGTAGATCCATATTACGATGGCATTGATATTCTTGATTTATTAGAGTTATAACAAGAGGTATAAGCTTGTTTACTTTGATTAGTGTTCTTTTGTATTATGTATATAATTGTTTACAATTGTATGTGGCTAATTTACTTGGACCCCGAGGACAAACACAAAAACCGGCAATCCGTACATCGTCTATTCCGTGGCTAATCGAAGAAAAGAGGTAGGTTACTTGAACAACAAGTTTGTTCAAGTGACCACTCTAATCGAATAGAACGATGATGAATCGGTTGCTTGGGTAATCCCTCTTTGTCAAGGATTAATTTTTTTAATCCGTGGATGTAGATGGGATCACCATACGTAAGCAACCAAGTTGAAGTGGGAAGCGAAGCCTCGGTTCCACAAACCTTCAAGTGGTATCAGAGCCAGGTTTCTGATTTTGTGTGTTTAGGATTCGGTTAATTTTATACACTTATCATATATTGTATGTGTCGGATGATTGTAGGATGTGCGTAGGCTAACTTTTTGGTTGCAGGCATTGTTGGATATTTGACGTCGCTAGAGGGGGGGTGAATAGCGCGTGACGGTTCGTAGATGGAATTCGTTCGCGGTTGTCTCTACAATTTCGTTAGCGCAGCGGAAATAGAAAGATAATAATGATAACAAAATATACAACACGCAAACACAAATATTTAACGTGGTTCTGAACCGCACCGTTCCTACTCCACGGATCGAGCTCTACGAGCTCTAGTGATGCACACGCACTCACTAATCACAAATACTCCTTCTCGACACAAGTCGGAGGTGGAGAAACCCCTTACAAGTAATCTTACAACAATAAGATACAAATACAAGCAATTACAATAATGAAATACAATGCAAGTAAAGAAAACTACTTTACGATTGCCTTTGGATTGCTTGATTGCTTGGTTGCTTGAAATCACCTTGGAGACCTTGATTTACAACAACAAATCGCTCCAAAACCCTCAAGAAACTGATGCCAAAATTTTCCATCACGAGCTCCTTATAAAGCTTCAACCTGTGCTAGAAAAAGTCGATCAGTCGACTGATGCCACTGTTATTGTGAGACAACGGCTAGATTCACGCTGGATAAGTCCAACGGATCTACCATTAGTCGACTGATCAAACCCATCAGTCGACTGATGGTGTCCTCACTCGACTGCTGCTCCCAGCAGTCGAGTGAGACTACACTCTATGGCAAAATTCCCGAGCACCAGTCGACTGATCATGTAATCAATCGACTGCTCGGGCCATCAGTCGACTGCCATCCTCTGGCAGTCGACTGCTAGGCCACTTCCCGTAGTCAAACCCTAGTTGACTCGGTCCAGTCGACTGCCACATGGCACCAGTCGACTGGCACACCTCAAACATGAGGTTTTAGCCCAAGTATGGTGCCCCCATACTTGCTAGACCACCCTTAGCCTAGACCTAAGCCTTCTAGCCACCTCCATCAGCCTCATGCCTCTCGGATCCCTCCAAGTCATCCATGACTTGTTCATCCATCGTGCTAGCCTTCAGGTGCTTCCATCGACTATGTCATGCTAACGGTGTCTACACCACCAAGGCACATTGGACTTACGCCGCCAAGACTCCGCTTGGACTTTACGCTGCCAACCATTGAACTTATGCTGCCAAAACTCCCGCTTGGACTTTACGCAGCCAATATTAAACCCCTTGGACTTCTCATGCCAAGACTCAAACTTGGACTTTCCCTTGCCAACCCATGTTGGACTTCTCAAATGCCAAGTGTCCCACTTGGACTTTCCATGCCAAGAACCCAAGACTTGGACTTTCCCATGACAATTACATTGTCATATGTTTTTGTCGAACATCAAAACATCACTCGAGTCAAACTCGAGTCCTGGGCCGATTGCACCAACAGGCATAAGATCCAACTATTATGGTCATATGTGTGTAATATTATTTGAATCCTCGGGGTTGACGAGGCTAGTATTTAATTTTTTGTAATTAAGTACGGCATTATTTAGCCACTCCTTTATTTTAGTTTACTTTCAATCTAGATTTCATGTACACTCTTTCGTGGAGTATAGGATTGATGGATGTAAATTAAAATAATTTTTCTCGACTCGGATCTCTGGATGGCTTGTACATGGCGTAGGGAGGAGCGGACGAGATGGCGATACGACGGGAGGCATATTGGAGAACAAAAGCTATAATAGTTGGAAAATATTTTTTCATATTTATTTCTTCTTGTTTTATATGCATGTCGTGTGCTAGGAAAATTTCTCAATTTTAAATTACTAAGTGGGAGAGGGATATTTTTTATAAATTCTCGCAGCCTCCATTACGATTTGAAATGTGATGCAAACAAACTAGCACGTCAGCTCTAAGTGCCTTCCTCCCCATCGAATGAGTTTGTTTTGTGGATCACAGGGTTGAATATGGTTATAGGAAATTATTTAGGAGCGTGTGTATTTCCCCATC
This sequence comes from Wurfbainia villosa, assembly GCA_025175895.1. Taxonomy (NCBI): domain Eukaryota; kingdom Viridiplantae; phylum Streptophyta; class Magnoliopsida; order Zingiberales; family Zingiberaceae; genus Wurfbainia; species Wurfbainia villosa. The sequence goes on from CM046005.1 coordinate 12,003,229, forward strand.
AGAAGGCACATAACCTGATATAATTGCCTTGGTATCGAGTAATGGTGAACACTTAGATGCAAATAGGAGTATCCTCCCCATCAGAGTCACTGCTTTTATTTGTAGAGCCGAAGAGGAACCAACTATTAATTTTATTTGTCAAAAAGTTAGGTTGACAAGATAATAAAATTAATGGGTAAAACCTCCTTTTACAAATGTAGAATCCGTATACATCCACACGATCGTGGCATACGATATTCTCGGTGTTTTGAGGTATTGGTTGATTTTAAAATTTTATTGATTGAGGAATCAATAATTTTTTGAAATCTAATGTTTTGATCTATATGATTCTTAGGTTTTTCAAAAATGAATTTCAACCCACTTGCTGTGATACTAAAAGAGAATAAACTTACTGGACCCAATTATGTTGATTGAAAAAGAAATCTTGATATTGTCTTGACTGCTGAGGAGTACAAGTATGTACTTTTCGAAGAGTGTCCTCCTAAGCCTGCGGATGAATCTGGGGAAAAGGAGAAAGAGAGTTATAAGAAGTGGATAAAGGCTGATGAGATGGCGCGGTGTTACATTTTGGCTTCTATGTCAAATGTATTGCAACATCAACATCAAGTCATGCCCACTGCTTATGACATGATGCTCAATCTCAAGGAGCTTTTCAGACACCAGAATCGGGCTGCTAGGTAGGAAGCCATGAGGAACTTGATGACGACCACCATGATCGAGGGAACACCTGTGAGGGATCATGTTCTCAAGATGATGGCTCATTTGAATGAGCTAGAATTCCTTGGAGCTGAGATCGATGGGGAAACCCAGGTCAATATCATTCTCCAGTCTCTACCTAGGAGTTTTGAGCAGTTTCGCCTGAACTACAACATGAATAAAAGGTTGTATTCGTTGGCGAAGCTTCTGACAGAACTCCAGGTGGAAGAGGGGCTTTTTCGTCAGAGTGCTCAGGCTCAGGCCATGGTTGCCCAAAAGGTTTCTACTTCTAAGCTGAAAGGCAAGAAGAAGAAGAAACAAGGTGGGGCAAAGGTGGTGGGAGGATCTCAGGGAGGAGTGAAGAAACCGAAAGGCAAGTGCTTCACTTGCAAGTAGACTGGACATTGGAAGAAGGACTGCCCCAACCCAAAGAAGAACAAAGGTATATCTTTTGGTCTAGTCATTGAAACATGTTTAGCGGTGTTATCTATCGGCACCTGGTGTGTAGATACAGGAGCCACTGATCATGTCTGCAATACTTTGCAGGGGTTTCAGGAAACTAGACGACTGGTTGAAGGAGAGATTACCGTTTACTTGGGCGATACTACGAAGGTAGCGGCTGTTGCAGTGGGAGATATTTATTTGACTTTTGAGAGGAATAAAGTTTTGGTTTTGAAAAATTGCCTTTATGTACCTTTATTTAGAAAGAATTTGATTTCGGTTTCTAAATTATTTATGGATGGATATTAAATTTCTTTTAATGACAGAATTGTTATAAAAAAGAATAGGGAGATTATATGTTCTAGTACATTGATAGGAAATTTATATACCCTTGAACCAAAAGCTCCCACGATGCAAATAGAAGTAAATAACTCATCTTCTAATTTTAATAAGAGAAAAGAACCTTCGAAAATGAACCAAACATATCTTTGGCATCTAAGGTTAGGTCATATTAACCTAAGTAGAATTCAAAGGTTGATAGCTGATGGACCTCTCGGTTCATTAGTGGTGAAAGATTTCCCAACCTGTGAATCTTGCTTGGAAGGTAAAATGACCAAGAGGCCTTTTAAGGCCAAGGGGTATAAAGCCAAAGATATGTTGGAATTGGTTCATTCTTATTTGTGTGGTCCTATGTCTATCCAGGCAAGAGGTGCTTTTGAATATTTCATCTCTTTTATAGATGATTATTCAAGATATGGATATATTTACTTGATGCGTCGCAAGTCTGAATGCTTTGATAGGTTCAAAGAATTCAAGGCTGATGTAGAGAAACATCAAGGTAAAAGTATCAAGACACTACGATCTGATCGTGGTGGTGAGTACCTCTTAGGAGAATTTAGGAATTACTTATCAGAGGCTGGGATTCAATCCCAATTGTTTGCACCTGGCACACCCCAGCAGAATGGTGTAACGGAGCGAAGGAATAGGACTCTTATGGAGATGGTTAGATCGATGATGAGTTATTCTGAGTTGCAAGATTCGTTCTGGGGGTATGCTCTAGATACGGCAGTGTATATTCTGAACTTAGTACCATCTAAATCAGTGCCTTCTACTCCCACAGAATTGTGGACCGAGCGAAAGCCTAGTCTGAGACATATTCGGATTTGGGGGAGTCCAGCACATGTGCTGAAGGCAGATTGTCATGCCCCGAGAGCATGCCGAGCCGAAAATCAAACGGACGACATCTCCCCTGTACGTGACAACATTTTAGGTTAATACAAGGCTCATAGGCTCACAATAACAACATAACATATACAGTAAATACAACAACTACTCAAAGCACAGTGGAAACATAATACAACAAGCTACACACATGCATAATGGTATAACTAATACATCACAACAACACGAAACCTCGACAAAATCCGAATCTACAACATAGTACATCAGGAAAACTCCAAATACTTAACAACATGTACAGAAAGCCCAAAACAAACACGGGAGCCTCAGAAGTGAGATGAGATGTCAGCCAGCGGTGCTCCAAGCCGTCACGAAGTATTCTACCTATTACCAAGGTGACAGAAAAACCCAGGGTCCGTGGTGGTGGTGAGTAAAACTCAACAGGTAATAGAAAAACATGTATATATGTAATATCACATGTATTTCAACAACATAATCTATAGGTACAATAGGTATATCAGCATAGTATATAAATACAAGCATATACCGTTTAACCAAATGAACAACGTAAAATGCAGACATACCTGAAGTCTGCTACGCTACTCTGATCCAACCTGAACATATATCCAACATATATATAACAGGAAGAGTAAGATCAACTCACAATATACTCAAGCTACAGGTCAAGGTATCTAATGGTCTGTCCAACACATACCAATATCCGACACAACCGTATAACATATGCAAGAAGTATGCATGAATATGATGTACAATCAAATGCAGCAAGCATAATACAATCAAATGCAACATCACAAAAAGCATATATATATAGACTGCATCTATAAGTGTATACTAATCACAATCATCCATATATATATATATATATATATACATGTATATATGTATATATATGACAATATGCAAAAATATCATAAGTCGGCAATGCAGCATGCATGGTCATGTCGGCTCACCCTAAAGCTACCACGACCCTAGTGTGGCCTCGGTGGCTCGAGCATGACAACTGTCCCAACTCAACACCAACCACTACTCTCGAGTGGCCGAGTGGGCAATATGATCGAGTAGCATATAAGCGTAAAGAGCAAGCTACACGATGGGGGCCCCTGCTGTTGGCCACTCCGACAGTCACTACCCATGAGTGGTCGAGTGCCACACACACAGGACTACGACACGCAAATCCAACTACCACCGTCTATAGTGGTAGAGTGCGACACCACAATGCTCTGCCCTCACACCGGTTACTCCTCCTATGAGTAACCGTGGAGGTAGGATGACTGGCGACACTCTCAATCGCAAGGGAGACCTCGTCGCCAACGTGCATGCAAATGACATGAATGCAATGTATCACATACAGACATCCACCATAGACTCTCTATTCTACAAAAAGTCATACTAATTAGATCAACGCACTCTCTGTTCTGCAGAGAGTCGTACTCAACTGATCAACGGACTCTCTATCTTGTAGAGAGTCATACTCAACTGATCATAACTCTCTATCCTATAGAGAGTCATACTCAACTGATCGATGCACTCTCTATCCTGTAGAGAGTCGTACTCGACTGATCATAACTCTCTATCCAATAGAGAGTCGTACTCTACTGATCATAACTCTCTATCCAATAGAGAGTCGTATTCTACTGATCATAACTCTCTATCCAATAGAGAGTCATTCTCAACTAATCGACACATTTTCTATCCTGTAGAGAGTCGTACTCATCCGATTGTAACAAGCTAGGACCACCAGTCCGTAGCGACACACTAAGTATCATTCCCCTGACCATTTAAACAATACATGGTCGGTGGTAACATGCAACCTAAGGGTATTAGAATTAACCCTACGTTCAAAACATTACCTACCCACAGATGACCTCTTTGCCCAATCTACTATCAGGTTGTCATCCGGACTTTACTATTCACACTTAACTAAATAAATTTTAGGTTACTTACATCACCTATATATATAACTTCTAATCATGATAAAATAAACATGATAGCAGCAATGGAGTTAATAGCCAACGGTAAAGTATCAAGCATATGATAAATAAGAATGGAGTCAAGGTAACATGATCATATAAGATGATCATGCATCTAAATCTGAATGCATTAAACTACCTGACCAGGGTAGGAATCACCCACCTATTATGCAGACTATGTCGATAGTCTTCACGTCCATGAACCTATCTTGAATCAAGGTCCTGAAATCAACATATACAACTAGATTATGTTATCAATTCCAATATTAGGATCAAATCCTTATCCTACATCAACTAACTGAACAATTTCTACCACTAGCTCGGTAATCACTGTACCAACTATCAATTTAATCATAGCTAAATAAATAACATCTCAATTTACAGTTAAAGTGACAATTCATAGCATTTACCTAGTTTCAAATCCAGGATAAGATCTTCTTGATCCAAGGTAGAAAATCAGTTCTGTACCATCCAATCTATATCAACCAAGCCGAAAACACCACCCACAAGATTACTATAAGTATAATCTCATATTCATAACATTCAAGCTAAAACTTACCTAGCCCAATTCAACCACCACAACCTCTTGATCCACCTTAGAAGATCCAATCCGCATCGATTGACTGAACTGCAAATCAAACCCAATTTTAACAATAAGTATATAAACAGACTTACCAGCAATCAACTATGGTAAATCTGCAAATCTACCCTTTATTGGGCACAATGAGGCTAGGCGACGAAGCTGCCACTTGCGGTGGAACTCAAAGGCGATCGCTGAACAGGGCATCCATGATAAGTGTTGCAACTTGAAGCCGGCGGCTTGTGGCAATTCACAGAACAAGCGAAAGTTGAGATCCATTCACGGCAAATGCAGTGATAGCAACTAGCCAAGCACCCTAAGACTGCAAAGAGAAAAGCAATAGTGTTGGGATCTCGATGTCGGCCAAGAGGGGGGGAACGACGGTCGGAGGCAAGATGAGCTCACGACAGCAGATACCAGAAAAAATAGGTTGCGAATATATGCAAGGGGAAATGCGCTGCAGAGATCAAGAAGAGGTTGACAATAGCATCTCTCATCCATGGCGATGCAGTACTGATCTGCTTGCACAAGGAGCCGACGAAGGACAAGGATCCGAGAATGGGGAAGATCGACTGAGGAAGGGAGGAGACGGTGAACTGGCTAACGAGCCAGAGATCAATGGTTGTGCACGATCGAAGAACACAACAAGAGGACACATATCTTGTCGATCTTAGCTTGCTGTGGCTTGGATCGACGGAGGGTGGCACTAAGAGGGAATACACAGTAGACAAGGCAACCAACAGCGGTGGAGCAGCGACCAAATTCAGCGGCGACGTCTGGCTGCGTGACAGCGAAGACAGGGCTGCGGCGGGGCTCGGGGAGGCGACCATGGGCACCGGCAACGAGCTCCTGGAGAATGCTCGATTGATGCCGGTGGCAGTGGAAGGGAGACAGCGATCGAAGGAGAGATCGGCGCTGGAAATATGACAGGGGAGGAAGAGTCGTGATGAGGAGATGAAGAGGAGGTGTGGCGAGTGGGATTAAATTGAAGGAGAAACCGCAGATAATGGACAAATAGAAGAGGAAACGGGTTTGTGGATCGCGGATCAGGTTCGAGATTAACCCGGCACCTATTAACCTATTAATCTTAGGGTTAGATTAATAAATCCAATTAACTCCTAGACTAGGATTTAAACTCATTTTAAATCCTGAAAAATTTCTAAAAACTCTTGAAAAATTCCACAAGCTAATTTCTTAATTAGCAAGATTTTTTTTTCGGTATCTTACATTCTCCCACACTTAATAAAATTTGGTCCCCAATTTCGTACTAACATATGAGAACCAACTCACGAGATTTCTTGAACTACAACATGCCTCAAGTGAACAAATGCGGATATCGAGCTCGGATAGTATCTTCCATCTCTCATGTAGCCCTCTCATCAGTAGGATACTGTCATCCGACCTTTACGAGTCAGATGGTCTTGTTCCGCTACTGTCGCTCCTTGCGACCTAAATCGTTTCACCCCTTTCGAAGGTGAAACACGTAGAAATACCTATCCCCCAACTGAGAATTTCTAAAGGCCTTCGCCTCCGATCTACGTAACTCTTCTGTCGACCCTGTGTCTCTTATAACCGTCATCCGATGATGCGCACCAACTCTGCATCATGTTGATACTTTGTGGCCCCCAACAGCTGTCATTCCCCGACTTCCTCCCAGAACACAAGAGATCTACAGGGTCTACCATATTGGGCCTCAGAAGAAGTCATCTGAATGGATGAGTGATAATGGTTCTTACAGCCAAATTCCATTAAAGGAATGTGATTCTCCCAACTACCTCCATAATTCATGACACAAGATTTGAATAGATCCTCCAACGTCTAAATGATACACTCAGACTGTTCATCTATCTGCGGATGAAACGTTGCAGTAAGCCGAAGCTCTGTGCCCATAGTCTGGTGCAGACCCTGCCAAAATTGCGAGATAAATCGTGAATCTCTATCAGATATGATACTCAAAAGTACCCCATACAATCTGTTAATCTTCCGACAATACCACGCTGCCGGATGGTCCAACAAGTATGACCCACGAATAGGAAGGAAATGAGCTGATTTGGTCAGTCAATCCACAATCACCCAAATCGCATCACGTCCTTTACTGGTTTTAGGCAATCCCGTAACGCAATCAATCGTGACATGCTCCCACTTCCATTCCGGAATCGAAATTTTCTAGAGCAATCCAACGAGTTTCTGATGTTCAGCCTTCACCTACTGGCATACTAAACATCGAGCAGCAAAATCTGCTATAACTCTCTTTATACCATTCCACCAGTACAAACATTTTAGCTCTTGGTACATCCGAGTACCATTAGGATGAACAACACATCTCGAATGAGGTGCCTCCAGTAGCAACACTTTATTAAGCAGATGCGTGTCCGGAACACATATCCAGATTAGAGACGGGGAATTATCTTCTCAAAAGAGAACTCCATCAACCATTCAAAATCCACTCTACCACACACTCTGTAAGTGCATGGAAGACTATAGCGATCAATCTCACTTGTTACAACTGTTTACGCCAGCAACTCTATAGTAGCTACCCAGTAGCTAGTCAAAAATCCATTAGCACTTGTGCTCCATATCACTACAAATCCAAACAATAACTGCTAAAGCCTCATCATGTATATCACAGACTATCTCGTAGTTTCTTAACTGACGTAGGCATAAGATATGCCTCATTCAATTGCATCGAAATCGTTTCGATCCCTGAAATGATACATCCGCGTACAACCTCCTTTTTATCCACTCCAAAAGGATTAACTAATACTTGCGTAAAAGTTAACCGCTATCTAGGTCCTGTAAACTGGTTTCATCAGCTTCCGACTAAATGATTTCCAACATCACCTTTAGCAAACAAGTCTGTGGTATACTAATGCTTAAAAGCATCCCATCCACATTCGTAGGAATAACAAAATCAATACAAGGAAACAACAACTATGGTGGTCGACTGCGCAACTCCAACTACCACCATCAACAGTGGCCAAGTTACGCAACTCCAACAACCGTAACCTGATCAAATCGTGTACAGAGTACATGATTCTCAAATCCAGGGATGACTAAATCGTTAATTAGTCTAACAACTTAATCAGAACTCATACAATTCATACCAAGTATGAAATTGTCATCTCTCTACACACCTGCATTCCCTTTACTCTAAGCTGATGATATATATTAATCATCACAACGACAATGATAATCGTATGACATCATGTCACTACAATATCAACACTCCGGTCATAAACCAACCTTAGAGTATACACAGGTGTCCTTAACCGATCTAGATAGATCATCTATCCACAACGAAGGATATTCTTCACAACAACTACTGTATTCCATCATCGATAATTGATGCATACTTTCAAAGGTCCATCTCTCTTTCAACAAAGAGTTCCGGATCTTCTCAAGGAGAAATACTGGAACAGATAATTATCCCCTCCAATATCTCCTATAATAACAACTTACATTCTTCGAATTCCTATAGTATTTAACAATACTGATACCAACAAAACTATCACTCGGTATGTGATCTTCGATTCTAGAACTATTTCTACAATCATTTCGATCGCCTACTCCACTTGTCTATACAGCGGCAAGCCTTGGAGTTCATCCGAAACTACATCCGAATACTCTCAGATTATATGCACATCCGAGAGCATATCGTACCATACTTCCAACAATTTGACCATCCGTAAGGATATGTCTACAGTAAAGTTTATCTATCAAAGTTTAAGGTCCTCCCTTGACTTCTTAATTGTTGGTCCATATCTCACCTGACGATAGAGATACCACCGACTCACGAGTCGATGTATAGGAACCATTCTAATCCAAACTAAAAAATGTTCTAGACAAGGATACCTGTAAACTACAAGTATCTCCCAATATATTAACCTAGAGGGTAACTAAAGTAATACACTGAATGATCAATTATCTGTCGATCTGATCCAAAGGCTCCCCGCAGGTCTCAGCCTTTCTACAAAGAGAACAAGATTAGATCCAATAGTCTGCAATAAAATGGTCGCATTTCCGTGATGAATGATCCGAGGATTTTTCCTAGATCATCCGATCCTATCACTTAATCCTACGAGCTACAACTGTAGAATACCGAATAGATACGACCATCGTTATATACTCTCTCCTCCGTACTAAGCAAATTCACATCTGGGGTAACTGTTGTTGTTGTCTGCTGAATCTTCTATGATGTCTTCTGCTAATACTGCTGCGTAAATCACTTCCCTTGAAGGGAAGTATCACAGAACTCCAATCATGCCTAAGGTAGTAGGTTGCTGCTGATGAGATAACCCAATCTTCGATGTTGATCTCCACTGTCGAGACGGTGCATCATCCTCCCGGAATACCATCGATAGTCTTCAATTGAGTCTTCAAAGTACACCTCCTCCACTATACTGGTTGCTCACAATAGCAACAGATGAACTGATCCAATGGATAATCTGACTTTGTGTGTCTTCGTGATCTGTACTGCACGCACATAATCCCTTCGGAGTCTTTGTTCTGATTTTTCTGATGTGCATGAGAACATCCTGATGATCTATGGTTGGTCTTCTATAATCGAAAAATGGCTCCAGGCCTATGACTCCGATCTTGCTCCTTTTGTCCAACATTCTTCCGGCAGGATCTGGTAGAAGATCCCGACATCCTAATCCAACTATAAGCCAATAACTCTGGGTGGCTTAAATCATCCATCCATCTTCTTGAGCTATTAGGTGGTCATAACCTCTGTAAGTCTCACGATTCTACACAGTACACTGTTACTAATCGATCACCCTTTTCTTGAAGCTCGAGAATTCCTTACAATGTGTCACTAAAAGTGACACGGGGAAATACTCTCTTTCAACATCACTAAACTATGATCAAGTGATATATTATTCTCCGAAGATTATTATACCTTGCATTTCCACCAAATACCAGCTTGATCCAGATAATGGTATGCAAATAACTCTACTTTCTCTGTATAAGACGAGTTAAGTACTCAAAAGTACCCTTAAAGTTATACAACCCCGTACGAACGCACTCAGGGATCAAAATGTCTATGAAACACCGTATTCTAGCCTTCCGCTATCTGCATCAACAATAACCTACTTGTCTTGTCCATTACCCAATAGGTAATGATCTGACTAGCATAATTAGTGAAAATCTCTAAGACTATAGTTTCTAATTTCCACAAGAAATGTGACGACTTGACCCCTATTTTCTGACTCGGTATCAATCGGCTCTCAAAGGTAAATCACCTTTTCGACATAGGTTCAAGACTCACAGACTTAACAGGTTGTTCCCGTAGTCAACTAATATCACGATTACGAATAATAACCAGTATACTACATGTTATTCCTTGTTATTAACCTTAAAAGCATAGTCAACTAAAACCGGGAGTATAAACCCTAAAGGCCACTCCGGTTGGTCGCCTCGGTGGATGACCCCTACTACAAGTCTGCACAGATGTCATAACTCTAATTGTATACACCTGTTGAGCAAGTTTAGATAAACATATAACTAACTATAAGTTATCAGGGATTCTTACCTTGTGCTGCTTGGAGCTCAGGTCGCTGTTCATCTCATCTCAAAAACCAAAACCGAGTAAATCGACTCCCGAGAATCCAAGACTCTACACAAAAATAACATTGTATGGCATCGTAGAACCTAGGGCTCTGGTACCACTAAAGTTGTCACGCCCCGAGAGCATGCCGAGCCGAAAATCAAATGAGCGGCATCTCCCTGTGGCAATATTTCGGGTTAATACAAGGTCTGTAGGCCCAAAATAACAACATAACATATACAGTAAATACAACAACTACTCAAAGCACAGTGAAAACATAATACAACAGGCTACACACATGCATACCGATATGACTAACACATCACAACAACACGAAACCTCGACAAAATCTGAATCTACAATATAGTACATCAAGAAAACTCCAAATACCTAACACCATGTACAGAAAGCCCAAAACAAACATGGGAGCCTCGGAGGTGAGATGAGATGTCAGCCAGCGGTGCTCCAAGTCGTCACAAAGTCTTCTACCTGTTACCTGGGCGACAGAAAAACCCAGGGTCCGTGGTGGTGGTGAGTAAAACTCAGCAGGTAATAGAAAAACATGTATATATGTAATATCACATGTATTTCAACAACATAATCTAGAGGTACAACAGGTATATCAACATAGTATATAAATACAAGCATATACCGTCTAACCAAATGAACAACGTAAAATGCAGGCATACCTGAAGTCTGCTACGCTACTCTAATCCAACCTGAACATATATCCAACATATATATAACAGGAAGAGTAATATTAACTCACAATATACTCAAGCTACAGGTCAAGGTATCTAATGGTTTGTCTAACACATACTAGTATCCGACACAACTGTATAACATATACAAGAAGCATGCATGAATATGATGTACAATCAAATACAGCAAGCATAATACAATCAAATGCAACATCACAATAAGCATATATATATAGACTGCATCTATATATGTATACTAATCACAATCATCCATATATATATATAAACATGCATATATGTATATATATGGCAATATGAAAAAATGTCATAAGTCGGCAATGCAACATGCATGGTCATGTCGGCTCACCCTAAAGCTACCACGACCCCAGTGTGGCCTCGGTGGCTCGAGCATGACAACTGTCCCAACTTAACACCAACCACTACTCTCGAGTGGCTGAGTGGGCAGTATGATCGAGTAGCATATAAGCGTAAAGAGCAAGCTACACGATGGGGGTCCCTGCTGTTGGCCACTCCGACAGTCACTACCCATGAGTGGTCGAGTGTCACACACGCAGGCCTACGGCACGCAAATCCAACTACCACCATCTATAGTGGTAGAGTGCGGCACCACAATGCTCTACCCTCACACCAGTTACTCCTCCTATGAGTAACCATGGAGGTAGGATGACTGGCGACACTCTCAACCACAAGGGAGACCTCGTTGCCAACGTGCATGCAAATGACATGAATGCAATGTCTCACATACAAACATCCACCATAAACTCTCTATTCTACAGAAAGTCATACTAATCAGATCAACGCACTCTCTGTTTTACAGAGAGTCATACTCAACTGATCAACGGACTCTCTATCCTGTAGAGAGTCGTACTCAACTGATCATAACTCTCTATCCAATAGAGAGTCGTACTCAACAGATTGACGCACTCTCTATCCTGTAGAGAGTCATACTCGACTAATCATAACTCTCTATCCAATAGAGAGTCGTACTCAACTGATCGACACACTCTCTATCCTGTAGAGAGTCATACTCGACTGATCATAACTCTCTATCTAATAGAGAGTTATACTCAACTGATCGACACACTCTCTAACCTGTAGAGAGTCGTACTCATCCGATTGTAACAAGTTAGGACCACTGGTCCATAGCGACACACTAAGTATCATTCCCCTGACTATTCACACTTAACTAAACAAATTTTAGGTTACTTACATCACCTATATATATAACTCCTAATCATGATAAAATAAACATGATGGCAGCAATGGAGTTAATAGCCAACGGTAAAGTATCAAGCATACGATAAATAAGAACGGAGTCAAGGTAACATGATCATATAAGATGATCATGCATCTAAATCTGAATGCATTAAACTACCTGACAAGGGTAGGAATTACCCACCTGTTATGCAGACTATGTCGATAATCTTCACGTCCATGAACATATCTTGAATCAAGGTCCTGAAATCAACATATACAACTAGATTATGTTATCAATTCTAATATTAGGATCAAATCCTTATCCTACATCAACTAACTAAACAATTTCTTCTATTAGCTCGGTAATCACCATACCAACTATCAATTTAATCATAGCAAAATAAATAACATCTCAATTTACAGTTAAAGTGACAATTCATAGCATTTACATAGTTCCAAATCCAGGATAAGAGCTTCTTGATCCAAGGTAGAAAATCAGTTTTGTACCATCCAATCTATATCAACCAAGACGAGAACACCACCCACAAGATTACTATAAGTATAATCTCATATTCATAACATTCAAGCTAAAACTTACCTAGCCCAATTCAACCACCACAACCTCTTGATCCACCTTAGAAGATCCAATCCTCATCGATTGACTGAACTGCAAATCAAACCCAATTTTAACAATAAGTATATAAAAAGACTTACCATCAATCAACTATGGTAAATCTGCAAATCTACCCTTGATTGGGCACAACGAGGCTAGGCGACGAAGCTGCCACTTGCGGTGAAACTCAAAGGCGATCGCTGAACAGGGCATCCATGATCAGTGTTGCAACTAGAAGTCGGCAGCTTGTGGCAATTCACAGAACAAGCTGCAGTTGAGATCCATTCACGGCAATGTTGGGTTTCCGGCACCGCGGCGTGTGTGTGTTCGATCATGTTTCGTAAACATGAACACAGCGGAAGCAATTAAAAATAATAAATACTCCTATTTATTACAACACACACAACACACGCATGCTTTTACAACAAGTGTAGACATAACCGTAAATTAAAATTGCAATAAAAGGAAATTAACTACGTTATACCTTTCGTATGACGTGTAGCGGGAACGGCATCAACCGGAACGATCCTCGTAAGAATCGTCTCTATCCGTATCCACGCCGAGCTCCTCGGGATGACTTCGCTAAGTCACGAGCTTCGTCTTCGTACGGGTTACTAGCCTCGTGTTGAAGACGACGTGATCGAGAGATGATCACGATCCGAATCCAAATTCGGATCCAAAACGAGTTCTCAAAACTCGCTTCTCCGGAGAGGTATTCGTCAACCGTTTGACGAATCCTTCGTCCTCCACCTCAGAGGATTACCGAAGATCAAATCCCCGGTAAGTTAGCCGCTGTCGGAGCACTAACCGTCGTCCAAACGACGCTCCGATGAGAGGAGAAGAAGCTGTCCAGAAAACTGGACAGCTTGGTGGAGGAGTAGGCGCCGGCCAAAACAAGGAGAGAAAAGGCTCACCTTGATGCCGAACCTTTAGGAGATTACCGGAGGGTCGCCGGAGGTTCACCGGCTGGAGCTTGGACGCCGGCAAGGGTCTTGGACGGCGGCACAAGGCTGGGCGGCGGCTGCTCTTGGGTTGGCGCCGAAAACTCCTCCAAGGAGTGGGCGGCAACTCAAGGGGGGGGGCTAGGGTTTGGATTAGTTAGGGTTTAACAATCCCTTAAGCCCACTTTTATAGAGAACTAATTCTCTTAATGGTTAATGGATCATATCCATAAAGCCCGTTAACCCGCTCCATTAAGATAAGTTAAAATAAACCAAACCATGATGGTTTATTTTAAGTTAAAACGAACCGAACCAACTTTTGGTTCATTCGTTTAAAATAAACCAAACCCTTTGGTTTATTCTCATCCATTGGATTAGAACCAAACCATTTTGGTCCATCCATTACTTCTTCATAAGACGCAGCCCATCCACGCTTCCATTGCGACTGAAACAATTTCATGCTCGCTTTATGTTTGGTCCAACCAAACATAGTTTCTCTCGGTCTGAGAATCTCATTCTCAAGCTCGTTTTAAATCCTTTGGATTACACTCGTTGTGCGTGTGACCAAATAGGTTCTCGGTTTATGTTGGCCGTCTATAATTAACCATTAATTATAGAGCGATCATGAGTGGCACCTAGTAGTACATCATGATCCCCAATTAGCAGAAAAGATCAGCGGTTGATCAAGAACTATTTACGAAACCCTTCAAGATGGCTCGAATGAATCGTGCCCCATTCCCTTCACTCATCTTATACCCACTTGGTTCAGGACATGGTCTATTGTGTCAGTCCCCACTAGGCTGACTACGTCACACCTAGCCCAAGTATCATTTCCTCGTCCTACGGATTCTAGTTACTCCACATGTATCGAAGAGTACTTTACTCTAAACATGTAATGCTTTGGCCAAAGACTTTAGTAACAATCCGACGAGAGGCCATGGGTATACATCTCCTCGCAAGGAGTGGTGAATCCTTTATAGGCTATTCAAACACCTTCAATCATTTCGACTTATACCCAATCATCCCGGGTCCACATCTCCTCGGAGATGTTTGCTTAAGATGTCAAAGCATAAGTCTCCATGATCAAGATGACTTGAATACCGCAAGTCAAAGGAACATCGCACTTAAGCCACAGTAAGAACTTCATTGACATATCTATATATGCAGAGAACCATATGAAGTCTTACTGGTCACTCCAATGAACTAGTTACCATAACTAGCATCCACGATTAACTCCGGACATCACTATGTCTCCAGCCAGTGAGAATCAGCTGCTTGGATACACCAAGGAGTATACCTCGTGCTAGTCTCAACAGAATTGATGGTGTCCAAATCCATCAATTCATCGACTAGGGATAATTCCGATACATCACAATTACACATGTAGAGATACTCACTAGTTGTGATCCAATCACAAATTCTCTCATGCTGTGAATCGTATCGTGGACATTGATAAATGAGTTTAAGATCCAATCAAATACATAAAACATGTATACTCAAATAGTGAATCTTCATTTATCATATAAATGGTTCATACATAAGGCGATTGCCTTAGGACATCTCTCATATATTACTAACAGACTCCCACTTGGCCTAATGCCAATCGCTATGATATCCAATACCATAAGCTCTAACATGACCCTCAAACTTACTTTGAGGTAATGCTTTAGTCAAAGGATCCGCTAAGTTCCTTTCAGTGGGAATTTTCTCGATTTGTATTTCGTTCCTACTTATGATCTCTCTGATAAGATGATAGCGGCGAAGCACATGTTTGGATCATTGATGAGACCACATCAAGTTCATAGATGAACTTATTGATCCAAACCGCTTCCTTTGTTGCTTCCAAAGCTGCAATGTATTCTGCCTTAGTGGCAGAATCCGCTATAGTGTCAAGCTTGGAACCTTTCCAACTTATTGCGCCTCCATTTTAGGTGAATACATACCCAGACTGAGACATGGAATCATCCTTGTCTATCTGGAGCTGGCATCCGTATACCCACGTATCACCATGTACCCTTCTCCATATATTAGGAACGCATCCTTAGTTCTTCTCAAGTACTTAAGGATCGTCTTAACAGCCACCCAATGATCCATTCCTGGATCAGACTGGTATCTGCTCGTGACACTCAGAGCATACGATACATCGGGCCTTGTACATAACATAGCATACATGATAGATCCTATTGCGGATGCATAGGGAATCTTACTCATGCAAATCCTCTCGTCTTCTGTGCGCGGACACATAGACTTCGAAAGGTGTTCCCCATGCCTGATGGGTAGATAACCTTTCTTGGATTCCGACATGCTAAACCTCTTTAGCACTCGGTCTATATATGTAGATTGCGAAAGACCAAGCAACCGTTTCGATCTATCTCTATAGATCTTAATCCCAAGGATGTAGGTTGCTTCTCCCAGGTCTTTCATGGAGAATGTCTTGGATAACCAAACCTTAACTGACTGTAAGATTGACACATCGTTTCCTATAAGTAATATGTCATCGACATACAATACTAGGAACACGACTGCACTCCCACTAACCTTCTTGTACACACAAGGTTCGTCTGGATTTTGTGAGAAATCAAACTTTTTGATTGTCTCATCAAAACGAATATTCCAGCTCCTGGATGCTTGCTTCAATCCATAAATGGATCGTCACAATTTGCATACCTTGGTTTTATCAACCGATGTGAAACCCTCAGGCTGTATCATATACACGTCCTCGAGCAGGTTTCCATTAAGGAAAGCTGTTTTCACATCCATCTGCCATATCTCATAATCATAATGAGCCGCTATGGCCAGGAGCATCCGAATGGATTTAAGCATAGCTACAGGCGAATAGGTTTCGTCATAATCAACACCTTATTTTTGATGATATCCTTTCGCCACCAATCTAGCCTTATAGGTAATCACATTACCATCCATGTCGGTTTTCTTCTTGAAAACCCACTTGCACCCTATAGGCTTTATGCCTTCAGGTGGGTCAACCAAGTTCCAAACTTGGTTTTCGTACATGGAATCCATTTCCGACTTCATGGCACCAAGCCACTTATCCCTTTCTGAACTTGTCAGCACTTCTTCATAACTGGTAGGCTCCTCATCATCAATGAGTAACACGTCGTTCGATTCACTTACGAGAAATCCATATCTCTCGGGAATATTGCGTGTTCTGCGGATCTACGAAGATGTGGTGTTACAATAGGTCGACCGATTGCTCATCACTATGAGTTGTGGTGTTGTGCTCACCGGGTATCTCATCAATGTCTATTTGAGTCTCTCGAGCCTCCTCAAGCTCGACG
The DNA here is from genome assembly GCA_025175895.1 of Wurfbainia villosa. NCBI lineage: Eukaryota > Viridiplantae > Streptophyta > Magnoliopsida > Zingiberales > Zingiberaceae > Wurfbainia > Wurfbainia villosa. The sequence continues at coordinate 12,020,433 of CM046005.1, forward strand.
ACACTCCCACTGTTTTCTTGCAAGAGAAACTCTTTCTCTAGAAACACAGCATGCCTTGAAACAAACACCTTTTGTTCCACGGGATGATAGAATTGGTAACCCCTTGTTTCCTTAGGGTATCAATAAATAGACATTTATCGGACTTAGCATCGGTTTGTACGTCTGATCACTTCACATAAGCGAGACAACCCCATATCTTCAAGTAAGATACATGAGGTTTCTTACCATTCCATATCTCATATGGAGTAGTTGAGACTACCTTGGTAGGCATTACATTTAACAAGTAAATGCTATCCGAAGTGCATAACCCCAAAAGGACTTGGGAAGAGTTGCATGATTCATCATTGACTGATCATGTCCAACAAGGTCGATTCGCCTCTCAGATACACCATTATGCTGTGGTGTATAGGGCGGAGTCCATTGAGACAATATGCCATTGTCTCTTAGATAATCAAGAAACTCTTGACTTAAGTATTCACCACCTCGATCCGATCGAAGTATTTTAATACTCTTGTCATGTTGTTTCTCTACTTCATTTCTGAATTCTTTGAACCTTTCAAAGGCTTCAGACTTGTGTTTCATCAAGAACACATACACAAACCGTGAGTGATCATCGGTGAAGGTAATGAAGTAGCTATAGCCTCCTAATGCTTGAGTTGACATAGGTCCACATACATCAGTATGTACTAAACCTAGTAACTCTCCCACTCGTTCACCTTTTCCAGTAAAAGGTAACTTAGTCATCTTGCCTTTTAAGCATGATTCGCATGTATCGTATGAATCCAATTCAAACGATTCCAGAATTCCACATCGGTGTAATTCGGACATGCGTTTCTTGCTTATATGGCCAAGACGACAATGCCACATATAGGAGTCTATGTGATTATCCTTTCGAGCAGCGTGTTGCTCGCCGATATTGAAAATGTCCTTTGGATCGTCCAGCGTATAAACACCATTGCTTAAAGTTCGGTCCATAAAGAACCCCATTCAAAGTTATGTAACAACAATTGTTACTAAACGTCAAATGGAAACCATTTCTATTTAAACAAGAAATAGAAATGATGTTCTTTATCAACAAAGGAATATAAAAGCAATTGTCCAGTTCTAAGACAAGTCCTGCAGGGAGTTTCAACAAATACGTTCCGATGGCGAGTGCAGCAACCTTTGCTTCATTCCCAACACGTAAATTTGACTCTCCCTTGACAAGTCTTCTTCTATTCCTTAGCCCATGTATGTCATTACATATATGTGAGCCACACCCAGTATCCAATACCCAAGTGTCTAAGGAAATAGAATGACAATCAATAAAGAAGATTTCTGAAGAAGATGGGGCATCGGATGCCTTCTTCTTCTTCATGGACTCAAGATAAATCTTGCAGTTTCTTCGCCAGTGGCCTTCCTTGCCACAGTGATGGCAAGTGCCCTTTTGCGCTGGTTCCGCCTTCTTTGCCTTTTTCTTTCCTTTCTTCTGTTCTTTTGCCTTCCTCTTAGAACCTTTCTTTGAGGAATCAACTAACAGAACCGCCTTCTCCTCATGCTTCACAGAAGGCTCCACAGTCTTCAGCATATTGAGGAGCTCGGGAATGGTGGATTCCAATTTGTTCATCCGATAGTTCATCACAAATTGCGAGAAACTCTTGGGCAAACAATGCAGAATTAAGTCAATACTTAACTCATGATCCATCACAAAACCGAGGATAGCTAGCCACTCGATGTACCCGTTCATCTTTAGCACAAACTGTACTACAGACGAACCTTCTTGCATCTTCGTGGTGAAGAGGAGCCTAGAGACCTCGAACCTTTCGGATCTCGCTTGCTCATCGAACAACTCATGAAGATGGAAGACCATAGTGTTAGCATCCATATGCTCATGCTGCTGCTCTCGGTACCATCGCCGCTAGCATGATGCAACTCGCCCTCGAGAATGCCACATGCTTACGATAGACCAACATTTGATGCAGGTTGCATCGTCCTTAGGACGGTCAAGAAGAGGCTCTTCAAGGACATATGCTAGCTTTTCCGCCTTGAGAACAATTCTCAGGTTTCTAAGCCAGTCCAGGAAGTTAGGCCCAGTCAGTTTGTTCGAATCCAAAATAGTGCGTAAATTCAAAGACGTCATGATCAATTTATTGACCTAGAAATACAAAACGAGCATATATGAGAAAATGATTTTAAAATGCATCAATATACATTTATAAATCCCATTCATTTTTCGAATTCAAAAACCCCAAAATCACTTCGGGAGATCGTAGGTCCATCTCCGAATGGGCTGATATCCATCATAGATAAGAACAACCTTGGAGTGAGTCCAACAAGCCATTCTTAGCTATGATGGTGGGTATCAAGTATACCGATTACATATCATGTATATGTAACTATCACAATGTGCTATCAACTAATTGAATGTTCACACATACATTGGGTTGTTAACACATTAACAAGTATGCATCATATGCATAGAACCCAACTTCACCTCTCTTCACATCGACCTTGGAGTGAGTCCAACAAATCGATGCTCCAAGTTAAAGCCGACCCATTAATCGCGAAATAGTTTTAATATGGTTAGAGCGCATTCAACCAATTAGCCAGGCTTGGAGTGAGTCCAACAACCCAAACTAACGATTGACCTCTGACTCTTACCATATTAGAGTTAAACTATTCCAATGATTTGAACATGTTCAGGTTCGAGTCGGGCTTGGAGTGAGTCCAACAACCCAAACAAGAAACAGAACTCTGGTTCTAACCATATTAATGGAAGGTGTAGGCTTTAATATTGAGTTAGGGTTTTATGTCTCATCCTCTTTGCATGCAAATAACTATTATCTACATGGCATGGCATACATGGCATACATCTACATGTCACGACACGCATGGCATAATGTTATGCATCTAATGCAATTACATGGCATACAATTATGTCATGTATATATTTCCTTATATGTCATAACTATTTATGGAAATAAAATATGTTTAAGATTTGATTCTCCAAATCAAATCATAATTAAATTAGGAAACAAATTTCCAAATCAAATCACATATTTTATTCATGGAATTATTTGATTAAGGAAAATCTATTTAGGAAACCAATTTCCTAAATCATTAAAACTACTTATGGAAATAAAATATTTTAAGATTTGATTTCCCAAATCAAATCATGATTAAATTAGGAAACAAATTTCCAGAATCTAATCAAATATTTTATTTATGGAAAATATCAATTTCCATAAATACTTCCAACTTTCCCAAAGTGGAAGATTTCCATAAATACTTCTAGACTTTCCAAAATTGAAAAATTTCCATAAATACTTCTAAATTTCCAAAATTAGAAAATTTCCAGAAATACATTATGACTATCATAAAACCATTTCGATTATGTGAAACACAACTGGCTCTGATACCCTTTGTTGGGTTTTAAAGCCGCCGTGGCGTGTGTGTGTTCGATCATGTTTGTAAACATGAGCCACAGTGAAGCAATTAAAAATAATAAATACTCCTATTTATTACAACACACACAGCGCATGCTATTACAACAAGTGTAGACATAACCGTAAATTAAAATTGCAATAAAGGAAATTAACTCGTTATACCTTTCGTATGGCGTGTAAGCGGGAAACGGCATCAGCGGAGCGATCCTCGTAAGAATCGTCTCTATCCGTATCACGCCCGAGCTCCTCGGGATGACCGCTAAGTCACGAGCCGTCTTAAATGCGGGTTACTAGCCTCGTGTTGAAGGCGGCGTGATCGAGAGATGATCACGATCGAATCAAATTCGGATCCAAAGCGAGTTCTCAAAACTTCGCTTCTCCGGAGAGGTATTCGTCAACCGTTTGGAATCGCCGTCCTCCACCTCAGAGGATTACGAGATCAAATCCCGGTAAGTTAGCGCTGTCGGAGCACTAACCGTCGTCCAAGCGGCGCTCCGATGCGGAAGGAGAAGAAGCTGTCAGAAAACTGGACAGCTTGGTGGAGGAGTAGGCGCCCGGCCAAAACAAGAGAAAAAGCTCACCTTGATGCGAGACCTATAGGAGATCACGGAGGTCGCGGAGTTTCACCGGCTGGAGCTTGACGCCTGGCAAGGGTCTTGACGGCGGCACAAGGCGGGGCGGCGGCTGCTCTTGGGTTGGCGCCGAAAAACTCCTCCAAGGAGTGGGCGGCAACTCAAGGGGGGGCTAGGGTTTGGATTAGTTAGGGTTTAACAATCCCTTAAGCCCACTTTTATAGAGAACTAATTCTCTTAATGGTTAATGGATCATATCCATAAAGCCCGTTAACCCGCTCCATTAAGATAAGTTAAAATAAACCAAACCATGATGGTTTATTTTAAGTTAAAACGAACCGAACCAACCTTTGGTTCATTCGTTTAATATAAACCAAACCCTTTGGTTGATTCTCATCCATTGGATTAGAACCAAACCATTTTGGTCCATCCATTATGTCTTCATAAGACACGGCCCATCCACGCTTCCATTGCGACTGAAACAATTTCATGCTCGCTTTATGTTTGGGCCAACCAAACATAGTTTCTCTCGGTCTGAGAATCCCATTCTCAAGCTCGTTTTAAATCCTTTGGATTACACTCGTTGTGCGTGTGACCAAATAGGTTCTCGGTTTATGTTGGCCGTCTATAATTAACCATTAATTATAGAAGCGATCATGAGTGGCACCTAGTAGTACATCATGATCCCCAATTAACCAAAAGATCAACGGTTGATCGAACTATTTACGAAACCCTTGATGCTTCGAATGAATCGTGCCCCATTCCCTTCACTCATCTTATACCCACTTGGTTCAGGACATGGTCTATTGTGTCAGTCCCCACTAGGCTGACTACGTCACACCTAGCCCAAGTATCATTTCCTCGTCCTACGGATTCTAGTTACTCCACATGTATCGAAGAGTACTTTACTCTAAACATGTAATGCTTTGGCCAAAGACTTTAGTAACAATCCGACGAGAGGCCATGGGTATACATCTCCTCGCAAGGAGTGGTGAATCCTTTATAGGCTATTCAAACACCTTCGATCATTTCGACTTATACCCAATCATCCCGGGTCCACATCTCCTTAGAGATGTTTGCTTAAGATGTCAAAGCATAAGTCTCCATGATCAAGATGACTTGAATACCGCAAGTCAAAGGAACATCGCACTTAAGCCACAGTAAGAACTTCATTGACATATCTATATATGCAGAGAACCATATGAAGTCTTACTACCGTCACTCCAATGAACTAGTTACCATAACTAGCATCCACGATTAACTCCGGACATCACTATGTCTCCAGCCAGTGAGAATCAGCTGCTTGGATACACCAAGGAGTATACCTCGTGCTAGTCTCAACAGAATTGATGGTGTCCAGATCCATCAATTCATCGACTAGGGATAATTCCGATACATCACAATTACACATGTAGAGATACTCACTAGTTGTGATCCAATCACAAATTCTCTCATGCTGTGAATCGTATCGTGGGCATTCAGTAAATGAGTTTAAGATCCAATCAAATACATAAAACATGTATACTCAAATAGTGAATCTTCATTTATCATATAAATGGTTCATACATAAGGCGATTGCCTTAGGACATCTCTCATATATTACTAACAGGCAAATGCAGTGATAGCAACTAGCCAAGCACCCTAAGACTACAAAGAGAAAAGCAATAGTGTTGGGATCTCTATATCGGCCAAGAGGGAGGGGGGGAAATGATGGTCGGAGGCAAGATGAGCTCACGACGGCAGATACCAGAAAAAATAGGTTGCAAATATATGCAAGGGGAAATGCACTGCAGAGATCAATAAGAGGTTGACAACAACATCTCTCATCCATGGCGATGTTGTACTGATGTACTTGCACAAGGAGCCGACGAAGGCCAAGGATCCGAGAACGGGGAAGATCGACTGAGGAAGGGAGGAGACGGTGAACTGGCTCACGAGCCAGAGATCAATGGTTGCGCACGATCGGGGAACACAACAAGAAGACATAGATCTTGCCGATCTGAGCTTGCTGCAGCTTGGATCAACGGAGGGTGGCACTGAGATGGAATACACAGCAGACCAGGCGGCCGACGGTGGTGGAGCAGCGACCAAATTCAGCGGCGGCGTCTGGCCGCGTGACAGCGGTGACAGGGCTGCGGCACGGCTCGGGGAGGCAGCCATGGGCACCGATAACGAGCTCCTGGAGAATGCTCGATTGACGCCGGCGGCAGTGGAAGGGAGACAACGATCGAAGGAGAGATCAGCACTGGAAATATTACAAGGGAGGAAGAGTCGCGGCGAGAAGAAGAAGAGGAGGTGTCGCGAGTGGGATTAAATTGAAGGAGAAACCGCAGATAACGGACAAATAGAAGAGGAAACGGGTTTGTGGATCGCGGATCAGGTTCGAGATTAACCTGGCACCTATTAACCTATTAATCTTAGGGTTAGATTAATAAATCCAATTAACTCCTAGACTAGGATTTAAACTCATTTTAAATCCTGAAAAATTTCTAAAAACTCTTGAAAAATTCCACAAGCTAATTTCTTAATTAGCAAGATTTTTTTTTTGTATCTTACACAGATGTTGGTAAGTTGGAACCTCGTACAAAAGTGTGCATGTTCGTTGGCTATCCTAGAGGAACGAAAGGTGGTTTGTTTTATAGTCCTAGAGATCAGAGGGTGATCGTTACCATGAACGCCAGATTTCTAGAGGAAGACTATGTGATGAACCACAAGCCCATGAGTAAGATTGTTCTGGAGGAATTGAGAGGGGAAGTCACTACTTCAGTACCACTGGTACAAGAGGATATACCACAAGTGACTACACCGCATGTCACACAGGATACACAGGTGATACCTCGTCGTAGTGGGAGGGTTGTTAGACAGCCTGATAGATTTCTGTTCTTGGGAGAATCTTCTGATTTGGTCCCTGGCGAACATGAACCTGATCCCTAGACATATGACGAGGCAATCCAAGATAAAGATGCGGTATCTTAGCAAAGTGCGATGAATTCTGAGATAGAGTCTATGGATTCAAATCAGGTCTAGGAGCTAGTAGAACCACCCAATGGTGTAAAAACCATTGGATGCAAGTGGATCTACAAAAGAAAGAGAGGAATAGATGGGAAGGTTGAGACCTTCAAAGTGAGGCTTGTTACGAAGGGGTATACTTAGAAAAAGGGCATCGATTATGAGGAGACCTTTACTCCGGTAGCCATGCTTAAGTCTATCCGGATTCTCTTATGTATTGCTACTCATATGGATTATGAGGTATAGCAGATGGATGTCAAGATAGCTTTCCTTAATGGAAGTATTGAGGAAAATATCTATATGAAGCAACCAGAGGGATTCATTGCAAAGGGAAAAGAGCATCTTGTGTGCAAGCTTAATCGGTCCATTTATGGATTGAAGCAAGCTTTGTGGTCTTGGAACATCCGCTTTGATGAGGTAATTCAGTCTTATGGATTTATTGAAAGTCCGGATGAGTCTTGTGTATACAAGAGATGTGACAGAAACGTAGTGGTATTTCTTATACTATACGTAGATGACATTTTGTTAATTGACAACAATGTCAAGGTGTTATTAGACGTAAGGGTATGGTTGTCCAAATAATTTGATATGAAGGACTTGGGAGAAGTGGGACACATCCTTGGGATCAAGGTTATAAGGGATCACAGGAAAAGGATGTTGTGTTTATCTCAAGCTTCATACATAGACACCATTTTGGCTCATTTTAGCATACAGAACTCCAAGAAAGGTTTTCTACCTTTTAGGCATGGAGTACCTTTATCTGAAGAGATGTATCCTAGAACATCAAAGGAGATAGAGGAGATGAAGGTGGTTCCTTATGCTTCGACAGTAGGAAGCCTCATGTATGTCATGCTATATACGAGACCAGATATCTGCTTTATTGTTGGCATGGTTAGGAGATATCAGAGTAATCTAGGACAGAGACATTGGACTGTGGTAAATCATATATTGAAGTACCTGAGAAGGACTAGGGATTATATGCTAGTTTACCAGCCAGATCAATTACTCCCTATGTGTTATACAGATTCCAACTTCCAATCAGATAGGGATAATAGTAAGTCTACCTCAGGTTTTGTGTTTACTTTGGGAGGTGGAGCCATTGTATGGAGGAGTGTCAAGCAGAAATGCGTGGCGGACTCTACCATGGAAGCTGAGTATGTGGCAGCCTCTGAGGCGGCCAAAGAAGTTGTATGGCTCAGGAACTTCTTGATAGACTTGGATGTGATTCCTGGTTTGCCCAGAACTATCACAATTTATTGTGATAATAGTGGTGTAGTTGCAAACTCGAAGGAACCATGAGTCCATAAGGCAAGTAAACACATAGAGCACAAGTACCACCTGATACAAGAAATCGTAAAGCGAGGAGAAGTTGTTGTGGCCAAGATTGCATCAGAGGATAACCTGGCAGATCCTTTCACTAAGGCCCTTCCACCGAGAGCTTTTGATAGGCATATAGAGGGAATGGGAATCAGATGTATGGTAGTATAAGGACAGCATGGTCTTTTAGTATAAGTGGGAGATTGTTGGGATGTATACTGAAAAGTCTATCTTTTGTATGAACATCTTTATTTTTGAAATAAGAATCACATGATCATTGTTTGCATATTTATGGTTATGCATATTTATCTGATACGTTATATTATAGATAACATGGTGTGTAGTGTCACACAGGAGATCATGCTATCAGTGTTAGTGAAAGCCCTAGAGTCAATCATGTGATGATTGTTGTATGGACTTTATTGTATCATATTCCAATTTATAAAGGCATGGTTATTATATTTACTTGTATTGGTGCCAAATAACTAAATATAATAATGTCCTTGAGTAGTAGGTTCTTATCTATATCAATCGATTGGTTGAATCGATAATGAGATGATATAGAGAACACTACTCTTAATCATTCCTAGTCAAGTATTAACATTCAGGGACAATATTAATGCATAGAGACTAGCATGTAGGTCAACATGATGACTTGATCTCACAAGTCATGGATATAAGATATCAAGTTGACACATGGGTATGCATTGGAGAATGTATACTGAATGACCCGCCATGAGAAAGTATCATGGATCGTTATATGAGTGTCATATACTTTCTCATGTGGCTATTAGTATGACTATTAGTCCTTAGACCTGAAGTCACCATGGTTCCCTACATAAGGAGTTGCATACTTTGGCTTCGTTAAACGTCACCCGTAAATGGGTGGACTATAAAGGCGATTATTGAGTATGTAACAAATTATGCGGAGGGATGTGAGTGATGTAGATGGGATCTATCCCTCCTATATGACAGGGGGTGACATCGATATTCTTGATAGAGTGAGACCACGAAGCGCATGGCCATGCCCAAATGAGTCAATATGAGATATTGAGCTCATTTGATTAGAGTGAGTCTACTTGGAGTTCAAGATATAGATTGTACTGAGGATGACACGGTCTATGCCTCAATTGGTCAATCTATATGTCAAGGATAGAGGGACATTGTCACATATTGTGAGAGTCACAATTAGTAGTCACAAAGGTGATGTTGGAGCTCAACATTCTTGTAACTTGGGTAGTAATGATGTGTTGCTAGATACCGCTCATTGCTTATGTTCCTAAATCGGTTTAGGAGCATTGCCAACGTTACAAGAACCTATAGGGTCACACACAAAGGGCAATTAGATGGACATTAGGTTCATATGATGAACCATGAGGATTAGGTTCATGGGATGAACAAAATTGGATTAAGAGTAATCCAAATTAGACTAATTGAGTTAGACTCAATTTGATTCAAGTGTTGAATGAGTCTAATTTAGATTTGATTCATTGAGTCAATTTAATTTAATGAATAGAGATTTATTAAATCAAATTGACTTGAACCAAGTGGTTAGATTTGATCAACCATGGGAGATAATAGGTCAAGTTTGACTTGACTTGAGAGGGAAGATGAATGGTCAATTTTGACTTGACCAATTGCCATGTCATGGTGACTTGGCATGGGGCCGGCCAATGATGATGCTCCACATCATCATGGACACATCATGGGGTGTCACCTCATGAGGGATACCAAGAGTCATTGGTTCTTGGAGTTACATGCATGTATGTAACCCCCTTATAGTGGGTTATGAAAGTGTGAAGTTAAGGTGTGTAACTTCATCTTCTTCCTTAGTTCTTCCTCTCTTGCTCTCCCAATCCTTCTTGGCCGAAATTTCCATGAGTGCTAGCACACTCTAGGTTGAGTTTCTCCACCATTTTTCCGTGTGGATACCAATAGAGGAGTGTACACTTGACACTCTTGAGTTCCGGCAAGCTTTTGGACGAGCGAGATAAGCGAAGGGCGTCGCTACGAAGGTAACACTCTCAACTTCTAGATCTAAGGTAGATCTAGGTTTACTTAGCACATACATGTTTTTATTTTAATATATCTTCGCACAAATCCGTGGCCGGACTTCCGGGGTTTCTGCAACGCAAAAAGCGGTTTTTGTGGCTCGGATAAGTCAAACAGTGGTATAAGAGCCACGTGCGAAGCATGTATGTGTTTCATTTTTGTAGTTTTTATATTAGATATAAAAATTATAGATTTTTTTGTTTCTGTAAATTTCCTATTTTTATAGAATTTTTGGGTATTTTTCTCGAAAAGTCGAAGCAACGAGTGTTGGGACACTTGTTGGCTTCCACCATCGAGAAAAACTCTTCGAAACGGTGAGTTCTCGCTTTTGGTTTTTAGGACAGCGACTTAAGTCACTGTAAGATCGTAGTAGGGACACTCGCAAAGTTTATTTTGCGAGTATGGGCGCTGCCCCTATCCCCGAAAGGGGCCTTGTCCCGCGATCGCGCATGAAAATCGCTTAGCTGGACCGTTACGGAGAGGTGACTCATAAAATTGAAAAAAAATAGGAAAATTTATAGAAATTTTCTGTAAAAAATACATAATTTAGAATTATGTATAATTCTGTGATTGTCATGGCCCAAGAACCCCAATTTGATTGGACGTTAATGTGTTGTAATTCATAATACGGCCTGCGTGCCGTTTTTGTGGTTGTGCGTGTTGTATAGTGTATGCGACCTGCGCGTCGTGCCTCTTCTTTTAAAATTCTATTTGTAAATAGTTTTAGACTCGAATGTAACTCGAGTTTCATATTTTTAATGTACAAAATGGAGCGGTGGAAAGTCCACTTGTAGACGAAGTTACGAGAAGGGTGCCGACGACACATGGCGGTCAAAGGAAGCGCTTGGAGAAGCCGCTAGCCCTAGGTTGACTGTCCGATCTTCTCATTGGCTTGAGAAGATCATAGTAGGGCCATGACCACATCACAGTTGATTATATATATATATATATATATATATATATATATATATATATATATATATATATATATATATATATTTGATTTTGCTTGTATGTATGTGATGCATACTAGTAGAATAATGCTTGTATGTATATGATGCATGCTAGGATATTTTTCTTGTATGTATATGATGCATGCTAGAATATTGTATGTATGTATGTGATGCATGCTAATATAGGATAATAAAGGCCTTAATGCGTATATGATACACATTACGATTAGATTAGATCTTAATCGAATCAACTCGTAAATGCCTACCAGGTCCTTGATACCCATCACTACCTCGATCATTTGTAGTTGTTGAATCTACCAAAGCAGAGCAAAGCATATTATCTTGGTAGGGTGCAGAGGGACAATCTTGGTCCCGCCTATCATGGCTTGGGTTAGAGTAAGCTCAATTAGATTGAGTAAAACTAGTTAACTCTATTGGATCGAGTAGAACTATAGGCATATTCCAATCGTTGGAAAGATAGGATAAGATCGCATTTACACTAAATCTTGGGCGATTTAGCCAAAGCTAACTCAAGGTCTTTTGTAAATGTGGGTCTTGATCCTATAAACAAGAGTTGCATAGAGATGTAATCGGTATTGTGTTACCCACTTATTGTATTAAGTCTTGGGCTATTTAGCCAAAGCTAACTCAAGGCTTAGTATGATGTGGATCTTGTCCCGCAAGAATTATAGCTAGTTTGTATAAATCTAATAATGTGGTTTGACCACATTCATAACTCGATTCTACAAAATTCCTATAATTCAGTGGGAGCATCATTTGATTAAAGGCATAATTAAATGATAAAAGGAATATGATATTAATTCTCTGCATTGTATGTTGTAGATTACTATATCAACAAACACGAACACTCTCTCTCTGCGTTCTGTACTTGAGAAGGACAAGATTAATGGAGCAAATTTCCTAGACTGGTATAGGAACCTAAGAATTGTTCTCACCCAAGAGAGGAAACTGTACATCCTGGAGCAGCCCATTCCGGAGGCACCTTCTGCCACTGCCTCGCGAGCTGACAAAGATGCTTACAAGAAGCATCAAGATGATGCATTAGATGTGTCATGTCTAATGCTCGCAACCATGAACTCTGAGCTTCAGAAGCAACACAAGTTCATGAATGCTTATGATATGGTTAAACATCTTCGTCAACTATATCAAGGATAAGCAAGGCACGAGAGATATGAAGTCTCTAAGGCATTGTTTGGTTCCAAAATGCAAGAAGGGACTCTCGTAGGTCCATATGCACTAAAGATGATTGGGTACGTAGAAAACCTACAGAGATTGGGATTTCCCCTTGGCCAAGAGCTGGCCACTGACCTAATCTTATAATCTTTGCCACAAGCCTACAATCAATTTGTCATGAATTACAACATGAATGAAATTGATAAGCCACTGCCTGAGATGCTCAGCATGTTCAGATCTGCTGAGCTCAACCTTAAGAAAGGAAAATCTGACTCCATTATGATGGTGCAAAAGAAGAAAGGCAAGGGCAAGCCTAAAGGTAAGGGAAAGTCCCAAGCCAAGGGAAAAGGCAAAGAACTTAAACCCAAAGGAGGGGTGGCCAAGGAAGGGGCTTGCTTCCACTGTAAGGAAGCTGGACACTGGTGTTAGTTATAGCCCTAAGAACCAATCATGTGATGGTTGAATAGGGAACATTTTGTATCATATTCTATAAAGGCAAAGGATTGGTTATTATATTTAAGTCTTGCTTGTGCCAGCTAAATTAAATATAGTAATGCCCTAGAAAAGTAGGTTCTTATCTACAGCATATCAATTGGCATAATTGATTATGAGAGGCTGTAGAGAACACTTTCTAAATGTTCCTAGTCAAGTATTAATATGCAAGGGCAATATTAAGACATAAAGACTAGCATGTAGGTCAATTGATGACTTGATCTCACAAGTCATGGATATATGATATCAAGTTGACACATGGGTATATATTAGAGAATATATACTGAACTGACCCGCCATGAGAAAGTTTCATGGATCGTTATATGAGTGTCATAAACTTTCTCATGTGACTATTGGTATGAATAGTCCTCAGACCTGAAGTCACTACGGTTCCCTACATAAGGAGTTATGTACTTTGGTATCGTCAAACGTCACCCGTAACAGGGTGGACCATAAAGGCGATTACTGGGTATATAACAAATTATGCGGAGGGATGTGAGTGATGTAGATGGGATCTATCCCTCTCATATGACGAGAGTGATATCGGTGGGCCCCTTGATTGAGTAGAACTACTAAAACGCATGGCCATGCTCGAATGAGTCAATATGAGATATTGAGCTCATTTGTTTGAGTTAGTTTACTCAGGGATCAAGAAACACATAGATTGATCGAGGATGACACGGTCTATGCCTCATTGGTCAATCTGATATCAAGGATAGAAGGACACGGTCATACAAGCAAAGTAGTCACGGAAAGGTTAGTCGGATCTTGACTTATCTCATAACTTGGGTAGCAATGATGTATTGCTAGATGCCGCTCATTGCTTGTGTATCTAAAAGAGTTTAGATCCACTGCCAACGTTATGAGAGCCTATAGGGTCACACACAAAGAGCATGATAATTAGAGGAATTAGAGTATTCTAGTTTGACTAGAATAATTTGGGAATAAGCTTAAGTACAAAATGGTTTTTGGACTTTAAGCTTAATGAGAATTTTAGCTAATTGATTTAATGAGATTAATTCAATATGTTACCTTATTGATTTAATGAGATTAATTCAATATGATAACATAAGCTTAATTGAATTAATAAGATTAATTCAACATGCATGAATGCCACATAAGAATGCCACATAAGCATGCCACCTAAGCATCCACCTAAGCTAGATGAGGTGGAAGGAGACAAAGTGGTTTTTGTCTCCTTAAGTGGCCGGCCAAACAAGGAAGCCAACTCCTTGTGTCTCAATGCAATGGATTGCATTGAATGTGTGGAGGTGAAAGGGTTTTTCCAACCCTATAAAAGACTCCATGAAGTGGCCGGCCATAGTAAGCATTGTGGTTGTGAGAGAGCTTGAGAGCTTGGTGGAAGCTTTGGTTGTGTGGCTTTGTGAGTGTAGGCTAGCAAGAAGAGTAGTCTTCTTCTTCCTTTCTCTTTTTCCCTAGATTCCTCTCCTTTAGGGACTTCTCTAGCAAGAAGTAAAGGAGAGCTCTTCTAGTTTCTTTTGTGAGACAAGAGCTTGCTCGTGTGGATACATATAGAAACGGACATTTGAACGTGCTAAGATCCAACAAACCAAAAGGAAAAGCGGGATTAACAAGGGCACGCAACAAAGGTAATCCTCTCCTATAAGATAGGTTTGGTTTTAGAGAAATTTATTTTGTACGAGTTTTCTTTCGCAAGGATCACTAGGAAGGGATCCTAATTTTTCCGTTGCGCATATGCTATTTGGCATATAGAAATTCCCTACAGTGGTATCAGAGCCACTTGCGAAAGATCGTATAAAAATAGTTTTTCTCTATTTTATATATGATATAGAAGTAGGATAAATTTTATTATGAGTTGATAATTGCATTAGCAATTTTTCAAACATAATAAAATATCCGATGTCTTTTAAAAGGTTAAAATTGACATGGTGCATGGTTATGGCCTAGTCCCAAAAAGTTTGTGATTGTGTGTTGTAATTCTTAATACGGCCTGCGTGTCGTGCCTTTCTCCTAAAATTCTTGTTGTAAAATTAGTTTTAGACTCGAATGTAACTCGAGTATTTCTCCTTTTGTAATATACAAAACAAAGATGGAGGGTCCATTGGAAGATGAGGTTACAAGGAGGAAGTCAACACACAAGACAACCAAAAGGAAGCACTTGGGAGAAGATGCTATCCCTAGGTTGACCAATCAATCTTTTCATTGGCTTGAGAAGATTGTAGAATAAGGGCCATAACCATGACACGCTTAGTTTAATATGTATGTGATGCATGTTAATTTAGCTTGTATGTGATGCATGTTAATTTAGCTTATATGTGATGTATGCTAATATGTATATGATGCATATTTAAGTTTATATCTTAATAAGTCAAAAACGATATGCCTACCAAAGTTTGGTACTCACTACTTCCTCGATCATTTGTTATTGGGTTTGCCAAAGCAAAGCAATGCATTTTATCTTGGAAGAGTGCGAGTGGACAATCGTGATGTCCCGCTATCAAACTTGGTTAAGACTTAATTAAGTTTTTCTTAATTGGTTAAGAAAGTAGAGGCATATATTAGCTTTGAACATAAGTTTTAAAATTAGTTTTGTGTGATTTCCGAACATCAGCTTTGTCTTAGAAGTGGGCGTTGTTCGATATCAAAGAAGGCCTCGTGGCCTCGCCACAGCCTGGAAGCTGGTTTAGGAATAAACACTAAACTAATCTAAACTTAACCAAAGCTATTAAAGAGTTACATCAGATGTAATTGGCAAAAGATTGCCTACCTAATTATACTACGTCTTGGGCGATTAGCCAAAGCTAACTCAAGACGAATTATGATGTGGATCTTTATCCCATATAAATTTATAGCTAAATAGAAGCTAATAATGTAAGCAAAATGTGTTTGCCTACATCAATGATTAGCTCATATCAAAGCTATGAGAATTTAGTGGGAGCCTCATTTAATTAAAGGCCTAATTAAATGACTTAGGTATGATACTAAATTTTGCATTTTAATGTTGTAGATCACCATGTCATCTAACACGACACACCCCCTCAACTTGCGATCTATCCTTGAGAAGGACAAGCTCAATGGAGCAAACTTTCTTGACTGGTATAGGAACTTGCGGATTATCCTCAAGCAAGAACGCAAACTATATGTCCTAGAGCAGTCTACCCCTGAAATACCCGCCCTGGCCACTGTTGAAAAGATGCTTATAAGAAGCATCAAGATGACGATTAGATGTGTCATGCCTTATGCTTGCCACCATGAACTCGAGCTTGTAAGCAACATGAGAACATGGATGCCTATGATATGGTTGAGCATTTGAAACAACTATATCAAGGACAAGCTAGGCACGAGCGCTTTGAAGTGTCTAAGGCTCTTTTGCATGCAAGATGCAAGAAGGAACACTGTAGGAACTCACGACTTAAAATGATTGGGTACATTGAGAACCTTGAAAGACTAGGTTTTCCATCGAGCCAAGAATTGGCAATCGATGTTATCTCGCAATCGCTTAGGAAACATATAATCAATTCGTCATGAATTATAACATGAATGAAATTGATAAACCTTTTGCTCGAGATTCTCATGTTAAGAATGAAACCAATCTCAAGAAGAAAGTTAGCAACGTACTAATGGTCAAGAAGGGCAAAGGTAAGCGCAAAGGCAAGGGTAAGACCCAAGCCAAAGGCAAGGCCAATTCATCCACTTCAAAGGGTAAAGGTAAAGTACCTAAGGACGGGGACTGCTTCCATTGCGGTGAGACTGGACACTGGAAGCGGAACTGCAAAGTCTACCTTGAGGAAGTAAAGAAGAAAAGAAGTGGGACTTCTGCCTCAGGTATACACGTTATAGAAGTTAATCTATCTATTTCTTCTACATGGGTATTAGATACCGGATGTGCATCTCACATTTGTACTAATGTGCGTGGACCGAGAAATAGTAGACTAATGGCAAAAGGCTTAAGTGGACCTACGAGTAGGCATTAGGCGCAAAAGTTGTCACAGAAATGTAGGAACATATTCCTTGTCTTTACCCACTGGGCTTATCTTAGAACTAGAGGAGTGCTTATATGTACCTGCATTGACAAAGAACATAATTTCTGTATCTTGTTTAGACAAGAAAAACTTTTCTTTTATAATAAAGGACAAATGTTGTTCCATTTATTTGAATGAAATGTTCTATTGTAATGCACCACTTATGAATGGTCTCTATGTTCTAGATTTAGAAAACCCAATATATAACGTAAATACCAAACGGTTCAAATCGAATGATTTGAACCAAACATATCTCTGGCACTGTCGCCTAGGTCACATAAATGAAAAACGCATATCCCAACTCCATAAAGATGGATTATTGGACTCATTTGATTTTGAATCATATGAGGTATGCGAATCTTGTCTTTTAGGAAAGATGACTAAAACTCCATTTAGTGGACATGGCGAGAGAGCGACGGACTTGTTAGGACTCATACATACTGATGTATGTGGGCCTTTCAATGTCGAAGCCAGAGGAGGCTATAAGTACTTTATTACTTTCACTGATGATATGAGTAGATTTGGCTACTTATATTTGATGAGACATAAGTCAGAATCCTTTGAAAAGTTCAAAGCATTCAAGAATGAAGTACAAAACCAACTTGGTAAGCGTATTAAGCTACTTCGATCAGATCGAGGTGGTGAATACCTTAGTCAAGAGTTTCGTGATCACCTGGCTGAGTGTGGGATAATATCCCAACTCACTCCCCCTGGAACACCACAATGGAATGGTGTATCTGAGAGGAGAAATCGTACTCTATTAGATATGGTACGATCAATGATGAGCCAGACTGATCTACCTACTTCCTTTTGTGGACTAGCTCTAGAGACAGCCGCTTTCACACTTAATCGCGTCCCATCAAAAGCCGTAGAAAAGACACCATATACGATATGGACTGGGAAGAGTCCCAAAATGTTCTTTTATAAAGATTTGGGGTTGTGAAGCTTATGTAAGACGTCAATTCTTAGATAAACTAGGACCCAAATCAGATAAGTGTTATTTTGTAGGATATCCCAAGGAAACTAAGGGATATTACTTTTACAATCCCACACTTGGCAAGGTGTTTGTTGCCAGAAATGTTGTCTTTCTAGAAAGAGAATTTATTTCTAGAAAAACTAGTGGGAGTAAAATTCATCTTGAAGAAGTTCAAGATGACGATAACACTAAGGCTTCGATGGAAAATGAACAGTAACCACAAAGTGTTGTGGATGAGGAAAGTGTTGCCCAAAGAGTTGTGGAGCAGACACCTGTTCAAGTAGACTAACCTCTTCGTAGATCTGATAGGATCCGTCGTCAACCCGAGAGATATTCTTTTCTCTTGACTGACAACGGTGAGGTATTGCTTGTCGATCTTGACGAGCCTACATCCTATCAAGAAGCTATGATGAGCCCAGATTCCGAGAAATGGCTAGAGGCCATGAGATCCGAAATGGAATCCATGTACACTAACCAAGTATGGACTTTGGTTGATCCACCTGAAGGGGTAAAACCCATTGGGTGTAAGTGGGTCTTTAAAGTAAAGACTGACATGGATGGTAATAAGCATACCTATAAAGGAAGATTGGTGGCTAAAGGATTCAAACAAATTCATGGTATTGACTATGATGAAACCTTTTCACCAGTTGCGATGCTTAAATCCATTCGGATCATACTTGCTATTGCAGCCTACCACGATTATGAGATCTGGCAGATGGATGTCAAAACCGCTTTTCTGAATGGAAAGCTACTCGAGGATGTGTACATGACACAGCCTGAGGGTTTTGAAGATCCAAAGCATCCTGGAAAGGTATGCAAACTACAAAGGTCCATTTATGGACTAAAGCAAGCCTCTCAAAGCTGGAATCTTCGATTCGATGATGCAATCAAGGAGTTTGGTTTCATCAAGAATGAAGATGAACCTTGTGTCTACAAGAGAAATAGTGGGAGCACAGTTGTGTTTCTTGTCTTGTATGTAGATGACATACTTCTCATCGGAAATGATATTCCCTCACTCCAGTCTGTGAAGATGTGGTTAGGGAATTGTTTCTCGATGAAAGACTTAGGTGAAGCTGCCTATATTCTAGGCATCAAGATCTATAGAGATAGATCTAAAAGATTACTTGGCCTAAGTCAGAGTACATACATTGATAAAGTGCTAGATCGTTTTGCTATGCAAAATTTCAAGAAAGGATTTCTGCCTTTATCACATGGTGTGAGTCTTTCGAAGACTCAATGTCCCTCTTCTAAGGAGGAGAGAGATCGCATGGATAAGATCCCTTATGCATCTGCCATAGGGTCTATCATGTACGCCATGCTTTGTACTGCTCGACGCCTCGTATGCTTTGAGCATGACGAGTAGATACTACGGATCCAGTGAAAGTCATCGATAGCAATAAAAATATTCTTAAATACTTACGAAGAACGAAAGAATATTTCGATATTTGAGGCAATGAGGAGCTAGTGTAAAGGGTTACAGTGATGCAAGCTTCCAAATGCATAAGGATGACTATAGATCGCAATCGGTACGTGTTTTGCTCCGAATGGTGGAGCCGTGAGTTGGAAGAGTTCAAAGCAGTGACACGCTTGCCGATTCTACAATGGAGTATATTGTGCGTCGATGCAAAGAAAGGAGGTCGTTGGCCCGCAAGTTCATCGCTGAACTTGGGGTAGTTCCTAGCATTACAGATCCAATAGACCTCTATTGTGACAACAATGGGGCTATTGCACAGCTAAGGAACCTCGATCACATCACGACCAAACACATATCATGCGGCTCCATCTCATTCGAGAGATCATCGATAGAGGAGATGTGAGGATATCTGTAAGCTAACATCGCAGATCCATTGACCAAGGCTTTGGCACAGAGGAAGCATGATGGTCACACTAGGTCACTAGGTATTAGATATCATAGTGATTGGTACTAGTGCTAGTGGGAGATTGTTAGTTATAGCCCTAAGAACCAATCATGTGATGGTTGAATAGGGAACATTTTGTATCATATTCTATAAAGGCAAAGGATTGGTTATTATATTTAAGTCTTGCTTGTGCCAGCTAAATTAAATATAGTAATGCCCTAGAAAAGTAGGTTCTTATCTACAGCACATCAATTGGCATAATTGATTATGAGAGGCTGTAGAGAATACTTTCTAAATGTTCCTAGTCAAGTATTAATATGCAAGGGCAATATTAAGACATAAAGACTAGCATGTAGGTCAATTGATGACTTGATCTCACAAGTCATGGATATATGATATCAAGTTGACACATGGGTATATATTAGAGAATATATAACGCCATGAGAAAGTTTCATGGATCGTTATATGAGTGTCATAAACTTTCTCATGTGACTATTGGTATGAATAGTCCTCGGACCAAGTCACTACGGTTCCCTACATAAGGAGTTATGTACTTTGGTATCACAAATGTCACCCGTAATAGGTGGACCATAAAGGCGACATCGGGTATATAACAAATTATGCGAGGGATGTGAGTGATGTAAGATGGGATCTATCCCTCTCATATGACGAGAGTGATATCGGTGGACCCTTGATTGAGTAGAACTACTAAAACGCATGGCCATGCTCGAATGAGTCAATATGAGATATTGAGCTCATTTGTTTGAGTTAGTTTACTCAGGGATCAAGAAACACATAGATTGATCGAGGATGACACGGTCTATGCCTCATTGGTCAATCTGATATCAAGGATAGAAGGACACGGTCATACAAGCAAAGTAGTCACGGAAAGGTTAGTCGGATCTTGACTTATCTCATAACTTGGGTAGCAATGATGTATTGCTAGATGCCGCTCATTGCTTGTGTATCTAAAAGAGTTTAGATCCACTGCCAACGTTATGAGAGCCTATAGGGTCACACACAAAGAGCATGATAATTAGAGGAATTAGAGTATTCTAGTTTGACTAGAATAATTTGGGAATAAGCTTAAGTACAAAATGGTTTTTGGACTTTAAGCTTAATGAGAATTTTAGCTAATTGATTTAATGAGATTAATTCAATATGTTACCTTATTGATTTAATGAGATTAATTCAATATGATAACATAAGCTTAATTGAATTAATAAGATTAATTCAACATGCATGAATGCCTCATAAGAATGCCACATAAGCATGCCACCTAAGCATCCACCTAAGCTAGATGAGGTGGAAGGAGACAAAGTGGTTTTTGTCTCCTTAAGTGGCCGGCCAAACAAGGAAGCCAACTCCTTGTGTCTCAATGCAATGGATTGCATTGAATGTGTGGAGGTGAAAGGGTTTTTCCAACCCTATAAAAGACTCCATGAAGTGGCCGGCCATAGTAAGCATTGTGGTTGTGAGAGAGCTTGAGAGCTTGGTGGAAGCTTTGGTTGTGTGGCTTTGTGAGTGTAGGCTAGCAAGAAGAGTAGTCTTCTTCTTCCTTTCTCTTTTCCTAGATTCCTCTCCTTTAGGACTTCTAGCAAGAAGTAAAGGAGAGCTCTTCTAGTTTCTTTTGTGAGACAAGAGCTTGCTCGTGTGGATACATATAGATGGCACGGACATTTGAACGCAAGCTAAAGATCCAACAAACCAAAAGGAAAAGCGGGATTAACAAGGGCACGCAACAAAGGTAATCCTCTCCTATAAGATAGGTTTGGTTTTAAAGAAATTTATTTTGTACGAGTTTTCTTTCGCAAGGATCACTAGGAAGGGATCCTAATTTTTCCGTTGCGCATATGCTATTTGGCATATAGAAATTCCCTACAAAGGGTATCGTGAGCCACTTATGAAAGATCGATAAAAATAGTTTTTCTATTTTATATATGATATAGAAGTAGGATAAATTTTATTATGAGTTGATAATTGCATTAGCAAATTTTCAAACATAATAAAATATCCGATGTCTTTTAAAAGTTAAAATTGACATGGTGCATGGTTATGGCCTAGTCCCATAAAGTTTGTGATTGTGTGTTGTAATTCTTAATACGGCCTGCGTGTCGTGCCTTTCTCCTAAAATTCTTGTTGTAAAATTAGTTTTAGACTGAATGTAACTCGAGTATTTCTCCTTTGTAATATACAAAACAAAGATGGAGGGTCCATTGGAAGATGAGGTTACAAGGAGGAAGTCAACACACAAGACAACCAAAAGGAAGCACTTGGGAGAAGATGCTATCCCTAGGTTGACCAATCAATCTTTTCATTGGCTTGAGAAGATTGTAGAATAAGGGCCATAACCATGACACGCTTAGTTTAATATGTATGTGATGCATGTTAATTTAGCTTGTATGTGATGCATGTTAATTTAGCTTATATGTGATGTATGCTAATATGTATATGATGCATATTTAAGTTTATATCTTAATAAGTCAAAAACGATATGCCTACCAAAGTTTGGTACTCACTACTTCCTCGATCATTTGTTATTGGGTTTGCCAAAGCAAAGCAATGCATTTTATCTTGGAAGAGTGCGAGTGGACAATCGTGATGTCCCGCTATCAAACTTGGTTAAGACTTAATTAAGTTTTTCTTAATTGGTTAAGAAAGTAGAGGCATATATTAGCTTTGAACATAAGTTTTAAAATTAGTTTTGTGTGATTTCCGAACATCAGCTTTGTCTTAGAAGTGGGCGTTGCTCCGATATCAAAGAAGGCCTCTGTGCCTCGCCACACCCTGGAAGCTGGTTTAGGAATAAACACTAAACTAATCTAAACTTAACCAAAGCTATTAAAGAGTTACATCAGATGTAATTGGCAAAATATTGCCTACCTAATTATACTACGTCTTGGGCGATTAGCCAAAGCTAACTCAAGACGAATTATGATGTGGATCTTTATCCCATATAAATTTATAGCTAAATAGAAGCTAATAATGTAAGCAAAATGTGTTTGCCTACATCAATGATTAGCTCATATCAAAGCTATGAGAATTTAGTGGGAGCCTCATTTAATTAAAGGCCTAATTAAATGACTTAGGTATGATACTAAATTTTGCATTTTAATGTTGTAGATCACCATGTCATCTAACACGACACACCCCCTCAACTTGCGATCTATCCTTGAGAAGGACAAGCTCAATGGAGCAAACTTTCTTGACTGGTATAGGAACTTGCGGATTATCCTCAAGCAAGAACGCAAACTATATGTCCTAGAGCAGTCTACCCCTGAAATACCCGCCCCTGCGGCCACTCGTGCTGAAAAAGATGCTTATAAGAAGCATCAAGATGACGCATTAGATGTGTCATGCCTTATGCTTGCCACCATGAACTCTGAGCTTCAGAAGCAACATGAGAACATGGATGCCTATGATATGGTTGAGCATTTGAAACAACTATATCAAGGACAAGCTAGGCACGAGCGTTTTGAAGTGTCTAAGGCTCTTTTTGCATGCAAGATGCAAGAAGGAACACCTGTAGGAACTCACGTACTTAAAATGATTGGGTACATTGAGAACCTTGAAAGACTAGGTTTTCCACTGAGCCAAGAATTGGCAACCGATGTTATCCTGCAATCGTTGCCGGAAACATATAATCAATTCATCATGAATTATAACATGAATGAAATTGATAAACCTTTGCCTGAGATTCTCAGCATGTTAAGAACTGCTGAACCGAATCTCAAGAAGAAAGTTAGTAACGTACTAATGGTCAAAAAGGACAAAGGTAAGCGCAAAGGCAAGGGTAAGACCCAAGCCAAAGGCAAGGCCAATTCATCCACTTCAAAGGGTAAAGGTAAAGTACCTAAGGAAGGGGACTGTTTCCATTGCGGTGAGACTGGACACTGGAAGCGGAACTGCAAAGTCTACCTTGAGGAAGTAAAGAAGAAAAGAAGTGGGACTTCTGCCTCAGGTATACACGTTATAGAAGTTAATCTATCTATTTCTTCTACATGGGTATTAGATACCGGATGTGCATCTCACATTTGTACTAATGTGCAGGGACTGAGAAATAGTAGACTAATGGCAAAAGGCGAAGTGGACCTACGAGTAGGCAATGGCGCAAAAGTTGCTGCTGTAGCTGTAGGAACATATTCCTTGTCTTTGCCCACTGGGCTTATCTTAGAACTAGAGGAGTGCTTATATGTACCTGCATTGACAAAGAACATAATTTCTGTATCTTGTTTAGACAAGAAAAACTTTTCTTTTATAATAAAGGACAAATGTTGTTCCATTTATTTGAATGAAATGTTCTATTGTAATGCACCACTTATGAATGGTCTCTATGTTCTAGATTTAGAAAACCCAATATATAACGTAAATACCAAACGGTTCAAATCGAATGATTTGAACCAAACATATCTCTGGCACTGTCGCCTAGGTCACATAAATGAAAAACGCATATCCCAACTCCATAAAGAGGGATTATTGGACTCATTTGATTTTGAATCATATGAGGTATGCGAATCTTGTCTTTTAGGAAAGATGACTAAAACTCCATTTAGTGGACATGGCGAGAGAGCGACGGACTTGTTAGGACTCATACATACTGATGTATGTGGCTCTTTCAATGTCGGGCGAGGAGGCTATAAGTACTTTATTACTTTCACTGATGATATGAGTAGATTTGGCTACTTATATTTGATGAGACATAAGTCAGAATCCTTTGAAAAGTTCAAAGCATTCAAGAATGAAGTACAAAACCAACTTGGTAAGCGTATTAAGCTACTTCGATCAGATCGAGGTGGTGAATAACTTAGTCAAGAGTTTCGTGATCACCTGGCTGAGTGTGGGATAATATCCCAACTCACTCCACCTGGAACACCACAATGGAATGGTGTATCTGAGAGGAGAAATCGTACTCTATTAGATATGGTACGATCAATGATGAGCCAGACTGATCTACCTACTTCCTTTTGGGGACTAGCTCTAGAGATAGCCGCTTTCACACTTAATCGCGTCCCATCAAAAGCCGTAGAAAAGACACCATATATGATATGGACTGGGAAGAGTCCCAAAATGTCTTTTATAAAGATTTGGGGTTGTGAAGCTTATGTAAGACGTCAAGTCTTAGATAAACTAGGACCCAAATCAGATAAGTGTTATTTTGTAGGATATCCCAAGGAAACTAAGGGATATTACTTTTACAATCCCACACTTGGCAAGGTGTTTGTTGCCAGAAATGTTGTCTTTCTAGAAAGAGAATTTATTTCTAGAAAAACTAGTGGGAGTAAAATTCATCTTGAAGAAGTTCAAGATGACGATAACACTAAGGCTTCGATGGAAAATGAACAGGAACCACAAAGTGTTGTGGATGAGGAAAGTGTTGCCCAAAGAGTTGTGGAGCAGACACCTGTTCAAGTAGACCAACCTCTTCGTAGATCTGATAGGATCCGTCGTCAACCCGAGAGATATTCTTTTCTCTTGACTGACAACGGTGAGGTATTGCTTGTCGATCTTGACGAGCCTACATCCTATCAAGAAGCTATGATGAGCCCAGATTCCGAGAAATGGCTAGAGGCCATGAGATCCGAAATGGAATCCATGTACACTAACCAAGTATGGACTTTGGTTGATCCACCTGAAGGGGTAAAACCCATTGGGTGTAAGTGGGTCTTTAAAGTAAAGACTGACATGGATGGTAATAAGCATACCTATAAAGGAAGATTGGTGGCTAAAGGATTCAAACAAATTCATGGTATTGACTATGATGAAACCTTTTCACCAGTTGCGATGCTTAAATCCATTCGGATCATACTTGCTATTGCAGCCTACCACGATTATGAGATCTGGCAGATGGATGTCAAAACCGCTTTTCTGAATGGAAAGCTACTCGAGGATGTGTACATGACACAGCCTGAGGGTTTTGAAGATCCAAAGCATCCTGGAAAGGTATGCAAACTGCAAAGGTCCATTTATGGACTAAAGCAAGCCTCTCGAAGCTGGAATCTTCGATTCGATGATGCAATCAAGGAGTTTGGTTTCATCAAGAATGAAGATGAACCTTGTGTCTACAAGAGAAATAGTGGGAGCACAGTTGTGTTTCTTGTCTTGTATGTAGATGACATACTTCTCATCGGAAATGATATTCCCTCACTCCAGTCTGTGAAGATGTGGTTAGGGAATTGTTTCTCGATGAAAGACTTAGGTGAAGCTGCCTATATTCTAGGCATCAAGATCTATAGAGATAGATCTAAAAGATTACTTGGCCTAAGTCAGAGTACATACATTGATAAAGTGCTAGATCATTTTGCTATGCAAAATTTCAAGAAAGGATTTCTGCCTTTATCACATGGTGTGAGTCTTTCGAAGACTCAATGTCCCTCTTCTAAGGAGGAGAGATCGCATGGATAAGATCCCTTATGCATCTGCCATAGGGTCTATCATGTACGCCATGCTTTGTACTCGTCCTGACGTCTCGTATGCTTTGAGCATGACGAGTAGATACCAGTCGGATCCAGGTGAAAGTCACTGGATAGCAGTCAAAAATATTCTTAAATACTTACGAAGAACGAAAGAATATTTCCTGATATTTGGAGGCAATGAGGAGCTAACTGTAAAGGGTTACAGTGATGCAAGCTTCCAAACAGACAAGGATGACTATAGATCGCAATCGGGGTACGTGTTTTGCCTGAATGGTGGAGCTGTGAGCTGGAAGAGTTCGAAGCAGGACACAGTTGCTGATTCTACAATGGTCGAGTATATTCTTTGCGTCGATGCAAAGAAAGGAGGTCATTTGGCTCCGCAAGTTCATCGCTGAACTTGGGGTAGTTCCTAGCATTACAGATCCAATAGACCTCATTGTGACAACAATGGGGCTATTGAGAGCTAAGGAACCTCGATCACATCAGCGGACCAAACACATACTACGGCGCTTCCATCTCATTCGAGAGATCATCGATAGAGGAGATGTGAGGATATGCAGAGTACCGACAGAAGCTAACATCGCAGATCCATTGACCAAGGCTTTGGCACAGAGGAAGCATGATGGTCACACTAGGTCACTAGGTATTAGATATCATAGTGATTGGTACTAGTGCTAGTGGGAGATTGTTAGTTATAGCCCTAAGAACCAATCATGTGATGGTTGAATAGGGAACATTTTGTATCATATTCTATAAAGGCAAAGGATTGGTTATTATATTTAAGTCTTGCTTGTGCCAGCTAAATTAAATATAGTAATGCCCTAGAAAAGTAGGTTCTTATCTACAGCACATCAATTGGCAGAATTGATTATGAGAGGCTGTAGAGAACACTTTATAAATGTTCCTAGTCAAGTATTAATATGCAAGGGCAATATTAATACATAAAGACTAGCATGTAGGTCAATTGATGACTTGATCTCACAAGTCATGGATATATGATATCAAGTTGACACATGGGTATATATTAGAGAATATATACTGAACTGACCCGCCATGAGAAAGTTTCATGGATCGTTATATGAGTGTCATAAACTTTCTCATGTGACTATTGGTATGAATAGTCCTCGGACAAGTCAAGTCACTACGGTTCCTACATAAGGAGTTATGTACTTTGGTATCGCCAAAGTCACCCGTAACAGGGTGGACCATAAAGGCGATTACTGGGTATATAACAAATTATGCGGAGGGATGTGAGTGATGTAGATGGGATCTATCCCTCTCATATGACGAGAGTGATATCGGTGGGCCCCTTGATTGAGTAGAACTACTAAAATGCATGGCCATGCTCAAATGAGTCAATATGAGATATTGAGCTCATTTGTTTGAGTTAGTTTACTCAGGGATCAAGAAACACATAGATTGATCGAGGATGACACTATGCCTCATTGGTCAACTGATATCAAGGATAGAAGGACACGGTCATATATTATAGTAGTCACGGAAAGGTTAGTCGGATCTTGACTTATCTCGTAACTTGGGTAGCAATGATGTATTGCTAGATGCCGCTCATTGCTTGTGTATCTAAAAGAGTTTAGATTCACTGCCAACGTTATGAGAGCCTATAGGGTCACACACAAAGAGCATGATAATTAGAGGAATTAGAGTATTCTAGTTTGACTAGAATAATTTGGGAATAAGCTTAAGTACAAAATGGTTTTTGGACTTTAAGCTTAATGAGAATTTTAGCTAATTGATTTAATGAGATTAATTCAATATGTTACCTTATTGATTTAATGAGATTAATTCAATATGATAACATAAGCTTAATTGAATTAATAAGATTAATTCAACATGCATGAATGCCACATAAGAATGCCACATAAGCATGCCACCTAAGCATCCACCTAAGCTAGATGAGGTGGAAGGAGACAAAGTGGTTTTTGTCTCCTTAAGTGGCCGGCCAAACAAGGAAGCCAACTCCTTGTGTCTCAATGCAATGGATTGCATTGAATGTGTGGAGGTGAAAGGGTTTTTCCAACCCTATAAAAGACTCCATGAAGTGGCCGGCCATAGTAAGCATTGTGGTTGTGAGAGAGCTTGAGAGCTTGGTGGAAGCTTTGGTTGTGTGGCTTTGTGAGTGTAGGCTAGCAAGAAGAGTAGTCTTCTTCTTCCTTTCTCTTTTTCCCTAGATTCTTCTCCTTTAGGGACTTCTCTAGCAAGAAGTAAAGGAGAGCTCTTCTAGTTTCTTTTGTGAGACAAGAGCTTGCTCGTGTGGATACATATAGATGCACGGACATTTGAACGTGCTAAAGATCCAACAAACCAAAAGGAAAAGCGGGATTAACAAGGGCACGCAACAAAGGTAATCCTCTCCTATAAGATAGGTTTGGTTTTAGAGAAATTTATTTTGTACGAGTTTTCTTTCGCAAGGATCACTAGGAAGGGATCCTAATTTTTCCGTTGCGCATATGCTATTTGGCATATAGAAATTCCCTACAGTGGTATCAGAGCCACTTGCGAAAGATCATATAAAAATAGTTTTTCTCTATTTTATATATGATATAGAAGTAGGATAAATTTTATTATGAGTTGATAATTGCATTAGCAATTTTTCAAACATAATAAAATATCCGATGTCTTTTAAAAGGTTAAAATTGACATGGTGCATGGTTATGGCCTAGTCCCAAAAAGTTTGTGATTGTGTGTTGTAATTCTTAATACGGCCTGCGTGTCGTGCCTTTCTCCTAAAATTCTTGTTGTAAAATTAGTTTTAGACTCGAATGTAACTCGAGTATTTCTCCTTTTGTAATATACAAAACAAAGATGGAGGGTCCATTGGAAGATGAGGTTACAAGGAGGAAGTCAACACACAAGACAACCAAAAGGAAGCACTTGGGAGAAGATGCTATCCCTAGGTTGACCAATCAATCTTTTCATTGGCTTGAGAAGATTGTAGAATAAGGGCCATAACCATGACACGCTTAGTTTAATATGTATGTGATGCATGTTAATTTAGCTTGTATGTGATGCATGTTAATTTAGCTTATATGTGATGTATGCTAATATGTATATGATGCATATTTAAGTTTATATCTTAATAAGTCAAAAACGATATGCCTACCAAAGTTTGGTACTCACTACTTCCTCGATCATTTGTTATTGGGTTTGCCAAAGCAAAGCAATGCATTTTATCTTGGAAGAGTGCGAGTGGACAATCGTGATGTCCCGCTATCAAACTTGGTTAAGACTTAATTAAGTTTTTCTTAATTGGTTAAGAAAGTAGAGGCATATATTAGCTTTGAACATAAGTTTTAAAATTAGTTTTGTGTGATTTCCGAACATCAGCTTTGTCTTAGAAGTGGTCGCGTTCGATATCAAGAAGGCCTCTGTGCCTCGCCACACTACCGAAGCCGTTTAGGAATAAACACTAAACTAATCTAAACTTAACCAAAGCTATTAAAGAGTTACATCAGATGTAATTGGCAAAAGATTGCCTACCTAATTATACTACGTCTTGGGCGATTAGCCAAAGCTAACTCAAGACGAATTATGATGTGGATCTTTATCCCATATAAATTTATAGCTAAATAGAAGCTAATAATGTAAGCAAAATGTGTTTGCCTACATCAATGATTAGCTCATATCAAAGCTATGAGAATTTAGTGGGAGCCTCATTTAATTAAAGGCCTAATTAAATGACTTAGGTATGATACTAAATTTTGCATTTTAATGTTGTAGATCACCATGTCATCTAACACGACACTGATCCTGTCCTTGAGAAGGACAAGCTCAATGGAGCAAACTTTCTTGATCGGTATAGGAACTTGAGGATTATCCTCAAGCAAGAACGCAAACTATATGTCCTTACACCCGCCTACGGCCACTCGTGCTGAAAAAGATGCTTATAAGAAGCATCAAGATGACGCATTAGATGTGTCATGCCTTATGCTTGCCACCATGAACTCTGAGCTTCAGAAGCAACATGAGAACATGGATGCCTATGATATGGTTGAGCATTTGAAACAACTATATCAAGGACAAGCTAGGCACGAGCGTTTTGAAGTGTCTAAGGCTCTTTTGCATGCAAGATGCAAGAAGGAACACTGTAGGAACTCACGACTTAAAATGATTGGGTACATTGAGAACCTTGAAAGACTAGGTTTTCCATCGAGCCAAGAATTGGCAACGATGTTATCCTCGCAATCGCGTTTAAAGCATATAATCAATTCGCCATGAATTATAACATGAATGAAATTGATAAACCTTTGCTCGAGATTCTCGATGTTAAGAATCAGAACCGAATCTCAAGAAGAAAGTTAGTAATGTACTAATGGTCAAGAAGGACAAAGGTAAGCGCAAAGGCAAGGGTAAGACCCAAGCCAAAGGCAAGGCCAATTCATCCACTTCAAAGGGTAAAGGTAAAGTACCTAAGGAAGGGATGTTTCCATTCTTGGTGAGATCGACACCGAAGCGGAACTGCAAAGTCTACCTTGAGGAAGTAAAGAATAAAAGAAGTGGGACTTCTGCCTCAGGTATACACGTTATAGAAGTTAATCTATCTATTTCTTCTACATGGGTATTAGATACCGGATGTGCATCTCACATTTGTACTAATGTGCAGGGACTGAGAAATAGTAGACTAATGGCAAAAGGCGAAGTGGACCTATGAGTAGGCACTGGCGCAAAAGTTATTCAGAGTTGTAGGGAACATATTCTTGTCTTTGCCCAATCGGGCTTATCTTAGAACTAGAGGAGTGCTTATATGTACTGCATTGACAAAGAACATAATTTACGTATCTTGTTTAGACAAGAAAAACTTTTCTTTTATAATAAAGGACAAATGTTGTTCCATTTATTTAAATGAAATGTTCTATTCTAATGCACCACTTATGAATGGTCTCTATGTTCTAGATTTAGAAAACCCAATATATAACGTAAATACAAAATGGTTCAAATCGAATGATTTGAACCAAACATATCTCTGGAACTGTCGTCTAGGTCAAATAAATGAAAAACGAATATCCCAACTCCATAAAGATGGATTATTAGACACATTTGATTTTGAATCATATGAGGTATGAATCTTGTCTTTAGGAAAGATGACTAAAACTCCATTTAGTGGACATGGCGAGAGAGCGACGGACTTGTTAGGACTCATACATACCGATGTATGTGGCCTTTCAATGTCGGGCCGAGGAGGCTATAAGTACTTTATTACTTTCACTGATGATATGAGTAGATTTGGCTACTTATATTTGATGAGACATAAGTCAGAATCCTTTGAAAAGTTCAAAGAATTCAAGAATGAAGTACAAAACCAACTTGGTAAGCGTATTAAGCTACTTCGATCAGATCGAGGTGGTGACTACCTTAGTCAAGAGTTTCGTGATCACTGGCCGAGTGTGGGATAATATCCCAACTCACTGAACACCACAATGGAATGGTGTATCTGAGAGGAGAAATCGTACTCTATTAGATATGGTATGATCAATGATGAGCCAGACTGATCTACCTACTTCCTTTTGGGGACTAGCTCTAGAGACAACCGCTTTCACACTTAATCGCGTCCCATCAAAAGCCGTAGAAAAGACACCCTATACGTTATGGACTGGGACGAGTCCTAAAATGTCTTGTATAAAGATTTGGGGGTGTGAAGCTTATGTAAGACGTCAAGTCTCAGATAAACTAGGACCCAAATCAGATAAGTGTTATTTTGTAGGATATCCCAAGGAAACTAAGGGATATTACTTTTACAATCCCACACTTGGCAAGGTGTTTGTTGCCAGAAATGCTGTCTTTTCTAGAAAGAGAATTTATTTCTAGAAAACTAGTGGGAGTAAAATTCATCTTGAAGAAGTTCAAGATGATGATAACACTAAGGCTTCGATGGAAAATGAACAGAACCACAAAGTGTTGTGGATGAGGAAAGTGTTGCCCAAAGAGTTGTGGAGCAAACACTGCTCAAGTAGACCAACCTCTTCGTAGATCTGATAGGATCCGTCGTCAACCCGAGAGATATTCTTTTCTCTTGACTGACAACGGTGAGGTATTGCTTGTCGATCTTGACGAGCCTACATCCTATCAAGAAGCTATGATGAGCCCAGATTCCGAGAAATGGCTAGAGGCCATGAGATCCGAAATGGAATCCATGTACACTAACCAAGTATGGACTTTGGTTGATCCACCTGAAGGGGTAAAACCCATTGGGTGTAAGTGGGTCTTTAAAGTAAAGACTGACATGGATGGTAATAAGCATACCTATAAAGGAAGATTGGTGGCTAAAGGATTCAAACAAATTCATGGTATTGACTATGATGAAACCTTTTCACCGCCATGATGCTTAAATCCATTCGGATCATACTTGCTATCACCTACCACGATTATGAGATCCGTAGATGGATGTCAAAACCGCTCGAATGGAAAGCTACTCGAGGATGTGTACATGACACACGAGGGTTTTGAAGATCCAAAGCATCCTGGAAAGGTATGCAAACTACAAAGGTCCATTTATGGACTAAAGCAAGCCTCTCGAAGCTGGAATCTTCGATTCGATGATGCAATCAAGGAGTTTGGTTTCATCAAGAATGAAGATGAACCTTGTGTCTACAAGAGAAATAGTGGGAGCACGCTTGTATTTCTTGTCTTGTATGTAGATGACATACTTCATCTGAAATGATATTCCCTCACTCCACCGTGAAGATGTGGTTAGGAATTGTTTCTCGATGAAAGACTTAGGTGAAGCCGCTATATTCTAGGCATCAAGATCTATAGAGATAGATCTAAAAGATTACTTGGCCTAAGTCGAGTACATACATTGATAAAGTGCTAGATCGCTTTTGCTATGCAAAATTTCCAAGAAAGGATTTCGCTTTATCACATGGTGTGAGTCTTTCAAGACTCAATGTCCTCTTCTAAGGAGGAGAGAGATCGCATGGATAAGATCCCTTATGCATCCGCCATAGGGTCTATCATGTACGCCATGCTTTGTACTGCTCCGACGCCTCGTATGCTTTGAGCATGACGAGTAGATACCACGGATCCGTGAAAGTCATGATAGCAAATAAAAATATTCTTAAATACTTACGAAGAACGAAAGAATATTTCCGATATTCGAGGCAATGAGGAGCTAATCAGAAGGGTTACAGTGATGCAAGCTTCCAAATGCATAAGGATGACTATAGATCGCAACGGTACGTGTTTTGCCTCGAATGGTGGAGCCGTGAGTCGAAGAGTTCAAAGCAGACACAGCTTGTCGATTCTACAACAGGTTTCCGAGTATATTGTCGATCTCGATGCAAAGAAAGGAGGTTGTTTGGCCGCAAGTTCATCGCTGAACTTGGGGTAGTTCCTAGCATTACAGATCCAATAGACCTCTATTGTGACAACAATGGGGCTATTGACAGCTAAGGAACCTCGATCACATCAATGACCAAACACATATCAAGGGCGCTCCATCTCATTCGAGAGATCATCGATAGAGGAGATGTGAGGATATGCAGAGTACCGGGTAAGCTAACATCGCAGATCCATTGACCAAGGCTTTGGCACAGAGGAAGCATGATGGTCACACTAGGTCACTAGGTATTAGATATCATAGTGATTGGTACTAGTGCTAGTGGGAGATTGTTAGTTATAGCCCTAAGAACCAATCATGTGATGGTTGAATAGGGAACATTTTGTATCATATTCTATAAAGGCAAAGGATTGGTTATTATATTTAATCTTGCTTGTGCTACCTAAATTAAATATAGTAATGCCCTAGAAAAGTAGGTTCTTATCTACAAAGACATCAATCGTAATTGATTATGAGAGGTCAGAGAGAACACTTTCTAAATGTTCTAGTCAAGTATTAATGTGCAAGGGCAATATTAATACATAAAGACTAGCATGTAGGTCAATTGATGACTTGATCTCACAAGTCATGGATATATGATATCAAGTTGACACATGGGTATATATTAGAGAATATATATTGAACTGACCCGCCATGAGAAAGTTTCATGGATCGTTATATGAGTGTCATAAACTTTCTCATGTGACTATTGGTATGAATAGTCCTCACTCAAGTCACTACTTCCCTACATAAGGAGTTATGTACTTTGGTATCACAAACGCCACCCGTAATGGGTGGACCATAAAGGCGACATCGGGTATATAACAAATTATGCGGAGGGATGTGAGTGATGTAGATGGGATCTATCCTCTCATATGACGAGAGTGATATCGGGCCCTTGATTGAGTAGAACTACTAAAACGCATGGTCATGCTCGAATGAGTCAATATGAGATATTGAGCTCATTTGTTTGAGTTAGTTTACTGGGGATCAAGAAACACATAGATTGATCGAGGATGACACGCCTATGTCTCATTGGTCAATCTGATATCAAGGATAGAAGGACACGGTCATACATTATAGTAGTCACGTAAAGGTTAGTCGGATCTTGACTTATTTCGTAACTTGGGTAGCAATGATGTATTGCTAGATGCCGCTCATTGCTTGTGTATCTAAAAGAGTTTAGATCCACCTTGCCAAGCGTTATGAGAGCCTATAGGGTCACACACAAAGAGCATGATAATTAGAGGAATTAGAGTATTCTAGTTTGACTAGAATAATTTGGGAATAAGCTTAAGTACAAAATGGTTTTTGGACTTTAAGCTTAATGAGAATTTTAGCTAATTGATTTAATGAGATTAATTCAATATGTTACCTTATTGATTTAATGAAATTAATTCAATATGATAACATAAGCTTAATTGAATTAATAAGATTAATTCAACATGCATGAATGCCACATAAGAATGCCACATAAGCATGCCACCTAAGCATCCACCTAAGCTAGATGAGGTGGAAGGAGACAAAGTGGTTTTTGTCTCCTTAAGTGGCCGACCAAACAAGGAAGCCAACTCCTTTTTGGATTGTGTCTCAATGCAATGGATTGCATTGAATGTGTGGAGGTGAAAGGGTTTTTCCAACCCTATAAAAGACTCCATGAAGTGGCCGGCCATAGTAAGCATTGTGGTTGTGAGAGAGCTTGAGAGCTTGGTGGAAGCTTTGGTTGTGTGGCTTTGTGAGTGTAGGCTAGCAAGAAGAGTAGTCTTCTTCTTCCTTTCTCTTTTTCCCTAGATTCCTCTCCTTTAGGGACTTCTCTAGCAAGAAGTAAAGGAGAGCTCTTCTAGTTTCTTTTGTGAGACAAGAGCTTGCTCGTGTGGATACATATAGAGGCACGGACATTTGAACGTGCTAAAGATCCAACAAACCAAAAGGAAAAGCGGGATTAACAAGGGCACGCAACAAAGGTAATCCTCTCCTATAAGATAGGTTTGGTTTTAGAGAAATTTATTTTTGTCTGAGTTTTTTCTTTGCAAGGATCACTAGGAAGGGATCCTAATTTTTCCGTTGCGCATATGCTATTTGGCATATAGAAATTCCCTACAGTGGTATCAGAGCCACTTGCGAAAGATCGTATAAAAATAGTTTTTCTCTATTTTATATATGATATAGAAGTAGGATAAATTTTATTATGAGTTGATAATTGCATTAGCAATTTTTCAAACATAATAAAATATCCGATGTCTTTTAAAAGGTTAAAATTGACATGGTGCATGGTTATGGCCTAGTCCCAAAAAGTTTGTGATTGTGTGTTGTAATTCTTAATACGGCCTGCGTGTCGTGCCTTTCTCCTAAAATTCTTGTTGTAAAATTAGTTTTAGACTCGAATGTAACTCGAGTATTTCTCCTTTTGTAATATACAAAACAAAGATGGAGGGTCCATTGGAAGATGAGGTTACAAGGAGGAAGTCAACACACAAGACAACCAAAAGGAAGCACTTGGGAGAAGATGCTATCCCTAGGTTGACCAATCAATCTTTTCATTGGCTTGAGAAGATTGTAGAATAAGGGCCATAACCATGACACGCTTAGTTTAATATGTATGTGATGCATGTTAATTTAGCTTGTATGTGATGCATGTTAATTTAGCTTATATGTGATGTATGCTAATATGTATATGATGCATATTTAAGTTTATATCTTAATAAGTCAAAAACGATATGCCTACAAAGTTTGGTACTCACTACTTCCTCGATCATTTGTTATTGGGTTTGCCAAAGCAAAGCAATGCATTTTATCTTGGAAGAGTGCGAGTGGACAATCGTGATGTCACGCTATCAAACTTGGTTAAGACTTAATTAAGTTTTTCTTAATTGGTTAAGAAAGTAGAGGCATATATTAGCTTTGAACATAAGTTTTAAAATTAGTTTTGTGTGATTTCCGAACATCAGCTTTGTCTTAGAAGTGGTCGTTGCTCCGATATCAAAGAAGGCCTCTGCCTCGCCACACACTGGATGGTTTAGGAATAAACACTAAACTAATCTAAACTTAACCAAAGCTATTAAAGAGTTACATCAGATGTAATTGGCAAGATTGCCTACCTAATTATACTACGTCTTGGGCGATTAGCCAAAGCTAACTCAAGGCAATTATGATGTGGATCTTTATCCCATATAAATTTATAGCTAAATAGAAGCTAATAATGTAAGCAAAATGTGTTTGCCTACATCAATGATTAGCTCATATCAAAGCTATGAGAATTTAGTAGAGCCTCATTTAATTAAAGGCCTAATTAAATGACTTAGGTATGATACTAAATTTTGCATTTTAATGTTGTAGATCACCATGTCATCTAACACGACACACCCCTCAATCTTTGCGATCTGTCCTTGAGAAGGACAAGCTCAATGGAGCAAACTTTCTTGTGGTATAGGAACATGAGGATTATCCTCAAGCAAGAACGCATAAACTATATGTCCTAGAGCGGTCTACCCTCTGAAATACCGCCCCTGACCACTCGTCTTTGAAAAAGATGCTTATAAGAAGCATCGAGATGGTTAGATGTGTCATGCCTTATGCTTGCCACCATGAACTCGAGCTTGAAGCAACATGAGAACATGGATGCCTATGATATGGTTGAGCATTTGAAACAACTATATCAAGGACAAGCTAGGCACGAGCGTTTTGAAGTGTCTAAGGCTCTTTTTGCATGCAAGATGCAAGAAGGAACACCTGTAGGAACTCACGTACTTAAAATGATAGCGTACATTGAGAACCTTGAAAGACTAGGTTTTCCATCGAGCCAAGAATTGTGGCCGATGTTATCCTGCAATCGTTCGGAAACATATAATCAATTCGTCATGAATTATAACATGAATGAAATTGATAAACCTTTGCTGAGATTCTCGGCATGTTAAGAACTGAACAAGATCTCAAGAAGAAAGTTAATGTACTAATGGTCAAAAGGATAAAGGTAAGCGCAAAGGCAAGGGTAAGACCCAAGCCAAAGGCAAGGCCAATTCATCCACTTCAAAGGGTAAAGGTAAAGTACCTAAGGAAGGGGATTGTTTCCATTGCGGTGAGAGGCGGACATGAAGTTTGAGGAAGTAAAGAAGAAAAGAAGTGGGACTTACGCCTCGGTATACGTTATAGAAGTTAATCTATCTATTTCTTCTACATGGGTATTAGATCGGATGTGCATCTCACATTTGTACTAATGTGCGAGGGGAGAAATAGTAGACTAATGGCAAAGGCGAAGTGGACCTACAGTAGGCAATGGCGCAAAGTTCTTCTTTGTGTGTAGGAACATATTCCTTGTCTTTACCCAGGCTTATCTTAGAACT
The DNA here is from genome assembly GCA_025175895.1 of Wurfbainia villosa. Classification (NCBI taxonomy): domain Eukaryota; kingdom Viridiplantae; phylum Streptophyta; class Magnoliopsida; order Zingiberales; family Zingiberaceae; genus Wurfbainia; species Wurfbainia villosa. The sequence goes on from CM046005.1 coordinate 12,058,372, forward strand.
AGAGAGTGCTTATATGTACCATTGACAAAGAACATAATTTAGTATCTTGTTTAGACAAGAAAAACTTTTCTTTTATAATAAAGGACAAATGTTGTTCCATTTATTTGAATGAAATGTTCTATTGTAATGCACCACTTATGAATGGTCTCTATGTTCTAGATTTAGAAAACCCAATATATAACGTAAATACCAAACGGTTCAAATCGAATGATTTGAACCAAACATATCTCTGGCACTGCCGCCTAGGTCACATAAATGAAAAACGCATATCCCAACTCCATAAAGATGGATTATTGGACTCATTTGATTTTGAATCACATGAGGTATGCGAATCTTGTCTTTTAGGAAAGATGACTAAAACTCCATTTAGTGGACATGGCGAGAGAGCGACGGACTTGTTAGGACTCATACATACTGATGTATGTGGCCCTTTCAATGTCGAAGCCAGAGGAGGCTATAAGTACTTTATTACTTTCACTGATGATATGAGTAGATTTGGCTACTTATATTTGATGAGACATAAGTCAGAATCCTTTGAAAAGTTCAAAGCATTCAAGAATGAAGTACAAAACCAACTTGGTAAGCGTATTAAGCTACTTCGATCAGATCGAGGTGGTGAATACCTTAGTCAAGAGTTTCGTGATCACCTGGCTGAGTGTGGGATAATATCCCAACTCACTCCCCCTGGAACACCACAATGGAATGGTGTATCTGAGAGGAGAAATCGTACTCTAATAGATATGGTACGATCAATGATGAGCCAGACTGATCTACCTACTTCCTTTTGGGGACTAGCTCTAGAGACAGCCGCTTTCACACTTAATCGCGTCCCATCAAAAGCCGTAGAAAAGACACCATATATGATATGGACTGGGAAGAGTCCCAAAATGTCTTTTATAAAGATTTGGGGTTGTGAAGCTTATGTAAGACGTCAAGTCTTAGATAAACTAGGACCCAAATCAGATAAGTGTTATTTTGTAGGATATCCCAAGGAAACTAAAGAATATTTCTTGATATTTGGAGGCGATGAGGAGCTAGCTGTAAAGGGTTATAGCGATGCCAGCTTCCAAACTAACCAGGATAATTATAGATCGCAGTCAGGGTCGTGTTTTGCTTGAATGGTGGCGCTGTGAGATGGAAGAGTTCCAAGCAGGACACAGTTGCTGATTCTACAAAGGTCAAATATATCGGTGCTTCCATCTCATTCGAGAGATTATCGATAGAGGAGATGTGAAGATTTGTAGAGTACCCACAGAGGCTAACATCGCAGATCCCTTGACCAAGGCTTTGGCACAGAAAAAGCATGAGTGTCACACTTGGTCATTGGGTATTAGATACTACGGTGATTGACACTAGTGCTAGTCGGAGATTGTTAGTGAAATCCCTAGAGCCATTCATGTGATGATTGTTGTATGGACTTTATTGTATCATATTCCTATTTATAAAGGCATGGTTATTATATTTACTTGTATTGGTGCCAAATAACTAAATATAATAATATCCTTGAGTAGTAGGTTCTTATCTATATCAATCGATTGGTTGAATTGATAATGAGATGATATAGAGAATACTACTCTTAATCATTCCTAGTCAAGTATTAACATTTAGGGACAATGTTAATGCATAGAGACTAGCATGTAGGTCAACATGATGACTTGATCTCACAAGTCATGAATATAAGATATCAAGTTGACACATGGGTATGCATTGGAGAATGTATACTGAATGATCCGTCATGAGAAAGTATCATGGATCGTTATATGAGTGTCATATACTTTCTCATGTGGCTATTAGTATGACTATTAGTCCTTAGACCTGAAGTCACCATGGTTCCCTACATAAGGAGTTGCATACTTTGGCTTCGTCAAACGTCACCCATAAATGGGTGGACTATAAAGGTGATTACTGGGTATGTAACAAATTATATGGAGGGATGTGAGTGATGTAGATGGGATCTATCCCTCCTATATGACAAGGGTGACATCGATATTCTTGATAGAGTGAGACCACGAAGTGCATGGCCATGCCCAAATGAGTCAATATGAGATATTGAGCTCATTTGATTAGAGTGAGTCTACTTGGAGTTCAAGATATAGATTGTACCGAGGATGACACGGTCTATGCCTCAATTGGTCAATCTATATGTCAAGGATAGAGGGACATTGTCACATATTGTGAGAGCCACAATTAGTAGTCACAAAGGTGATGTTGGAGCTCAACATTCTTGTAACTTGGGTAGCAATGATGTGTTGCTAGATACCGCTCATTGCTTATGTTCCTAAATCGGTTTAGGAGCATTGCCAACGTTACAAGAACCTATAGGGTCACACACAAAGGGCAATTAGATGGAGATTAGGTTCATATGATGAACCATGAGGATTAGGTTCATGGGATGAACCAAATTGGATTAAGAGTAATCCAAATTAGACTAATTGAGTTAGACTCAATTTGATTCAAGTGTTGAATGAGTCTAATTTAGATTTGATTCATTGAGTCAATTTAATTTAATGAATAGAGATTCATTAAATCAAATTGACTTGAATCAAGTGGTTAGATTTGATCAACCATGGGAGATAATAGGTCAAGTTTGACTTGACTTGAGAGGGAAGATGAATGGTCAATTTTGACTTGACCAATTGCCATGTCATGGTGACTTGGCATGGGGCCAGCCAATGATGATGCTCCACATCATCATGGACACATCATGGGGTGCCACCTCATGAGGGAGACCAAGAGCCATTGGTTCTTGGAGTTACATGCATGCATGTAACCCTCTTATAGCGGGTTATGAAAGTGTGAAGTTAAGGTGTGTAACTTCATCTTCTTCCTCTCTTGCTCTCCCAATCCTTCTTGGCCGAAATTTCCTTGAGTGCTAGCACACTCTAGGTTGAGTTTCTCCACCATTTGTCCGTGTGGATACCAATAGAGGAGTGTACACTTGACACTCTTGAGTTTCGGCAAGCTTTTGGATGAGCGGGATAAGCGAAGGGCGTCGCTACGAGGGTAACACTCTCAACTTCTAGATCTAAGGTAGATCTAGGTTTACTTAGCACATACATGTTTTTATTTTAATATATCTTTACACGGATCCATGGCCAGACTTCCGGGGTTTCCGCAATGCAAAAATCAGTTTTTGTGGCTCGGAAAGTCCAACAATCAGTTCCTTATAAAGTATAAGTAAAGGCTCACAACCAAGATGGTTATGGACAAACCATTGGTATGGTTGTAGTGTGATTTGGTATTGGTTTGTCTTGACCATAGAATTACACTAGTACACTTTGTGTGTATTGAGCAGGACCAACTTAGAGGTGATTCGATTTATTGCTGACTACATAATTGAATCGGACCTCGGATATTATGGTGTACATGCTCTTAATCCCGATATAATAACGGGCACATATACTTAGTACTTATTTCTTTGATTTACCAATGGGCGAGATTTATAGAGTAAATCGATAGGCTCGGTAAGTTGAGAAATGATATTATTTATATGGTGTGTCGTTGATTATAGGAGAAAACCGTATCCTATATATTAGGATGATGATGTCCCCTTGAGGAGCTCATAAGGTTCATCATGTAAACCCTGTAAGTGGACTTTGTCCGACATGATGATAAGGTTGAGTGGTACTACTCATGGAGTTAGATGTTGATTAATTAATTATCAGTAAATTAATTAATTGACGGACATTTGAGATCTTAAACACGAGGAGATATTTGTACAAATAATATATGGAGCCCATATTTATTTATGGGGTTGGTGAGGTAGATCAATGATAATCCTCTAGTGGAATGGATTATCATTAATGGATCGGACTTTATGTGGGCTTGATCCATTGGGTGGCCAAGATCCAACTCCTCCTCATGGTCCCTATTGTAGCCTATTAAACCCTCATGGACCCTAGATCCAATGATGAAAAATAAAACTCTAGATCCAACGGTGGAGGTTAAATCTCTAGATCCAACGGTGGAGATTAAAAGGAGGCTCAAGCCTAACTCTATAAATAAGGGCTAAGGGCTTGGGCGTGGAGATGATAAGACAAGGGTTAGGGTTTTTGGAGTTAGCTTGAGAGGAGAGGTGGGTGGAAAACCTAGGGTTTGCTTCTTCCTATTGGGCGGCGGCAAGAGAATTCTAGGGTTTGGCTCTTCTTGGTCGGCGGCGACTCCACCCTCTCTCTCTCTCTAGATTGGTCAGCTACTCCTCCTTCTCTCTCTCTCTCCTTTGGCCGGTGGCAACCTTTCTTCAAGGTTGGTCGACGATCCTATTCTATTCCTTGGCCGGCGGCAACATCAAGTCCTTTGACTTGGTGGCCAGTTCTAGATAGGAAGAAGAGTTTTGTTTTATTCTTCCCTTTGTTCGGAGTGAGCAAGGAAGGGAAGAACGTGATCTAGGAGGCTTCGACTTTTGAAAGATCGTAGCCCACACGACGTCCAAAAGGAGGAAGGACATACAATAGAAGATCAAGAGGTATAACAAGAGGTATAAGCTTGTTTACTTTGATTAGTGTTCTTTTGTATTATGTATATAATTGTTTACAATTATATGTGGCTAATTTACTTGGACCCCGAAGACAAACACAAAAATCGGCGATCCGTACATCGTCTATTCCGTGGCTAATCGAAGAAAAGAGGTAGGTTACTTGAACAACAAGTTTGTTCAAGTGACCACTCTAATCGAATAGCACGACGATGGATCAGTTGCTTGGGTAATCCCTCTTGGTCAAAGATTAATGTTTTTAATCCGTGGACGTAGATGGGATCACCATGAACAAGCAACCAAGTTGAAGTGGGAAGCGAAGCCTCAGTTCCATAAACCTTTACTTACTGCGAATAGTGTGTCGAGTCGACTCGCAGTTAAGTAAAGGAGACTCCCTATGGCGCTCCTATAGTATTTTGGGTCAATAGGCTTTCCGTCTACATCTTCTCCTTTATTGACATTATTTCCATGGGTGTATTGATGGTTTTAGCGTCTTGTATTCCAAAATGTTTAATTAATTCCCTAGTATATTTTTGGTGATGTAAATATATTCCATCCTTATTTTGTTTAATTTGTAGTCCTAGAAAGAAACTCAATTCACCTACTAAATTCATTTCAAATTCACTTTCCATAAGTGAAATGAACTTGTTTAGTAGGATCGAATTGGTTGTTTCGAAAATGATATCGTCTACATAGATTTGGGCTATAAAGATTTCCTTACCTACGGTTTTTATGAAAAGGGTCGGATCGACTAGGCCTTGGTTAAACCCTTTTGACTTAAGATAAATTGAAAGTCTATCATACCAAGATCGAGGAGCTTGTTTGAGTCCATTAAGAGCTTTCTTTAGTTTAAGAACATGGTCTGTGTTGGTGCAATCGGCCTAGGTTGAATCGAGTTTGACTCGAGCAGTACTTTGATAGTATTTTTGATGATAGACAAAACTCATGACATGGGATTGTCATGGGAAACTCCAACATTGAGTTGACATGGAAAATCCAAGCATGGAGCTTGGTGTGGGAAAGTCCAACATGGAGTTGGCATGGAAAATCAAAGCATAGAGCTTGGTGTGGGAAAAGTTAAAAGCATTGCGAAGCCGTGCACTTGGTGATTGGTGAGAAATGCATTGTGAAGCTGTGCGCTTGGTGCATGTGGGAAGTCTTGAAGACTTGGCAAGTTCACTAGGCTCGGGGTCCTTGAGTCGGTGAAGGATGACATTACGAAGTCGTGCGCTTGGTGCATCCGAGGGACCGCCGGACGGGGAGCGAATGGAGTGAGACCAAAGGGAAGCATACTCCGAGGGCAAGAGACATGAAGGATGGCATTGCAAAGCCGTGCGCTTGGCACATCCAAGGGACGTAGGTCGAGGGAAGAGAGCTTTGGTGGGGAACTCCATGAGAGATAAGGTGGACTTGGCCAAGTGGCTAAGACTGAGTGTCAGAGGCTCAAACTTGATGTTTGAGGGTTTAACCGATGGTCGTATGCTCAAACAACTTGGTGTTTGAGGTTTTGCACGACAGCAGTCGCCTGGCATAGGTGTCGGTTCGACTAATCCAAGTCGACTAGGGTTCGACTGGTGTTAGACTGATTTGTGCAGGTTATTGCCATGGATTGGCAGGATCGATATCGGCGCAATGATCGTCGAGGATAGCGATCGTGATCGATGGGAATGTCGCGAGCACAGAACACTCCGTAGCCGACTGGGCAGTCGACTACTAGGTCACCAGTCGATTGATGGACATGATTAGTCGACTGGTAGGTGATCCGTTAGAACTTATCCAACGTGGATCTGGCCGTTGGGAGACAACGACTACAGGGGCAGTCGACTGGGGTCTTTTGGCAGTCGACTGTTGGGCGCGAAAATAGCTTGATGCAAGTTATAAATAGAGCTCAAGTGGGAGGATTTCGCCAAGACTTTAAGGAAGCTATTGGAGGGGAATTGTTGTTGCATTCCAGTCCTTCAAGAGTCATCCAAAGCAAGCAACAAGAAAGGGTGCAAAGCAAAGAGTTGTAAAGTGTTCTTTACTTGTATTTCTTAGTGTCTTTGTATTTCTTGTAGTATTAATGTTGTAATAGCTTGTGAGAGGTTTCTCCACCTCCGATGTGTAGTCGAGAAGGAGTTTAGTTAGTGTCGTGCGCATAACTAGAGCTCGGTGGGCTCGCCTGTGGAGTAGGAACCATTTGGTTCCGAACCACGTATATCGTGTGTGTTTGCGTATGCTTGTATTTGTTGTTAGTATTCATATTTGTATTAGTATTCCGCTGTGCTAACGACAATCGTAGACAAGCGACGCAAGAAGAACGAACGAATTCCACCATACGACGATAGAGGGTTATTCACCCCCCTCTAGCTTGCCAACCACATCGATCGATCCCCTACAAGTGGTATCAGAGCCAAGGCGCTTGTCGAGGACTAACCGCCGACACAAGCAAATACAAGATGGTCGGCTATAACATCCATCCACCAAAATTCGATGGAGATTTTGCTTGGTGGAAGAAACGGATAGAGGTATATCTCGAAACCGACTTTGATTATATGATTATTGTAGAAAACAGTTTTGAGATGCCTAGGGACAAAGACAACAAGCCCATTGAGAAGTCAAGGTGGACCCAAGACCAAATCAAGGACTTCAAGATAAATCTCGAGGTAATAAAATTACTTAGTGATTTGTTACCTAACCATATTTTGTCTAGATTGGGTGCCTATAGGGATGCAAGGGAACTATGGAATAAGATAATAAAATTCCAAGAAAATTCCCAATCAGCACAAGTAGAGGAGAATGCCGAGGAAGAAGCACCCACCACATTTGAAGATGTTGATGTTTTGGTGGAGACCTCCACCTCTAGCATTGAGGGGGAGGAAAGGATTTCCATTCCGGAGCAAGATCAAAATGAAGCTTCTACCTCCGGAAGAAGTGAAGAGGCCTCCACCACCTCCCTAGGTAACTCAAGTGTTGTTATTTTAAATAAAAATCACATAATATGCTTTGAGTGTAGGGAGAAAGGGCATTACAAAAGTAAATGCCCTAAATTGGCTAAGGAAAAGGCATCGGCACCAAAAGTCAACCCAAAGTCAAAGGATGCCGGAGTCCCCACAACTAGAAGCAAAGAGCACATTGTGTGCTTTAAATGCAATCAAAAGGGGCACTACCGAAGCCAATGCCCTAGGGGGAGAAAGAAAGGGCAAGAGGGTGTATCTCATGTAGGGGGAGCTTCCAAAGCTAACCCTAAGGTAAATTTAAATAATGCACCTTCTATTTCTAAAGTTAAAAAGCATGATAAAAATTATTTTAGTTCTCTTGCAATTATAAATGAAAAGCATGCTAGCAGAAATAATAAGGTTTATTGTTTAGGTGATAAGCATGTTAGTTTTTCTAAGGACAAACCTAGGACTCAAAACACTAGACCCATTTTACCTAAAGAGTCCATTAGAATAGTTGAAAACCATCTAGGCATTAACCCTAAGAAGGGTAGACACATGCCTAAGAAGAAGAATTTTCCCAAAAGATAAATGAAAACTCAAAATTGGGAAAATTAGAACTAGAAAACCAAGTCTTGAGGTCAAGACTTGAGAGAATGGAAAAGTTTTTGCACCCAAAGCAACAATCATAGAAAATTCACCGTGTTCAAGGGATCAAAATAGTCAAGACCTAGGGTTCAAAAACGGTCTAAGGGCAAGGAAGATTTGGGTCACAAACCTAAGCCCAAGAAGACTTATCATAATGTTCCATTTGATTATGGAACAATTTCTAGGTCTAGGAAAACCAAGGCCAATAGGGAAGTTATCCCTAAGTCTAGCCATGGTGTTTGCTTAGTGGCTAAGGACTTAAGAAAATCTAAGAAAGCCACTAGGAAGGTCTTTGGGGGAGTTACCTCTAGAGTTGACCTAGAAAAGACCCAAAAGACTATGGCTTCAAAGCCTAAAAGGGTCATTAGGAAGGTATCTAGGGAAGTTATCCCAAGTGAATACCTTGTTAACCCAAGGAGCTCCAATAGATATTGGGTTCCTAGAAGCGTGATCGATTCACGCTAGAAGGGTTAAGGTGTGTCAACCCTAAGTGGATGGGTAGTCAACCTAACCATAGTAGAGTTGACACATTAGGATGTGCCAATATGCTTTGAGAAGTTGAAAAATGATTAAATTGGCACAATTAGGTTTAGAGGTATTGGTGTGTCATTTTGGGTTTTTGGCACACTAGGGGGAATGATGGTATTAAGGCAAAATGGGGTTAATTCCTAGAAATGGCATTTTGGATTTAACACTTAGGTATTTTATACCTTAGTATATTTTACTTGCCATGATTTATTTGTCTTGCCATGTCATGACATCATCTTCATTTTTATCTCTAAAAATGTCATGATCATGTTTAGACTTCTTCTTTATATGTCATGTATGCTAAAATGTCATTCACATGCCATGACATCATGATTTTGGCATATGCTTTTATCTATATCATATTTATGCCATAATCATCATCATGCATATAACTAAAATGAAATTAAGGACTATGGCATGATTTGATGGGAATCAAATAATATTGCCTAGAAATATGCATGAAACCATTAAAAGAACAAAAACCCACATCTCACTAAAAACTTGACTTGTATGTGTTTTACACATCTAGATATAAGTGAGATATTTAGGAAAAAGAAATTAAAGGTTTCAAAAACATTTTGAAAAACCTTGGTGAAGCCTATCTTTTGATAGCTATCACCATTGAATGGAATGATACAAAGAGGGCTCAATATTGAAGCTTTTCTTAACTTTTGGACTTTGTATCAATCTCTTAATTTAGTGGGTAAAATAATTTTCAAATATTTTTCACCCATAATGATTGTGATAAGTAATATACATACCAAATTTCAATATTTATCAACTTATGTATATTTACTTATAAATTTCGGAAAGTCATTTCTGAAATTCGAAATCAGATTATCAATGACTACCATGGTGGCTCGAATGACGATGGGGTGGTAGCCGATCGATTGATCAATTCACCCGCCCAAGCTAATTTCGAGTAAACCTTGTTGGTTAGGCCCATGTTCAGCTAGGTTAAGGTCCCCTAACCACTCCTAACCCTAGTATATGCTTGGGAGAGCATTAGAAAGGGTGGAAATCCATTGGACATGGATTAGGAGAAGGGTTTAGGGAGAGTATCAATTTTAAGGTGGATGAGAGTTCATTGTTGAACTTTGCCTTAATTTTGATTGGTTAAATGTTCCTATTGGCTTAGGGACTCTCCAAGGACATTGTTGGTGCAATGGTCAAGGGAGAGCAACCCTCTAGGGGGAGGTATCCATCATGGTAAGATGGATGTGTATTTCCTCATGGGAGGAAAATTGGGTTGCCTTCTCTTTAAGTGATATGGGATCACTAGAAAGATTGTAGGCATGTGTTCCTTCAAGGGAGAGATTGTAAGATCTCATTGGGATATGAGACATTCATACCCTTGGGGAGGACCTTTTTGATGTAATGTCAAAAAGAGGGAGAAGTTACCAAGTTACCAATTAAGGTTCATTGGAATTCTCATTGGGATATGAGAATTGCCAATATGGGAGAATTGATAGACTTGAGATGGTAGTTTTGTCAATCATCAAAAAGGGGGAGATTGTTAGTGCAATCGTCCCAGGTTGACTCGAGTTTGACTCAAGCAGTACTTTGATAGTATTTTGATGATAGACAAAACTCATGACATGGGATTGTCATGGGAAAGTCCAACATGGAGTTGGCATGGAAAATCCAAGCGTGGAGCTTGGTGTGGGAAAGTCCAACATGGAGTTGGCATGGAAAATCCAAGCATGGAGCTTGGTGTGGGAAAAGTCCAAAGCATTGCGAAGCCGTGCGCTTGGTTCTTGGTGAGAAAAGCATTGCGAAGCCGTGCGCTTGGTGCATGTGGGAAGTCTTAAGGACTTGGCAAGTTCACTAGGCTCGGGGTCCTTGAGTCGGTGAAGGATGGCATTGCAAAGTCGTGCGCTTGGTGCATCCGAGGGGACGCCGGACGGGGAGCGAATGGAGTGAGACCAAAGGGAAGCATACTTCGAGGGCAAGAGACGCGAAGGATGGCGTTGCGAAGTCGTGCGCTTGGCGCATCCGAGGGATGTAGGCCGAGGGAAGAGAGCTTCGGTGGGGAACTCCATGAGGGATAAGGTGGGCTTGGCCAAGTGGCTAAGACTGAGTGTTGGAGGCTCAAACTTGATGTTTAAGGGTTTACCCGATGGTCGGATGCTCAAACAACTTGGTATTTGAGGTTTTGCCCGACAGCAGTCAATTGGCATAAGTGTCGGTTCGACTGATCCAAGTCAACTAGGGTTCGACTGGTGTTAGACTGCAATTTTATGCTTGGCAGTCGACTACCATGGGCTGGATCCGATCGATGTCAATGAATCGGTGATGTCGGCGTGATCGCTAGAGGATGCCAGTCGATTGATGGGAATGTCGCGAGCACAGAACGCTCTGTAGCCGACTGGGCAGTCAACTACTAGGTCACCAGTCGACTGATGGACATGATCAGTCGATTGGTAGGTGATCCGTTGGAACTTATCCAACGTGGATCTGGCGTTGGGAGACAACAGCTACAGGAGAAGTCGACTGGGGCCTTTTGGTAGTCGACTGTTGTGCGTGAAAATAGCTTGATGCAGGTTATAAATAGAGCTCAAGTGGAAAGATTTCGCCAAGACTTTAAGGAAGCTATTGAAGGGGAATTGCTGCTGCATTCCAGTCCTTCAAGAGTCATCCAAAGCAAGCAAGCAACAAGAAAGGGTGCAAAGAAAAGAGTTGTAAAGCGTTCTTTACTTGTATTTCTTAGTGTCTTTGTATTTCTTGTAGTATTACTATTGTAATAGCTTGTGAGAGGTTTCTCCACCTCCGACGTGTAGTCAAGAAGGAGTTTAGTTAGTGTCATGCGCATAACTAGAGCTCAGTGAGCTCGCCCGTGGAGTAGGAACCATTTGGTTCCGAACCACGTATATCGTGTGTGTTTGCGTATGCTTGTATTTGTTGTTAGTATTCATATTTGTATTAGTATTCCGCTGCGCTAACAACAATCGTAGAAAAGCGATGCAAGAAGAACGAACGAATTCCACCATACGACGATAGAGGGCTATTCACCCCCTCTAGCCGGCCAACCACATCGATCGACCCTACAGTCTGGTTTATCTAGACTTTCGAATCCGGGGGGTTGGTAAACATACACTTCTTCCTTAATTAGTCCATTTAAGAACGCCGACTTGACATCCATTTGAAATAATTTAAATCCTCGATGTGCAGTGTATGCTAACAACATTCAGATGGATTCTAATCTAGCTACGGGGGCATAGGTTTCATCGTAATCTAACCCCTCCACTTGACTTAACCCTTTCGCGACCAATCTCGCTTTGTTTCTAACTACCTCACCTTTGTCATCAAGTTTGTTTCGGGAAACCCACCTTGTTCCAATAATTGATTTGTCTTAAGGTGGTGGTACTAATTTCAAAACTTCATTCCTAATAAATTGAGCTAGCTCTTCTTGCATTGCAATGATCCAATCGGGATCAAGAAGAGCTTGTTCAATAGTTTTGGGTTCGATTTTCGAAATCAAGGGATTTGACTAAGATTTCTATATGATGATCTAGTTCGAACCCCTAGGCTAGGATCACCTATCACTTGATCGATAGGATGATTCGATTGAGTCCTAGAATGACTCGGGTTAGGGTCACCTATCACTTGGTTGATAGGATGACTCGATTGAATCCTAGACTGGCTTGGATTAAGATTGATACTAGACTCGTGTTCAAGGTCAGAGTCGAGTCTGGTATGAATCGGTTCGCTAGTTGGCTTTACTATGGATTTTGTAGGTTCATGTCCTTCTCGAATACTACATTAATGGTTTCCTCAATTTTAAGGGTGTTATTGTTATATACCCTATAGGCTCTACTTGTAGTTGAGTATCCTAAGAAGATTCCGGTAGAGGTTTTGGAGGTGAACTTTCCTAAGTAGTCCTTAGTGTTTAGGATATGTACCTTACACCCAAATATCCTAAAGTATTTAATGTTAGGTACTTTGTCATGTTAGATTTTGTATGAGGTCTTAAGGTGCCTTTTTACCACAAGTATTCTATTTTGGACATAACAAGTCGTACTAATGGCTTCTGCCCAAAACCTATCGGGTATGTTGTATTCGTTTAACATGGTCCTAGTGGCTTCTTGTAGGGTTCTATTTTTTCGCTCGATTAGGCCATTTTGTTGTGGGATTCTAGGACATGAGAATTCATGGTGGTATCCGTTTAGGTTACAGAAATCTGTGAACCTGTGGTTTTCGAATTCACCACCATGATCGCTTCTAAGTCTTTTAATTTTAAGGTTCTTTTGGTTTTCGATTAATTTAGACAAGTTGATGAGTTGATCTAAGGTATCACTTTTTTGTTTAAGGAACCTAACCCAGGTAAACCTAGAATAGTCGTCAATGATGAATAAGCAAAATTGACTCCCATTAAGTGACTTGGCTCCATGAGAATCAAATAGATCCAAATGAATGAGCTCAAGCACACTTTTGGTTCGTTCTTGGTTAGTTAGTTGATGTTGTGTCCTAGGTTATTTACCTTGTTGACAAGCATTACAAATTTTATTGTCTAAGTTGTTAAGGTTAGGCAAACCTCTGACTAAGCCACTCTGACTCATCTTGTGGACGAGTCTTGGGTGCGAGTGACCGAGTCATCAGTGCCACAATCAAGATTCCTCTTGCTGTGTCATAAGACACTTGGTTGAGGAGTTGGGTAAATTAATTGTGTAGATGTTGTTATTCCTAGTTCCTTTAAGTATTGTTTTAGAGGTTTCATTTGTTTTAATTAAGCATTCATTTTCTAGGAATATAACCTTATAGTTGTTATCACACAATTGACTTACACTAAGTAAATTATATTGAAAATCTTCAACTAATAAAACATTATGAATTGTGAAATTAGAATTTAGCTCAATATCACCTGATCCGATGATTTTGAGTTTACCATTGTTTCCGAAAGCTATCGATCCTTGTCGTTTGAATCTAAGCTTCAAAAATTTAAGTTGTTCTCCGGTCATATGTCGAGAGCACCTACTGTCCAACATCCATTGATCCTACACACAAGGTAGTTGGATCGGATATTGGAATTTAAGGGTTGGCTAAAAATTATTAGTCCTAGATCATCTCACCCATTTCTACATGATCAAACACATTATCCTTATGTGTTCTTGTGAGATTACTTCGATTTTACTTGATTAATTTTAATGAATTGAGACTAGTCAACCTTGGGTTAGATTCAGATTTAATCCTAAGCTCATCAAGTCACCTTTTCAAGAAATTGGCTTCCAAGTCATGGCGAGGCACAGAGACCTTCTTTGATCGAAACAATGACCACTTCCTTAAACAAAGCCAAATTCGAGAAAATAATAACTTTATTCACCTAAGGTCACTTCCTGGTCTAACTAGTTAAGGATACAGAGAGGTAGCTTCAGCTAGTTCCACTTAGTCGAGTGCACCGAGCTAGATATGCCTTTTCTAACTCGGGCACACAAGACTTCATTTTCCTAATATACTATCATCTCGCCGCATCCTAGTACTATGTTGTCAAGTGTTGACGAGTTATAGTTCCTATCTAACCATTCTAAAAGAAATAAAAAGAAAAATATCTAAGCATGCAAAGTATAATTAATAGCACAAATAAATTTTGTACTAGCTCTCCCTGGACCATTGATTCAGTTCGATCGTTCCACATAGTGGATTTGGTCCTTGGGAACCCAGTACTTGTTAGATCCTAATTGAGAAATCAAAATGGTTTTAGGGACCCATGCTTAGACATATTTTTTATTTCTACTTACAATCGACATATATGACTTATTAGTCGTATTTGAGCTAAACCCAAGCCCAGCTTTGTTGTACACAGCCCTTTGCGATCCAAGTAAAAGGTCAAGTCCCTTGGATCCCAAAGTAAATCTTTCCAACGTATGCCTAAGGTCTTCGACTTGACTTTTCAAAAGTGAGTTCTCAACTTCGAGCTTTTCAACTCGAGTTGAGTCCTCCTCTTAAACTTGACTAGTCGAAGAGGTTAGGAAGACCTTGTGTTTAAGGAGTTTAACCTCCTCAACTAAGATCTCGACCTTGGACTCAGACTTAGATAACTTTCTAGTTAAGAATTTAATTGCATTGGATAAAGTTCTAAGCAAAGACTGACTTACCTTAAGTGACTCTTTTGAACCGGATGCGTATCCGTGGCTTGTCTTGAATAGCGACTCATCATCAAATTCGGACTCGGACTCTTCCTCGGGTTCAGAGTCTTGTTCGGGCTCGGTCGGCTTGGCCATGAAGACGAGATCGTCATTTTCCTCCTTTGATGATTCTTCCCAAGTAGTGTTAAGCGCTTTCTTGGGTGCTTTGTCTTTTAGTTTCGGACACTCCGACTCGATGTGCTCGAACCTGTTACATTCAAAACATCTCAAATTCAAATTAGATTTAGACTTAGTTTTACCTTGATTGACGGGTCATTTTCGGCTCTTGATCATCTTCCGAACTAGATTTACTAGTTCGATTTCTATTTCGGGATCTACCTCCGACTCGTACTCGTACTCGTACTCGTCCTCTTCCTTGGGGTGTGATTTGTTCGCGGCATTCTTCTTTGAACATGCAATTAAGGCAATATCTTTCTCGACCTGGACCACATTAGTTTGTTCATGAAGTTCAAACTCAGAAAATAACTCGTCTAATCTAAGTTTAGAAAGATCCTTAGAAAACTTGTAGGCATCGACCATGGATGCCCACAAGGTGATCCTAGGGAAAGAGTTTAAGGTGTACCTTATAAGATCTCGATTTTTGACCTTTTGTCCAATGGCGTGCAAGCTATTGATGATGTCTTGAATACGGACGTGTAGTTGCATCGCCATCTCGAGTTCCTGCATCTTAAGGTTATACAACTTATTGAAAAGAAGATCACATTTACATACCTTTGCATCGTCGGTTCCTTCGTGTAGCTCTACGAGTTTAGTCCATAAATCTTTAGCGCTAATGAAGGGGCCGACGTGGTTTAGCTCCTCTTTGGATAAGTCGCATTGAAGGATTTGGGTTGCCTTGGTTCGGCTTCCACTTGTCTTTTCATTGCATTAGTCCATTGATCATAATCCAATGATTCACCCACTTCATTAGTAGGAAACATGAATCCGGTTTGGATTATGATCCACATCTCGATTTGGGTCTTTAAGAAGCACTCCATCCGACCCTTCCAATAACAGAAGTCATCTCCGTTGTAAAATGGAGGTTGGATGGTGTTAAACCCTTCAAGATGGGTCATTTAGACAAAAGAGAGAAAACTAATACCTCACAAAAACACAAACAACCAAAATGTACCAAGACTTACGTCTTGGATTAGTAGTGCGGGAGAACAAATTTAATTTAAACTAAAATCTCATAAAACCAGAAATAAAAAAAAAATTAAAATCTGTAAGAAATTACTAGATTGGTAGTTTCACCAAATCGTAGCACCCTCGACTCTGATACCACTTGTTGGATCGATTTGAGTGCTAGAGGGGGGGTGAATAGCGCAAAATAAATTTCGTTCATTCTTTCGATATGAAATAATTAAAAGAGTGAGAATGCAACAGAAATATAAAAGACAAGGTTTATTTTTACTTGGTTAACAGCCTTCGGCTGCTAGTCCAAAGCCCTAATGGTCGGAGACCACGTACAAAGGGCAATACACTAAAATAATCTCCTCCTTGTTGGAGGTAGGGGACAATGGAATACAAAAAGCTCGAAAGATTAAGATAGAGGGACACTCCCCCTCTCCTTATTACGATATAAAGCTCCGAGAAAATGAAATAAGTATAATAGAAGACTTGAATAAAACTTATACCGATGAAGAAAAGAATGAAACTTAAGCTTGATCGTCGAAGTAGTAGAGTTTCGCCGTCGTAAAGTTGTCCGAGAGTCGAGACGTTGCGAAGGCTTTTTGGAGAGCTATTGATGATGGAAATAGGGTGGAGAACCCCTACTTTTATAGCCTTGGAAACCCTAGACATTTAGATCTTCAACCAATGAGAGTAAGCCTCCTAGCCCTTGAGAAATGGAGATAACTTTGACTCTCCTCAAGGCTGATCCTTGACCAACAATCGACTGCTACCCTTACGGTCATTGCTAGATGAATCATCGATCGTGATGCAAGCCCTCGATCGGTGATGGCAGGGTTTCAAGCTCGCGAAGAGTTAGCTCAAAAATGCAGTTAATATAGGTGAACTTGATGGTCATTTACCATCTGATCTTGACTTAGACTATCCATGGGAAGTCTTGAGTTAGATCATCACCTTAGGACATCCCCGTACAGAGGACACGACCTTACTTACGCTCACTAACACAATCTTACCTCAACCTTTACCTTTGAAGCTTCGCTTTCGGTCTATACTTGATTTCTTCGGCTCCCTCCGAAGTCCTCTCGGTGTCGCCCGACTATCACGGTTCCCTCCGAGTGTCACTGACCTTCTGCTTAACATTTCTGCATACTCGACTTAGCTCGTGAGATAACAAAATGAACTTAACTTTGTGTATTTGCTATAATCAAAACTCAAGTTTGATTCAAGTGCCTACTGCACCAACAGTAACCACCAATCTAGCATCTTATTAAGTTTCTTTTCGTATTAGTTTTTCAATTTGTAGCATTTTTCATTTCATTTAATTCCTACCTCCCGCACTACTAATCCAAGACGAGAGTCTTGGTACCTTTTGTTGTTTTTGTTTTTGTTTTTGCGATGTTCCCTTTTCTTTCTAAATGGCACATCTCGAAGGGTTTAGCACCACCCGACCCCCATTTTACAATGGAGACAACTTCTGTTACTAGAAGGGTCAGATGGAGTGCTATTTAAAAACCCAAGTAGAGATGTGGATCGTAATTCAAATCAGGTTCACGCTTCCTACTAATGAAGATGGTGAATCATTGGATTGCGATCAATGGACAAATGCCATGAAACACCAAGTGGAAGATGATGCCAAGGCTACGCAAATCCTACAGTGTGGCTTGTCCAAAGAAGAGCTCAACTGCGTCGGCCCCTTCATCAGTGCGAAGGACTTGTGGAACAAGCTCATCGAGCTACACAAAGGAACTGACGACGCTAAGGTATGTAAAAGGGATCTATTGTTTAATAAATTGTACAATCTTAAGATGTAGGAACATGAGACCGCCACCCAATTACATGCACGGATCCAAGATATCATCAATAGTCTACATTCGATTGGACAGAAGATCAAAAATTGAAACTTAATAAGGTACGCGCTTAATGCTTTCCCTAGGACTACCTTGTGGGCACCCATGGTTGATGCCTACAAGGTCTCTAAGGGCCTTTCTAAGATTAGACTAGATGAAATATTTTCTGAATTTGAACTTCATGAAAAGCCTAATTCGGCCCCTGCCGAGAAAAGTATTGCCTTATTTGCAGGATCAAAGAAGAAGCACAAAAGCAAACCACCACAGGAGGAAGAAGGCGAGGGCCGAGTGGGAGATAGGCGATGAGATGGAGATTGAACTAGTAAATCTAGTTCAGAAGATGATCAAAAGCCGAAAATGACACATCAATCAATCTAAGGAAGGTAAGTCTAAATCAAATTCCAACTATAGATGCTATGAGTGTAACAAGTTGGGTCACATCAAGTCGGAATGTCCAAAGCTCAAGAACAAGGCACAAAAGTCCAAGAAAGCACTCAACGGTATGTGGGAGGAATCATCGGAGGAGGAAGACGAGCTCAACAACCCCGTCTTCATGGCTAAGCTGACCGAACCCGAGGAAGAGTCTGAACCTGAGGAAGAGTCCAACTCCGAATCCGACGATGAGTCTCTATTCAAGACAAGCCACGGATCTGTATCCGATTCAAAAGGTTCACTCAAGGTAAGTCGGTCTTTAATTGATACGTTATATAATGCAATTAAGTTTTTAACTAGAAAGTTAGCTAAGTCCGGTCCAAGGTCAAGACCTTAGTTGAGGAGGTTAAACTCCTTAAACATGAGGTCTCCCTAACCTCTTCGACTAGTCAAGTTCAAGAGGAGGACTCAACTCGAAGTTGAGAACTCACTCTTGAAAGGACAAGTCGAAGATCTTAGGCAAATGTTGGAAAGGTTTACTTTTGTATCCAAGGGACTTGACCTACTACTAGGATCGCAAAGGGCCGTGTACAACAAGGCCGGACTAGGGTTTAGATCAAATACGACTAACAAGTCGTATATGTCAATTGTAAATAATAATAGAAAACAAGTCCAAGCATGGGTCCCTAAGACCGCTTTAATTTCACAATTAGGATCTAATAAGTACTGGGTTCCCAAGGACCAAATCCACTACGTGGATAGACCAAATCGATTCAATGGTCCAGGGGGAGCTTATACTAAATTTGTTTGTTCAATTACTTGAAATTAGACCTTGCATGCTTAGGTATTTTGTTTTAATTTTTAGAACGGCTAGATAGGGTCAAAACTCATCAATGTTGACAACATAGTACTAGGACGTGGTGAGATGATAATACGTTAGGGAAATAAAATCTTGTCCATCCGAACTAGATAAAGCATATCTACCTTGGTGCACTCGACTAAGTTGAACTAGTTGAAGCTACCTCATCGTATCCTTAACTAGTTAGACCAGGAAGTAATTTTAAGTGACTCGAGTAATCGATTTCTTGAATTTGGCTTTGTCTAAGGAAGTGGTCGTTGTTCCGATCAAAGAAGGCCTCTATGCCTCACCACGACCTAGAAGCCAATTTCTCAAAAAAGTTACTTGATGAGCTAAGGATTAAATCCGAATCTAACCCAAGGTTGATTAGTTTCAATTCACTAGATCTAAACAAGTAAAATTGAAGTCATCTCAAAAACATTTAAGGTTAACATGTTTGATCTTGTAGAAAAGGTGAGATAACTATTAGGCTAAAATATTCAACCAACTTAAAATTCCAATATCCGATCCAACTATTATATGTGTAGGATCAATGGATGTTGGAAAGTGGGTGCTCCCGACACATGACTAGAGACCGACTGAAATTTTCGAAGCTTAGATTTAAAAGTCAAGGATCATTAGCTTTCGGAAACAACGACAAGCTCAAAATCATCAGATCAGGTGATATTGAACTAAACTCCAACTTTACAATTTGAAATGTTTTATTAGTCGAAAGTTTTGAGTATAATTTACTTAGTGTAAGTCAATTGTGTGACAACAACTATAAGGTTATATTCTTAGAAAATGAATGCTTAATTAAAACTAATGAAACCTCTAAAACAATACTTAAAGGAACTAGGAATAGCAATATCTACACAATTAATTTACCCAACTCCTCAACCAAGTGTCTTATGACACAACAAGAGGAATCTTGGTTTTGGCACTGACGACTCAGCCACTCGCACCCAAGACTCATTCACAAGGTGAGTCAGAGTGGTTTAGTCAGAGGCTTGCCCAACCTTAACAACTTGGATAATAAAATCTGTAATGTTTGTCAACAAGGTAAACAAACTAGGATACAACATCAACTAACTAACCAAGAACAAACCAAAAGTGTGCTTGAGCTCCTACACTTGGATCTATTCGATTCTCATGGAGCCAAGTCACTAAACGGAAGTCAATTTTGCTTAGTCATAGTTGACGACTACTCTAGGTTTACCTGGGTTAGGTTCCTTAAACACAAAAGTGATACCTTAGACCAACTTACCAACTTATGTAAATTAATAGAAAATGAAAAGAACCTTAAGATTAAAAGACTTAGAAGTGATCATGGTGGTGAATTCGAAAACCATAGGTTCACCGACTTCTGTAACCTAAACGGATACCACCATGAGCTCTCCTGTCCTAGAACCCCACAACAAAATGGTCTAGTCGAGCGAAAGCATAGAACCCTACAAGAAGCCACTAGAACCATGTTAAACGAATACAACCTTCCTAATAGGTTTTGGGCAGAAGCCGTTAGTATGACTTGTTATATCCAAAATAGAATCCTACTAGTCAAGAGGCACCTTAAGACCTCATACGAAATCTACTATTATAAAGTACCTAACATTAAATACTTTAGGGTATTCGGATGTAGGGTACATATCCTAAATACTAAAGACTACCTAGGCAAATTCACCTCTAAAACAAATATTGAAATATTCCTAGGATACTCAACCACAAGTAGAGCCTATAGAGTCTACAATAATGAAACCCTAAAAATCGAAGAAACTATTAATGTAGTATTCGATGAAGGAGATAAAACCACAAAACCAGTTGTAGAACCAATTGATGAACCGATTAATTCTAGACCCGAATCTGACCATGAAAATGAGTCTAGTATAAATCCTAACCCGAGTCAGTCTAGGTTACAATCAAATCATCCTATTGATCAAGTGATAGGTGATCCCAACCTAGGGGTTCGAACTAGAGCATCATATAGAAACCTTAGTCAAATCTCTTTAATCTTGAAAATTGAACCCAAATTAATTGAACAAGCTCTTCTTGATCCTGATTGGATTATTGCTATGCAAGAAGAGCTAGCTCAATTCACTAGGAATGAAGTTTGGGAATTAGTACAACCACCTAAAGATAAATCGATTATTGGAACAAGGTGGGTATTCTAGAACAAACTCTATGACAAAGGTAAAGTAGTTAGAAATAAAGCAAGATTGGTCGCAAAAGGATTTAGTCAAGTAGAGGGGTTAGATTATGACAAAACCTACACCCCCGTAGCTAGACTAGAATCAATTAGAATATTGTTAGCCTAAGCTGCACATCGAGGATTTAAACTATTTCAAATGGATGTGACATCAGCATTTTTAAATGGAATTATCAAGGAAGAAGTCTATGTTAGCCAACCCCCAAGATTCGAAAGCTTAGATAAACCTGACCATGTTTTTAAACTTAAGAAAGCCTTATATGGACTAAAACAAGCTCCTAGAGCTTGGTATGAAAGGTTTTCTATTTATCTCAAGTCTAAAGGGTTTAGTCAAGGCCTAGTCGACTCAACTCTCTTCGTAAAATCCGTAGGCAAAGAAATATTTATTGCCCAAATTTACGTAGACGATATAATTTTTGGAACAACCAACTCAATCCTACTAAACGAGTTCATTTCACTAATGGAAAGTGAATTTGAAATGAACTTAGTAGGAGAATTAACTTTTTTCCTAGGATTACAAATTAAACAAACTAAAGAGGGAATTTACTTACACCAACATAAATATGCTAAGGAATTAATTAATCGATTCGGAATGTAAAATGATAAGGTAATAAATACACCGATGACCACAAATGTTAATATAGGAGAAGACTTAGAAGGCAAACCAATAGACCTTAAATACTATAGGAGCGCAATAGGTTGTCTCCTATACTTAATTGCGAGTCGACCCGATATACTCTTCGTAGTGAGTATGTGTGCAAGATTTCAAACTTGTGATAAGGAGTCACACCTAACGCTGGTTAATCGTATCCTTAGATATCTAAAGGGTACACTAAACGTAGAAATTTGGTACCCTAGATCTACCGAGTTCAAACTAATCGTCTACTCCGACTCAGATTATATCGGTAGTAAAATCGATAGAAAGAGCACGAGTGGTTGTTGTCAACTTCTCGTCTTGAGTCTAGTTAGTTGGTGTAGTAGAAAGTAACACTGTGTTGCCTTATCTACTACCGAAGCCGAATACGTCACGATGGGTGAGTGTGTGGCTCAACTTCTTTGGATGAAGCACACTCTCCAAGACTTTAACTTAAACTTTAACAACACTAAAATTTACATCGATAACATTAGTTCGATTAATTTAACCAAGAACCCAATCTGTCATTCTAGAACAAAACATATAGAGGTCAAACACCACTTTATTCGAGAACATGTAGCTAACGGGACCATACAACTCGAATACGTGGAGTCCAAATCGAACCTAGCAGACTTGTTTACCAAACCTTTACCCGAAGCAGAGTTTAGTCTGCTTAGACGTAAATTAAGTATGTGCGTAATAGAGTAGAACTTAAAAACTTATACTTTTCTTTATACTCTATTTTTTTATTTTTCATGCAAATGGAACTAGCCTAGGGCTTACCCTAGAAAGCATGTACCTACAGATTTAAGGAGTCAAAACATCTCACAACACATAGGACTAATGTGTTTGTGTACTTAGCCACGTAGATGAGCGTGAGATATAGGACCTTACTCCTGGTTCTAGATTTAGATCTAGTGCATTGACATGAACAATGAAGTATAATTATCTAAATTAATCAACTCTAATCAGGACTTATTGATAATTCTATATCAATCCAAGTCAAACAGAGTTGAACATACAAATAGATGAGCTTATGTTTAAACTATTATTTTCAAAATTTATTTGGAACATGCTTGGACTTATAATTTTTTTTTTACAAAATGTGTTTTCCAAACCCCTCCCCCCCCCCCCCCCGCCTTTTTCGATTTATGGAAAAAAGGGGAGAAAAGGCCAAAGTTAAGGGATCAAAAATTAATTTTAATTTTTGATAACTTAACTTGCATCTAACTTAAAAACATTGGCTCGACCCAAGTTAAGTAAGCTTGAATTACTTAACTTAACCTTTTTTTGGTTAATCTTTTAATGGAAAAATGGGGAGGAAAAGGCCAAAGTTAAGAGATCAAAAGTTAACTTTAGATATCTTAACTTAAAACATAATTTAAACTTTTAGGCCTATACTTAACTTATTAAGTAGCAACTATTAAGGGGGAGAACTAAGAACTTTTTTTTCAAGTACTCACCTAAGGTCAAGGGGAAAAGAGTTTTACTTTTACTCCTACTGAAGCTAACTCACTAAGTTACTCACACTAACTTATTAAGTTATGCATATTCAATATTCATTTGATTTATGCCTCATATTCATTGCATTTACTTAATTCTTTAAGTGTTACCCTTAACTTTGTGTCGATTTGCCATAGATCAAAAAGGGAGAGATTGTTGATGCAGTAGGCACCAGATAATCGAACCTAAGTTTTGATTATGACAAAGACTCAAAACTAAGGTCATATTGTTGTCTAACAAGTTGAACCAAGTGTGCAGGAATGGTTAAGCTAAGTTGAAGGTCGGCGACACCCGGAGAATCTCGGATGGAGAAATGGGACAAGGAAAACTTGAGAGGGAGTCAAGAATTGGTGGAGACCTGAAGCAAAGATGAAAATCATAAAATAACCTAAGATAAGCTCGTGTGTGTGAGTGAAAGTTGTTAGTAATATATGAGAGATGTCCTAAGGCAATCGCCTTATGTATGAACCATTTATATGATAAATGAAGATTCACTATTTGAGTATACATGTTTTATGTATTTGATTGGATCTTAAACTCATTTATCTTGAATGTCCTCGATACGATTCACGATGAGAGAATTTGTGATTGGATCACAACTAGTGAGTATCTCTACATGTGTAATTGTGATGTATCGGAATTATCCTAGTCGATGAATTGATGGATTTGGACACCATCAATTACCGAGACTAGCACGAGGTATACTCCTTGGTGTATCCAAGCAGCTGATTCTCACTGGCTGGAGACATAGTGATGTCCGGAGTTAATCGTGAATGCTAGTTATGGTAACTAGTTTATTGGAGTGACCAGCCGTAAGACTTCATATGGTTCTTTGCATATATAGATATGTCAATGAAGTTCTTACTGTGGCTTAAGTGCGATGTTCCTTTGACTTGCGGTATTCAAGTCATCTTGATCATGGAGACTTATGCTTTGACATCTTAAGCAAACATCTCTAAGGAGATGTGGACCCGGGATGATTGGGTATAAGTCGAAGTGATCGAAGGTGTTTGAATAGCCTATAAAGGATTCACCACTCCTTGCGAGGAGATGTATACCCATGGCCTCTCGTCGGATTGTTACTAAAGTCTTTGGCCAAAGCATTACATGTTTAGAGTAAGGTACTCTTCGATACATGTGGAGTAACTAGAATCCGTAGGACGAGGAAATGATACTTGGGCTAGGTGTGACGTAGTCAGCCTAGTGGGGACTGACACAATAGACCATGTCCTGAACCAAGTGGGTATAAGATGAGTGAAGGGAATGGGGCACGAATCATTCGAGCTCATTGAAGGGTTTGAAAATAGTTACGGATCAACCGTTGATCTTTTCGGTTAATTGGGGATCATGATGTACTACTAGGTGCCACTCATGATCGTTCTATAATTAATGGTTAATTATAGACGGCCAACATAAACCGAGAACCTATTTGGTCACACGCACAACGAGTGTAATCCAAAGGATTTAAAACGAGCTTGAGAATGGGATTCTCAGACCGAGAGAAACTATGTTTGGTTGGACCAAACATAAAGCGAGCATGAAATTGTTTCAGTCGCAATGGAAGCGTGGATGGGCCGTGTCTTATGAAGACATAATGGATGGACCAAAATGTTTTGGTTCTAATCCAATGGATGAGAATAAACCAAAGGGTTTGGTTTATTTTAAACGAATGAACCAAAAGTTGGTTCGGTTCGTTTTAACTTAAAATAAACCATCATGGTTTGGTTTATTTTAACTTATCTTAATGGAGCGGGTTAACGGGCTTTATGGATATGATCCATTAACCATTAAGAGAATTAGTTCTCTATAAAATAGGGCTTAAACCCTAACCCTAAGGCTAATGAAGTTTTGGCCGCCCAACCCTAGCCCCCTTTTGTTGTTGCCGCCCAACATGGTGTTGCCGCCAACTTCATGGAGCTGCTGCCACCTCCTTGCCGCCGGCATCCAAGCTTCAGCCGGCGATGCTCCGGCGACCCTCCGGTGATCTCTTGTGGGTTCGGTGATAAGGTGAGCTCCACATCTCCTTTGGCCGGCCTCTATTCCTCCACCAAAAGCTGTCCAGTTTTTCTGGACAGCTTGTTTCTTTGTTGTCGGAGCGTCGTTTGGACGACGGTTAGTGCTCCGATAGCGGCTAACTTACCGGGGATTTGATCTCCGGTAATCCTCTGAGGTGGAGGACGAAGGATTCGTCAAACGGTTGACGAATACCTCTCCGGAGAATCGAGTTTTGAGGACTCGGTTTTGGATCCGAATTTGGATTCGGATTGTGATCATCTCTCGATCACGTCGTCTTCAACACGAGGCTAGTAACCCGTACGAAGACGAAGCTCATGGCTTAGCGAAGTCATCCCGAGGAGCTCGGCGTGGATACGGATAGAGACGATTCTTACGAGGATCGTTCCGGTTGATGCCGTTCCCGCTATATGTCATACGAAAGGTATAACGTAGATAAAATTCCTTTTATTGCAAATTTTAATTTACGGTTATATCTACACTTGTTGTAAAATGCATGCGTGTGTTGTGTGTGTTGTAATAAATGTAGATTTATTATTTTTAATTGCTTCCGCTGTGTTCATGTTTACGAAACATGATCGAACACACACACGCCGCGGTGCCGGAAACCCAACAGTGGTATCAGAGCCAGGTTGTGTTTCGACATAATCGTAAAAATGGTTTTGCGATAGTCATAATTTATTTCTGTAAATTTTCTAAATTTTGGAAATTTAGAAGTATTTATGGAAATTTTTCAATTTTGGAAAGTCTAGAAGTATTTATGGAAATCTTCCACTTTTGGAAAGTTGGAAGTATTTATGGAAATTGATATTTTTCATAAATAAAATATTTGATTAGATTCTAGAAATTTGTTTTCTAATTTAATCATGATTTGATTTGGGAAATCAAATCTTAAAATATTTTATTTCCATAAGTAGTTTTAATGATTTAGGAAATTGGTTTCCTAAATAGATTTTCCTTAATCAAATAATTCCATGAATAAAATATGTGATTAGATTTGGAAATTTGTTTCCTAATTTAATTATGATTTGATTTGGAGAATCAAATCTTAAACATATTTTATTTCCATAAATAGTTATGACATATAAGGAAATTATATACATGACACAATTGTATGCCATGTAATTGCATTAGATGCATAACATTATGTCATGTGTGTCGTGACATGTAGATGTATGTCATGTATGCCATGTCATGTAGATAATAGTTATTTGCATGCAAAGAGGATGAGACATAAAAACCCTTAATCAATATTAAAGCCTACACCTTCCATTAATATGGTTAGAACCAGAGTTCTGTTTCTTGTTTGGGTTGTTGGACTCTGCCCTACTCGAACTGAATATGTTCAAACCATGGAATAGTTTAATACTAATATGGTAAGAGTCAGAGGTCAATCGTTAGCTTTGGTTGTTGGACTCTCTCCAAGCTGGGCTAATTGGTTGAATGCGCTCTAACCATATTAAAACTATGTCCTGATTAATGGGTTGGCTTTAACCTGGAGCATCGGCTTGTTGGACTCTCCAAGGTCGATGTAAAGGGAGGTGAAGTTGGGTGCTATGCATATGATGCATACTTGTTAATGTGTTAACAACCCGATGTATGTGTGAACATTCAATTAGTTGATAGCACATTGTGATAGTTGCATATACGGGATATGCAATCGGTATAGATGATACCTACCGTCGTAGTTATGAATGGATTGTTGGACTCTCTCCAAGGTTGTTCATAACTATGATGGATATCAGCCCATTCGGAGATGGACCTACAATCTCCCGAAGTGATTTTGGGGTTTTTGAAATTCGAAAAATGAATGGGATTTATAAATGTATATTGATGCATTTTAAAATCATCTTTCTCATATATGCTCGTTTTGTATTTCTAAGTTAATATATTGATCATGATGTGTTTGAATTTGCGTTCCATTTTGGATTCAAATAAATTGACTGGGCCGAACTTCTTGGACTAGCTTAGAAACTTGAGAATTGTTCTCAAGGTGGAAAAGCTTGCAAATGTCCTCGAAGCGCCTCTTCCCGCCCGTCCTAGTGACAATGCAACTGAAGACCAATTGTTGGCCTATCAGAAACATGTGAGTGATTCTGAACAAATGAGTTGCATCATGCTAGCCGCGATGGAACCCAAGCTCTGAAGAAGCATGAGCATATGGATGCTCATATCGTAGTCCTTCATCTTTGTGAGTTGGTTGATGAGCAAGTGAGATTCGAAAGGTTCGAAGTCTCAAAGCTCCTCTTCAACTCTGAGATGCTAGGAGGTTCATCTGTGGTACTGCTCAATATGCTGAAGACTGTGGAGTCTTCTGAGAAGCATGAGCAGGGGACGGTGCTGTTAGTTGATTCCTCGAAGAAAGGTTCTAAGAGGAAGTCAAAGGAACAGCAGAAGGGAAAGAAGAGAAGGGCTAAGAAGGTAGAACTAGCACAAAAGGAAACTTGCCATCATTATGGCAAGGAGAGCCATTTGCGAAGAAAGTGCAAGATTTATCTTGAGTCCGTGAAGAAGGATAAGGCATCGGATGCCCCATCTTCTTCAGAAAACTTCTTTATTGATTGTCATTCTATTTCCTCAGACACTTGGGTATTTGATACTGGGTGTGGCTCACATATATGTAATGACATACATGGGCTAAGGAATAGAAGAAGACTCGTCAAGGGGAGAGTCAAATTTACGTGTTGGGAATGGAGCAACGGTTGCTGCACTCGCCATCGGAACGTATTTGTTGGAACTCCCTGCAGGACTTGTCTTAGAACTGGACAATTGCTTTTATGTTCCTTCGTTGATAAAGAATATCATTTCTATTTCTTGTCTAAATAGAAATGGGTTCCATTTGACTTTTAGTAACAATTGTTGTTACATAACTTTGAATGGAGTTCTTTATGAGATTGGAACTTTAAGCAATGGTGTTTATACGTTGGACGTATCCAAAGGATGATTTCAATATCGGCGAGCAACACGGCGTGCTCGAAAGGATAATCAAATAGACTCTATATGTGGCATTGTCGTCTTGGCCATATAAGCAAGAAACGCATGTCCGAATTACACCGATGTGGAATTCTGGAATCGTTTGAATTGGATTCATACGATACATGCGAATCATGCTTAAAAGGTAAGATGACTAAGTTACCTTTTACTAAAAAAGGTGAACGAGTGGGAGAGTTACTAGGTCTAATACATACTGATGTATATGGACCTATGTCAACTCAAGCATTAGGAGGCTATAGCTACTTCATTACCTTCACCGATGATCACTCACGGTTTGGGTATGTGTTCTTGATGAAACACAAGTCTGAAGCCTTTGAAAGGTTCAAAGAATTCAGAAATGAAGTAGAGAAACAACATGACAAGAGTATTAAAATACTTCGATCGGATCGAGGTGGTGAATACTTAAGTCAAGAGTTTCTTGATTATCTAAGAGACAATGGTATATTGTCTCAATCAACTCCGCCATATACACCACAGCATAATGGTGTATCTGAGAGGCGTAACCGGACCTTGTTGGACATGGTCAGGTCAATGATGAATCATGCGACTCTTCCCAAGTCCTTTTGGGGCTATGCACTTCAGACAGCTGTTTACTTGTTAAACAGAATGCCTGCCAAGGTAGTCTCAACTACTCCATATGAGATATGGAATAGTAAGAAACCTCATGTATCTTACTTGAAGATATGGGGTTGTCCTACTTATGTGAAGCGGACTGTATTGTTGGTGCAGTAGGCACCTAAGTCGAACCTAAGTTTTGATTATAGCAAACGATACAAAGTTAAGCATATATTGTTATCTCACGAGCTAAATCAAGTGTGCAGAAAAGTCTCAATCTCGAGGGAAGGCTAGCGACACCGGAGGAAGCCGCGGTGGGGGCGACACTCGAGTTACTCGAGGAGCCAAGGAATCGAGTGGAAGGCCGGAAGCAAAAGCGACACATAAGTATCGAGGTAAGCTCGTGTGTGCGAGCGTAAGTGAGGTCGAATCCTCTTTACGGGGATGATCTTAGGCGACGATCCGACCCAAGACTTCCCATGGAAGGTCTATGTTGAGATCGGACCGCAAGTGGCCGTCGAATCCACTTATATTTTGAGGTAACTCTTTATTGTCGAAAAGTCTAAAAATCAGTTCAACCGCCAAAAAGCTAAGCCATCAGTTCAAGGCCAAAAATCAGTTCAAGCTCAACTGAGCCATCATTCAGCCAAGAAAATCGGGTTCAACCGGTGGTCAAAAATCAGCCTCGAGGAGTCAAGCTTTATCACCATTTTTCAAGGAGTTTTGTGCCCATTTGTGATTGGTTGAAGACCCATTCGTTGAGGGGCTTAAAGGCTATAAAAGGAGGGCCAAACCTAGGGTTTTTCATGAATTTCTAAGTGCTCAAAAGCTTCCACAACGCTATGACCGACAACTCTACGACAACGAAGTGCTGCCAACAACCCTAGCTTAAGTTCTTTCTTTTTAGTTGTTGGTATAATCCTTGTTTTCAATATTGCAATTATTTTACTTGAGAGTTTTCTATCGTTGCATTTTACTTTTAATAGAAGAGAGGGTGTGTCTCTCTATCATTTTTCTTCGAAAGTTTTTTTTTGTAATCGTCAAACTCCTACCTCCAACGAGGAGGAGTGTTTTAGTGAATTGCCCTCCGTACACTGCCTAGGACCGTTAGGGCCTTGGAGTAGTAGCCAAGGCTACGAACCAAGTAAAAAAAATAAACTTGTCTCTTTTTGTTTCATTTATCTTTCCGCTGCACTTATTTGTTTTGATACGAACTCGTAAAAGAAGAAAAAGGTTTTGCGCTATTCACCCCCCCCCCTCTAGCGCTCACTTCGATCCTACATGTATCAGACAAATTGGATGCTAAGTCTGATAAATGTCTATTTGTTGGATACCCTAAGGAAACAAGGGGTTACCAATTCTATCATCCTGTGGAACAAAAGGTGTTTGTTTCAAGGCATGCTGTGTTTCTAGAGAAAGAGTTTCTCTTGCAAGAAAACAGTGGGAGTGTCGTCGAGCTTGAGGAGGCTCGAGAGACTCAAATAGACATTAATGAGATACCTGGTGAAGCACAACAAATGACAACTCATAGTGATGAGCAATCTACGACTATCAGAACACCACATCTTCAGAGATCCGTAGAACACGCAATATTCCCGAGATATGGATTTCGTAAGTGAATCGAACGACGTGTTACTCATTGATGATGAGGCAACAATTGAAAAGCGCACCAGCCAAAGGGATAGCTCCTCGATCATCTCGAGTAAGCCTCATTCCTTCACTCAGCTTATATCCAAGGATCCATACATTGAGGCTGACCAGGCCACACCCACGAAGCAGATTTTAGCAATACGCACCGAACGAAGCAAGAAAACCGACATGGATGGTAATGTGATTACCTATAAGGCTAGATTGGTGGCGAAAGGATATCGTCAAAAATAAGGTGTTGATTATGGCGAAACCTATTACTTTGTAGCTATGCTTAAATCCATTCGGATGCTCCCGCCATAGCGGCTCATTATGATTATGAGATATGGCGGATGGATGTGAAAAGCTTTCCTTAATGGAAACTGCTCGAGGGCGTGTATATGATACGACTGAGGGTTTCACATCGGTTGATAAAACCAAGGTATGCAAATTGCGGCGGTCCATTTATGGATTGAAGCAAGCATCCAGAGTTGGAATATCCGTTTTGATGAGACAATCAAAAGTTTGATTTCTCACAAAATCGGAATGAACCTTGTGTGTACAAGAAGGTTAGTAGAGTGCGATCGTATTCCTAGTATTGTATGTCGATGACATACTACTTATAGGAAAGCGATGTTTCAATCTTCTGATCAGAAAGGTTTGGTTATCCAAGACATTCTCCATGAAAGACACAGGAGAAGCAACCTACATCCTCGGGATTGAGATCTATAGAGATAGATCGAAGCGGTTGCTTGGTCTTTTCGCGATCTACATATATAGGACCGAGTGCTAAGAGGTTTAGCATGTCGGAATCCAAGAAAGGTTACCTACCCATCGGGCATGGGGTACACCTTTCGAAGTCTATGTGTCGCGCCGAGAAGGCGAGAGGATTTGCATGAGTAAGATTCCTATGCATCCATAGGATCTATCATGTATGCTATGTTATGTCACGAGGCCCGATGTATCGTATGCTCTGAGTGTCACGGCGGATGCGATACGGTCGATCGAGAATGGATCATTGGGTGTATTAAGGCGATCCTTAAGTACTTAAGAAGAACTAAGGATCGTTCTAATATATGGAGAAGGGTACATGGTGATACGTGGGTATCACGGATGCGGACTCGACGACAAGGATGATTCCATGTCTCGATGCAGGTATGTATTCACCTAGAATGGGCGCAATAAGTTGGAAAGGTTCCAAGCTTGACACTATAGCGGATTACGCCACTAAGGCGAGAATCGTTGCGACTTTAGGCGACAAAGGGCGGTTTGGATCAAGTAGTTCATCTATGAACTTGATGTGGTCTCATCGATGATCGAACATGTAGCCGCGCTATCATCTTATCGGAGAGATCATCGGTAGGAGCGAAATACAAATCGAAAATTCCCCTTTGAAAGGAACTTAGCGGATCCTTGACTAAGGCATTACCTCAAAATAAGTTTGAGGTCATGTTAGAGCTTATGGTATTGGATCTAGTAGCGATTGGCATTAGGCAGTAAGTCTATTAGTAATATATGAGAGATGTCCTAAGGCAATGCGCCTTATGTATGAACCATTTATATGATAAATGAAGATTCACTATTTGAGTATACATGTTTTATGTATTTGATTGGATCTTAAACTCATTTCTTGAATGTCACGATCGATTCACGGCATGAGAGAATTTGTGATTGGATCACAACTAGTGAGTATCTCTACATGTGTAATTGTGATGTATCGGAATTATCCTAGTCGATGAATTGATGGATTTGGACACCATCGATTACATCGAGACTAACAGTATACTCCTTGGTGTATCAAGCGGTGATTCTCCTTTGTGGAGACATAGTGATGTCGGAGTTAATCGTGGATGCTAGTTATGGTAACTAGTTCATTGGAGTGACCAGTAGTAAGACTTCATATGGTTCTCTGCATATATAGATATGTCAATGAAGTTCTTCTTGTGGCTTAAGTCACGATGTTCCTTTGACTTGCGGTATTCAAGTCATCTTGATCATGGAGACTTATGCTTTGACATCTTAAGCAAACATCTCTAAGGAGATGTGGACGGGATGATTGGGTATAAGTCAGTGATCGAAGGTGTTTGAATAGCCTATAAAGTTCACCACTCCTTGCGAGGAGATGTATACCCATGGCCTCTCGTCGGATTATTACTAAAGTCTTTGGCCAAAGCATTACATGTTTAGAGTAAAGGTACTCTTGATACATGTAGATAACTAGAATCAAGTAGGACGGAGAAATGATACTTGGGCTAGGTGTGGCGTAGTCGACCTAGTGGGGGTCGACACTATAGACCATGTCCGAACCAAGTGGGTATAAGATGAGTGAAGGGAATGGGGCACGATTCATTCGAGCATCAAGGGTTTCGTAAATAGTTCGGATCAACGCTGATCTTTTCGGTTAATTGGGGATCATGATGTACTACTAGGTGCCACTCATGATCGTTCTATAATTAATGGTTAATTATAGACGGCCAACATAAACCGAGAACCTATTTGGTCACACGACAACGAGTGTAATCCAAAGGATTTAAACGAGCTTGAGAATGGGATTCTCGCATCGAGAGAAACTATGTTTGGTTGGACCAAACATAAAGCGAGCATGAAATTGTTTCACCGCAATGGAAGCGTGGATGGGCAGTGTCTTATGAAGACATAATGGATGGACCAAAATGGTTTGGTTCTAATCCAATGGATAAGAATAAACCAAAGGGTTTGGTTTATTTTAAGCGAATGAACCAAAAGTTGGTTCGGTTCGTTTTAACTTAAAATAAACCATCATGGTTTGGTTTATTTTAACTTATCTTAATGGAGCGGGTTAACGGGCTTTATGGATATGATCCATTAACCATTAAGAGAATTAGTTCTCTATAAAATAGGGCTTAAACCCTAACCCTAAGGCTAATGAAGTTTTGGCCGCCCAACCCTAGCCCCCTTTTGTTGTTGCCGCCCAACATGGTGTTGCCGCCAACTTCATGGAGCTCCTGCCACCTCCTTGCCGCCGGCATCCAAGCTTCAGCCGGCGATGCTCCGGCGACCCTCCGGTGATCTCTTGTGGGTTCGGTGATAAGGTGAGCTCCACATCTCCTTTGGCCGGCCTCTATTCCTCCACCAAAAGCTGTCCAGTTTTTCTGGACAGCTTGTTTCTTTGTTGTCGGAGCGTCGTTTGGACGACGGTTAGTGCTCCGATAGCGGCTAATGTAAGGGATCGTTTGAAGGCTAGAGGGGGGGTGAATAGCTCTTTTCGTTTCTACAAAAATAATTAGCGGAAGCAAACACAAGTAATATATGTAAAAACAAAAACCAATGCTAACAAAGCCTTTACGTGGTTCGGAGATAACGCTCCTACTCCACGGCGATCCTTAAGGTGGATCAACCCAAGCAATTTCACTATGAAGCTTTCTCTTTACAAAGACCTCCTCTTCTTACAAAAGATGACAATGAAGATTTGAGAGGAGAAAGGAGATTAATATACTTAGAAAGCTTTGGAAAACTTGTAGGAGCTTAGAAGGAAGATCAGAATATAAGCATTAGGCTCTTCTTGCTCCCCTTGGGCTCTTTTTATAGGAAAGAGCCTCTTTTTTCCGTTGGAGGTCTATCACCGATCGATGACTTTCATCGATCGTGCCGATTCTAACGGCCGCACACCGGATTGCGGGATTTGCCATCGTCGCCATCGCTAACGGAAGACTATCGATCGCCCAGCGATGGCGATTCGTGATCCTTCGTGGCCGTAGCGATCGGCTACGGCCGATTCATTTATGGCGATCGATCGCATGATGGCGATCATTGCCCGGCATAAGCTGATCAGTCGAGTCGATCATCGGTTCGGCCGGATAACCACGATCGACCGATGTGACCTTCCAAACTCTAATGCTATATTTTAAAGGCGATTCGGCCGACACCATGTTCCATCATCGCACTCCAAGTATGACTAATTCATACTTGAAAACATAACCTAAGCCTAGACTTAACCTTCTAGCTTCTCCATCACCCTTGCGCCTCTAGGATTTCTCACGAGTCCACGACTCCATGCTTCCTTCGCTTCTTTCGTCATGCTTTAGGTTTCTTCTTTGCCAAAGTACGCTTGGACTTTACGCCAAGACTACATGCTTGGACTTATGCCAAGACTTTCCTTTGGTCTTCCTTTTCCAAGGATCGCTTGGACTTTACGCCAAGACTACATGCTTGGACTTATCGTCGCCAAGACCTTTCCTTGACTTCTCTTTGCCAAGATCACACTTGGACTTGTCTTTACCAAGTCTTCATACTTGGATTTTCCTGCACTTAAACATGTATACAATTAGATCACAAAACATTGCCTAACTTAGATGATTATCCAAACATCAAAATATATATAAATGCTTGGGGCATTGTTGCACCAACAATCTCCCTTTGATGTTTGGCAATCATTTAAGTTAGACCTTTAATACATAAACATATTTCAATATGAATTCTAACTTCAATGTCCCTTCTCCCCTTTGACATACAAAAAAGGGAAGAGGTTATTCAATAAGTGCAGGAAAGAATTATAATTAACACATCTTGAACAAAGGTATAAAATTGATATGAAGCTCCCCTAAATCCAAGACATGTTTCATGATAAACAAAACATAAGCAATAGGCAAATATGTCCTAGTCTTGCACCAACAATTATATAAATAAGGGATTTAGCTCCCCTAAACCAAAGGCACCAAGAAAATCCGCCTTTCCATACAAGGTATCATATATATATTGTGGAAATTGTATAATGTCCAAAATTGAACCTTTTAACCGATGAAAAACCACTTTCCATAATAATCAGCTGACATAGCCAAATGATCGCTAATAACTAAGAATGATCGATATCGCATAAATCAATTTCGAGTTTTTCACCAAAGTTTGAAAATGCGAGAAAATTACGTGGGTGTCCAAAAATCACGAAACTTAGCATACACATTCTATTCGACTAGTATAACATATGAAAATATTAGAAAAACATGTTCATTAGATTGATGGATTGATACGATATTTAAGACAACAAAAATCATGACACAAAAAGTGTAATTGTATCGTATCAACATTCAAAACTTCGTACTATATTCTCAACTTCTAAACTTGATAAACAATAAATTGTAGGCACTAATAGAAGTGAATAAAAACAATTTCATATCATCAATCAAAAGGCATTACATAAGTAGAGTTTATGCCGCATACATACGCCAAAAAGAGAATAACAAAGAAAATAAGCGATCTAACGATCGTCGCGTAAAGATCCATCGGTGCCGATGACGAACCATCGTGAGGTGGGTGTCCAGGTGCAGCAGGGCGAAGAATCGCCAAGATGTCCTGCTGCTGCCGATGCACCTCTCTCACTAGGGAGAGGAGCTCCTGATGCTCTAGGCGCAGCTCCTCTAGACGTGTGTCCACCCGCTCCGCAAAAGCATCGAAGCGGGCACCGAGGGATGTGTCTGGTAGAATAGTATCGCCTGCAGCAGTCTCCCCTACAGCAGTCCCCTCAGCAACACCTACAGCACCACCCTCGGCTACTCCTGCGCACACCATCCTCGAACACCTTCCGCGGCAGCATCCTGCAGTGCCGGAGCGGCTACTACGCCGTCTTTGGGTCCCGAGAAGACGGATCCTCTGGCCGCCTTGAGCCCGCCAAATGAGAAACTCCGTCGAGTCATCTGATCATATTTCCTATTCATGATTTTAATGACTCCTATATTCACATCAATGCCCACAGAGCTGAGCCATTGAGTGAGGACATTTCCATATGGTATGTGAACCTTCCCATTGTTTGGTCTTATGAAATGAATGATGCATTGGAAGGTATTTAGACCAATGTTAATGTCTAAGTATTGACGAAAGAAATGCATGAGAAGTAGATGTGGAGGGCGAACCAAGGCCAAACCACTGGTAACAATGGGAAGAAGACAATGAGCAATGACCTTATAAAGGACATTGTCAGAAGCAGACAGTTCTTGTGATTGAAATAAATTGGTGTTCAAAGGTCGAGGATAGTGATAGAAGGTATCATGAAGGGAATCTAAAGAAATCTCCTCAAAGGGAGATGGAAGAGGTTCACTCCAAGATGGATATAGAGTGAAATCACTCTCGGAAGGAAGACATCCGAGAAAATCGGTCCAGATCTGGGGACTGAAATCCAGATCGCGCTGAGCAACGCGAGTCCGGTATCTCAGCCCATCTCCAACCGGTCGTAGGTTGTTGAAAAATTCAGAGAGGAGGGTGATGTTTACGTGATGTTCACAGAAGACCAACGACTCAAGGTTGTAATGTTGGATGATTTGAACTATGTCGAAACAAAAGTCTTTAAGAAACTTGGAATCCATTGACCTAGGTGGAATAAGTTGGAATTTGTTTTTATGAAACGCACTTTCAAGGGCGGAATTTGGAAATCTAGGATCAAAAGATGGTTGAGGGTTCGACGGGCCCTCATTGGCCTGGAG
This sequence comes from Wurfbainia villosa, assembly GCA_025175895.1. Lineage (NCBI taxonomy): Eukaryota > Viridiplantae > Streptophyta > Magnoliopsida > Zingiberales > Zingiberaceae > Wurfbainia > Wurfbainia villosa. The sequence continues at coordinate 12,095,230 of CM046005.1, forward strand.
GTGCCGGTGAAGCTTAGTAGCAACATGCTTAATTCTAAATGGGCGAAAAGACAAAAAATGCACAATGTAGGTTGATGATGCATGAGCAAGATAAGCATGGGTTAGTGAAAATCATAGGAACAAAACAAAACAATGATCATGAAAGAAAATATACCTAGGTGGCATGGTGAACAAGGATTAGTGCCAGACAACGAAACCCTAGCAAGTGTCTGGACCCTAGAGCGCGACCGGAGGGACACGAGAAGCTTCTCGAGTTGGAGAGCACTGATTATGTGTCGATGGAGTCGCCGGAAAACAAAAAAGGAATGGCAAAGAGGTGCGGTGGACGATCGTCGGAAGAGGAAAGAAAGAGAGAAGTCGAGAGGTTCTGGCGAGTCGAAACGGTGGAAAGCCCTAAAAACCGCGACACCAGTCGACTGTCGTTAGTCGGCAGTCGAACTGATGGATATCAGTCGAACTGACCAGTCGCATACGAACCATTAGATGCTGCGTCGATCGCATTGCCATAAATGGCGATCGAATCGATGGTGATCGATCGGCCCGACCCGATCGATACGAACCATTACATGCCGCGTCGTCGAGCCGATATAATGGCGAATCGGCGATAACGAACCGGGTGAGCTTGGTTCGATATTGGCGTATCAGTCGAACTGGCGTTAGGTACCAGTCGACTGATATCAGTCTGATAGCAATTTTGGCCAGATTTAAAAATTCATAATTAATTCAATAAAGATCAAAAAATCACGAAATTTCGTGGGTAATATTGTTAGATCATTTCCTATCAAGGAAAAATTATTTTAAAGGTATATTACCTCTAGATTTTGATATTGACACAATCTTGAGATTTTGCAAAAGTTATGATATCTTTGCAAAACTTTGTATCACTTTTGGCTTATCAATAGGAATTTGTTTCTCAAGGTTTGATAGACATAGTTTATATTTTATTTTATTTGACATTTCCAATCATATTCTTGGAGCTATATGCACATTAATCATACATAGGCCTTCCCAATGATTGGTCCAATGAAGGATTAATGTTTCTAGATGACACTTTGGTTCATAGTAATGCATCATAACAAGCATGATGAACCAAGTGCATCTCTCTAACATCTCACATGTTGTCTAGGTGGCTCAATACAAAAATCATGGTTTCCTAAGTGTTTTGTGAGATGGTTAAAGGTATAAATCCTAGTATTTCTATAGAATCATGCAAAAACTACACTTCTATTCTACAAAGCACATCCCAAGTTCTCTCCTAAGTGATGAAAATTCTAGAGAGGCTTGGTAAAGATGTCGGCTAGGTTGGACTTAGATTCAATGTAATTAAGCTCAATGTCCCCTTTGCCACATGGTCTCTAATGAAGTGATGTTTCACTTCAATGTGCTTGGTCCTAGAGTGATGCAATCGGATTTTTGGTCAAGTTAATGGTGCTCACATTATCACAAAGTACTTTTATGTTGGAGTAAGTTAGCTCATAATCTTCTAAGGTATGTTTCATCCATAATAGTTGAGCTACACAACCACCCATAGCAACATATTCGACTTCGGTGGTTGATAAAGCAACACAAAGTTGCTTCCTACTACTCCAACTAACTAGGAAGGACCCAAGAAATTGGCATCCACTACTAGTACTTTTCCTATCCAATTTGCACCCGTCATAATCGGAATCGGTATACCCAAGTAATTCAACGGACCTAGTCCTAGGGGACCATAGACCTACATTTAGTGTGCCCTGGACATATCTTAAAATTCTTTAAACGGCAACTAAATGAGATTCCTTAGCACATGATTGATACCTAGCACACATACCAACCGCAAATAATATGTCGGGTCTACTAGCGGTTAAATACAAGAGGCTACCAATCATGCTCCTATAAAGGGTAAGATCTATTTGTTTTCCTTCACTATCACTATCTATTTTGGCATTGGTTGCCATTGAGTTGACACTACCTTAGCATTTTCCAAACCAAATTTCTTAATCATTTCCTTAGCATATTTGGTTTGATAAATGTAAATTCCTTCACTAGTTTGTTTAACTTGCAAACCTAGGAAGAAATTTAATTCTCCAACTAGACTCATTTCAAACTCTTTTTCCATATTTTGAATAAAGTCTTCAAGAAGCTCATCATTTGTTGACAAAAAGATAATGTCACAACATACACTTGGGCTACAAAATGTCCTTAGATGTTGACTTTATAAAGAGAGTTTGATCTATACTACCCCTTCTGAAATCCTTGGAGATTAGGAAAGTTGACAATCTTTCATACCAAGCCCGGGGAGCTTGTTTCAAACCATATAAGGCTTTCCTAAGTTTGTATACATGGTTTGGGTAGTCCATATTTTCAAACCCGGGAGGTTGTTCTACATACACCTCTTCCTTAATAAACCCATTTAGGAATGCCGATTTGACATCCATTTGATGGAGTTTGAAACCCATATAGGAGGCATATGCTAAAAGTATTCTAATGGACTCTAATCTAGCAACCGGAGCATATGTTTCATCATAATCAAGTCCTTCAACTTGATTAAAACCCCTTGCAACTAATCGTGCTTTATTTCTAGTGATATTCCTTGGTCATCTAGTTTGTTCCTAAAGACCCATCTTGTAGTAATAATAGTGTTTTCACTTGGTCTAGGAACTAACTCCCACACTTGACTCCTATCAAATTGAGCCATTCATCTTGCATTGCTAAGATCCAATCCGGATCAAGCAATGCATCTTTAATGTTTTTGGGCTCAATTTGAGAAATTAGAGCTATATGACTAGTGGGGTCCCTATGGAATGACCTAGTCCTAACTCCTTGAGATAATTCACCCACAATTTGATCTAATGGGTGACTTTGATGAACTCTTATGGTTCTAGGAGGTGTATCAAGTTGAGTTTGATCATGATCTACTTCAATTCTATGTTCATTATCGGAATCATCCCTTACTTCCCCTTGATCCAATCCTCCCCTTGATTATTACCCCCTAAGTTTAAATCTTGAAATTGTTTGGTAATTTCTTGATTTTCATTATTTATGTCATCATCAATAGGGGATTTTCTAGGGTATGTATTTGAAGTTTCATCAAATTGAACATTTGATGATTCTTCAATCTTTTGAGTCCTTTTATTGTAGACTCTATATCCTACACTAGTGGATGAGTATCCAACTAGGATTCCCTCATCCGCTTTGGACTCAAATTTACTTAGGTTGTCTTTGGTATTTAAGATATAGACTTTACATCCAAAGACCTTAAAATAATGAATTGTTGGAATTGTACCATTCCACAATTCAAATGGAGTTTTTCCTAAACACCTATGAAGCAATACCCTATTTTGGATATAGCAAGCGGTATTAACCGCTTCCGACCACAAGTAGATAGCTAAGGAATATGCATTAAGCATTGTCCTAGCAGCTACTTGTAGGACACGATTTTATCTTTCCACAACCCCATTTTGTTTGGTTGTTCTAGGATAAGAAAATTCGTGCTTGTACCCTTGTTCTAAGCAAAAGTTGAAAAGTTAGAATTCTCAAACTCTCCACCATGATCACTACGGATCCGGTTGATTTTGAGTTTTCTTTCATTTTCTACTCTTTTGCTAAATCCTATGATTATTTCTAAGGTTTCATCCTTATTTTTCAAGAAAAACACCCAAGTAAACCTAGAAAAATCATCTACTATTACCAAGCAATATTTACTACCAATTATAGATGGGGTACTATGGCAATCAAATAAATCCATATGTAGCAATTCTAATGGTAAAGCGGTACTAAGTAAGTTTTTACCTTTGTGTGATGTTTTTGATTGTTTCCCTTCTTGACAAGCATCACACATCTTGTCCTTGAGATATTTGACTCTAGGCAATCCTTTGACTAGCTTCAATTTGGCTATTTTGGCTATATTCTTCATGTTTATGTGACCTAGTCTCCTATGCCAAAGCCAACTTTCTTCCTCTTTGCAATAAGACACTTAGTGGAAGGATTAGTAGCATAAGATAAATCAACATAATATATATTTGATTTTCTAAAGCCTACTAACATGCAATCATTTATAGTTTTGTGTCTTATAAAGCATTTTGAGGAATCAAACTTAACATCAAAATTTGCATCACATAATTGGCTTACACTAAGTAAGTTAAATTTCATATTCTTAACTAATAGAACTCTATGAATAGCAAGATTGGGAGATACCTCAATGGTGCCCTTTCCTAAGATTTTAAGTTTGCCGCTATTACCAAAAGACACTTTTCCTTGGCGGTGTGGTTGATAGTGGAGAATTTTCTCTCATCCCGGTCATATGCTTTGAGCACCCACTATCAACTATCCACAAGCTTGGATCTTCTACCTATGTCACATGAAAACACAATCCTTAGGTACCCAAATCTTAGGACCACTAGCATTAGTTATAAATTTCTTTGGTACCCATGCTTTTCTCCCTTACTTTTAATCATGGATTTTCTACTAACTAGGGATGCAAATGCTACCTCTTTCTCCTTAAGTTTATATCCTAAACCGGCCTTATTGTAAATTGCCCTTTGGTCCTTGATAATCATATCTAGATATTTGAAACCATTAGTGAACTTTTCTAGACATGTTCTTAATTTACTTATTTCTTTTCTTAACTCATCATTTTCATCCCTAAGAGTACACTTATCATCACTAGATGATTTATCACATGATGCATCTATATTCTTAAATGATTTGATTTCTAATTTTAGATCCTTAATCCTAGTTTTTGATCTATTTAAAGCATTTTGTAAGCATGCAATAGTCTTATAAAGTAAATCTACTTTGGGTGAGTCATTTACCTCATCATCATCACTTGATGATGATTCATCACTTGAAGAGGAAGAAAACTCCTCGCTTGAGCTTCCGGTTTCTTCCAATGCCATGAGGGCTAAGTTCGGTTGAATGGCAAACTTCCTCACCGTCAGTAGACTCCTCCATGCTTAGAGTGTCCCACGTTTTGTGCCAACATCGCCTCCTTCTTCTTCTTTTCCTTCTTCTTCTTATCCTTCTCCTCCTTTTCTTTAGTTCCGCAATTGGGCTTTATATGCCCTTTCTTGTTGCAACCAAAACACGTCACGTTAGAGATAGAATTTGAATTGTTAGAAGATTTACCTCTTGAGGATTGAAACATCCTCTTCACATCCTTCTTGGTGAGCCTCCTTGACTTCCCACCAAATTTCTTGACGTAGTGTGCTACCTCACTTGCCGACAACTCATCCTCACTACTTGATGAGTCCTCCTCGGATTGGATGAGGAAGACACCTCCTTCTTTTCCATTTTCTTCTTCTCCTTCTTTCCTACAACAAGAGCTATACCCTTCTCTTTGGATGAAGTGTTAGCTTGTTCATGCAATTGAAATTCACAAAATAACTCATCTAATTTAACTAATGAAAGATCCCTAGAGACCTTATAGGCATCTACCATTGAGGCCCATAAGGTGGTCCTAGGGAAGGCTTGTAGTACATACCTCACAAGGTCTCGGTTGTCGACCTTTTCACCTATAACGTGTAGTCCGTTGACTACCTCCTTGAAGCGCCCATGCATTTGGCTCACGTTCATTTGTCTTCATAGTGAAGCTTTGAGTTGGCCAATCAAAAGATCCCTCTTAGCCCTTCTTGTCTCTTTGGATCCTTCGTTGAGTTCGATGAGCTTCTCCCAAAGCTCCTTTGCGGAGTTGAATGGCCCGACCTTAGATAGTTGCTCCTTGGATAGACCACATTGAAGTGCGGTCGTTGCTTTTGCATTCGCTTGTGCTTTCTTGGCCATCTCTCTTGTCCAATCCTTTGTTGGTAGTGGTGCTCAATTGGCGTCGACCGCTTCTCAAAACCATCTACAATGCTAAACCAATTTTCAATATCGTTCATTAAATAATACTCCATCCTACCTTTCCAATATCCAAAATCGTTGTCGTCGAAGAACGGAGGCCTCGCCGTGCTATACCCCTCTTGAAATGCCATCTTTGCTCTGGTTGATTGCTAGATCTTCCGATGCGATCCGCTCGATACTGATACCACTTGTAAGGGATCGTTTGAAGGCTAGAGGGGGTGAATAGCTCTTTCGCTTTCTACAAAAATAATTAGCGGAAGCAAACACAAGTAATATATGTAAAACAAAACCAATGATAACAAAGCCTTTACGTGGTTCTGATATAACGCTCCTACTCCACGGCGATCCTTAAGGTGGATCAACCCAAGCAATTTCACTATGAAGCTTTCTCTTTACAAAGACCTCCTCTTCTTACAAAAGATGACAATGAAGATTTGAGAGGAGAAAGGAGATTAATATACTTAGAAAGCTTTGGAAAACTTGTAGGAGCTTAGAAGGAAGATCGAATATAAGCATTAGGCTCTTCTTGCTCTTGGCTCTTTTTATAGGAAAGAGCCTCTTTTCCGTTGAGGTCTATCATGACCGATGACTTTCATCGATCGGCCGCGATTCTAACGACTTACGCATGCCGGATTAGATTTGCCGCCGCCATCGCTAACGGAAGACTATCGATCGCCAACAGCGGTGGATTCGATCTTGCTAGCCGATCGGCTACGGGCCACGGCCATTATGCTTAGGCGCGATCGCCAATGATGGCGATCAATGCCCGGCTCGCATAGCCGAAAGTCGGAGTCGATCACATCGCTCGACCGGATAACCACCAGTCGACTGATAACAGCCTTCCAAACTCTAATGCTATATTTTAAAGGCCAGTTCAACCGACACCATGTTCGGCCGATCGGCACACTCAAGTATGACTAATTCATACTTGAAAACATAACCTAAGCCTAGACTTAACCTTCTAGCTTCTCCATCCGCCTTGCGCCTCTAGGATTTCTCTGAGTCCACGACTCCATCCATGCGCTTGCCTTCAAAAGCTTCCTTCGGTTTCGTCATGCTTTAGGTTTCTTCTTTGCCAAAGTACGCTTGGACTTTACGCCGCCAAGACTACATGCTTGGACTTATGCCGCCAAGACTTTCCTTTGGTCTTCCTTTTCCAAGGACTGCTTGGACTTTACGCCGCCAAGACTACATGCTTGGACTTATCGCCAAGACCTTTCCTTGACTTCTCTTTGCCAAGATCACACTTGGACTTGTCTTTTACCAAGTCTTCATACTTGGATTTTCCTGTCACTTAAACATGTATACAATTAGATCACAAAACATTGCCTAACTTAGATGATTATCCAAACATCAAAATATATATAAATGCTTGGGGGCATTGTTGCACCAACTAACTTAAAGGATTTGATCTCCGGTAATCCTCTGAGGTGGAGGGGCGAAGGATTAAATCAAGCGGTTGGCGAATACCTCTCGGAGAATCGAGTTTTGAGGACTCGGTTTTGGATCCGAATTTGGATTCGGATTGTGATCATCTCTCGATCACGTCGTCTTCAACACGAGGCTAGTAACCCGTACGAAGACGAAGCTCATGGCTTAGCGAAGTCATCCCGAGGAGCTCGGCGTGGATACGGATAGAGACGATTCTAGCGAGGATCGTTCCGGTTGATGTCGTTCCCGCTACACGTCATACGAAAGGTATAACGTAGATAAAATTTCTTTTATTGCAAATTTTAATTTACGGTTATGTCTACACTTGTTGTAATATGCATGCGTGTGTTGTGTGTGTTGTAATAAATATAGATTTATTATTTTTAATTGCTTCCGCTGTGTTCATGTTTACGAAACATGATCGAACACACACACGCCGCGGTGCCGAAAACCCAACAAAAGTAAGGATGGATCCTCTGTACGAGGACATCCTTAGGCGGTGATCCGATCAAGACATCCCTTGGAAGGTCTAGGTCAAGATCGAACGGTACATGGCCATTGAATTCACTCTTATTACTTTGATTTCGAACTAACTCTTTGATGCAGCTGAATACCCTAGCCAACAGTTGACTGTTGGCTATTAGTAGTTGGCTGCTGGTGGCATCAGTCGACTGATAGGGTTGATTAGTCGACTTCCATTCAAATTCCAGCTTCGATGAGAGTCAAACTTCATCCCCTCATCTTAGGGTGAGGTGGCCTTTTTGGATAGAACTTGATCTCAATGTCTAGGGGGTTGGAAGGCTATAAAAGAAGGGGGGTTTCACCCCATTAGGTCATCATCTAAGCTCTCAAAATGCCTCCACAATGCTACTCTTCTACGACGACTCTACGACGATGAAGCGTTGCCAAAATGTCGACGACACGAGCTCAACCTTCACCCTCTTAGTCATCGGTATCAGTTTCATATTTAGTTACTTCTAATTGTTGTATTTTATTTCTTTTATCGAACTTTTATCGTAACGAGGAGAGGATGTTTGTCTCTCTACCTCGAGATTTCTCGAAGTTTTGTAATCATCATTCCTACCCTCAACGAGGAGGATAAGTTTTAGTGAATTGCCCTCCGTATGCGGTCATGGACTGCTAGGGCCTTGGATTAGCAGCTGGTAGGCTATGAACCAAGTAAAACCAAGCCTTATTCATTTACTTTCCGTTGTGCATTTTGTTGGATCGAAAGTGTCGCTAGAGGGGGGGGGTGAATAGCGATACGGTGTCGTTAAAAAACTTTTGCAATAAGTAAAAAGCAAGTAGAGAGTGCACAGCGGAAATATAAAGTAGACAAGATATTTTTACGTGGTTCACAATCTTTCGATTGCTAATCCACGGCCCTAGTGATCCTTGATCACGTACGGAGGGCAATTCACTAAAACCACTCCTCCTCGTTGGAGGTAGGAGCAACGATTACAAAAAGAAATCAAGGCAAAGGGACACTCCCCCTTTCCTTGTTACGATTAAAGCACAAAGACAATTTAAAGAAGTAGAACTTAAATAAATATACCGACAACTCTTATAAGTAGAAGATGTAGCTTTCGTTGTCGGCGGCACTTCGTCGTAGCAAATGTGAGTAGTAGTAGCGGCGTTACGACGGCGTGTTGAGAGCTCTTGATGTCTTGTAATTTGCTTGGCTTGAACATGTCTATTTATGGATATTGATCTATGAATTTAGACATAGGTAGTGTCCAAGGTGAGGTTCTTATCCCCCAAGACTTGTTCATCCACATCCTTTGCGCCAACTCAAGGATGAGGTGTTTCATCCAACCACCTTGTGCCACCTCCAACCTCCTTGGGCGCCAACTTGAGGATGAGGTGTTTCATCCAACCACCTTGTGCCACCTCCACCCTTCTTGTGCGCCAACTCAAGGATGAGGTGTTTCATCCAACCACCTTGTGCCACCTCCAACCTCCTTGGGCGCCAACTTGAGGATGAGGTGTTTCATCCAACCACCTTGTGCCACCTCCAACCTCCTTGGGCGCCAACTTGTTGGAGCCATTCAACTGTGCCACATCATGGGAGCCAACCATCTTGTGCCAACTCACCTTATCTTGGGCGTCCACCACAAGGAAGCTTGGTGATGGTTTGGATGTCCACCTTGATGCCACATCACCCTTTGTACCAAAACACGAGTCAAGTCCAAATTCACCCCCTTGAAATTCGAGCTCTTCTCGAAATTTGGAACTTGACTAGCGAGTTGGTGTAGTCAAAGGGTTTTGGGCTATGATACAAGTTAGCTTAAAATATAAAATGCGATGGTTCTAACCATCGATCTCGACCTAGACCTTCCATTGGAGGTATTGGGTGGGATCTCGCTCAACGACCTTGCCGCTTTCACACGAGCTTACCTTGTAGCCTCGCTTCCGGTCTTCACCGAGTACCTCGGCTTCCTCGAAGTCCCTCTGGCGTTGCCCAGAAACCACCTCGGTTCCCCACGGGTGTCATGAACCTTCGCTCAACTTTAGCATTTCTGCACACTTAATTGAGCTCGTAAGATAACAAATATACCCTTAACTATTGAGCCTTTTGCCATAATCAAAATACCGGTTCGACTTTGGTGCCCACTGCACCAACACATTTTACTCTTGCTTGTGTTTTAATCGTATCGACGAAAAGAATTCACGTGCGCTATTACCCCCCCCCCACCTGTAGCGCTCTTTTTACGATCCAAAAAAAGGTTTAACAATGGTTTTATAACATTAGGGAGGAAGTGTCTAATTTTACTGGAGTATTGACACCATTTGGTATGAAGGAAATTGACACTGGGAGACAAAGAACTGGATCCTATGCAGTATTACCACAAAGCAGAATAGAAATGGAGGTACAAAGTTTAGGATCCTCCTATATAGTTGACATGGAAAGTCATAAATGTGATTGCAGTGATTTTTAAATTTTAGGATTCCCTTGCTCACATGCTATTGCGGTGTGTTCTTATAGGAATATGGACCCATATCACTATTGTGAGCATTATTTCTTATTTGAAACTTAGAAAAGTACTTACATGGATCAAATTTATCCTTGTAGAAGTAAACAATATTGGCCAATGGTTGAACATGATTATATTATTTTACCGCCTCGTAGCCTTGTGCAACCTGGAAGAAGAAAGAAGGCGAGGATTGAGTTAAAGCACATCGGAAAAGTTAAAAACAAGTATAGTAGATGCAAATAATTAGGTCACAATAAAAGATCCTATAAAATGGCTCCACCAAGTTGAAACATATATTAGTTTGTTAATTTTGGTAGTAATGAAATTTTATATGTATTTGACCCACAAGAAAAATGTTGGGATAAATATCATTGTGTCATATGTTCTTTAATATATATCTATAAACTAAATTATGTTGATATGTTCTTCATATTTTATCATCTAAAACCGGCTGATGGACCTAGAAAACACGGAACCACATGCTTCGAAGACCTATGTGCTCTACTAGCACTCAATAATACGTTAATCACCTCAGAAATCATTATGATACACCATGTTAGGAGCAACAATTTTTGTCACTCGTGCCCGACATGTGAAGTGTGCTCGAAAGAACATTTTGAATGCTACGATGACAATACACATTGTACAAAGCCACCAATAAGTTCCTGGGACTCAATCACTCATTCCGATATAAAACTTCAAATTTTTCAATTTAATAGATCCATCAGTCGGTTTCGATCGAAACCGGCTGATGGACGTAGAAAGCACGGAACCACATGCTCTAAAGACCTATGTGCTTCACTAGCACTCAATAATACATTCATGACCTCGAAAATCATTGCGATACACCGTGTCGAGAGCAGTGATTTTTGTCACTTGTGTCCGACATGTGAAGTGTGCTCGAAAGAACATTTTGAATACTATGATGACAATACTCGCTGGACAAAGCCACCAATGAGTTCTCGGGACTCAATCACTCATTCAGATATGAAACTTCGAATTTTTTTCAATTAAAAATATCCGTCAGCTAGTTTCGACCGAAATTGGCTAATGGACCTAGAAAGCACAGAGCCACATCGTTCAAAGACCTATGTGCTCCTCTAGTACTCCATAATACTTTCGTGACATCAGAAATCATTGTGATACACCATATTAGGAGCAGCAATTTTCGCCACTCGTGCCCGATATGTGAAGTGTGCTCGAAAGAACATTTTGAACGCTATGACGATGATACCCACTGGACGAAGCTACCAATGAGTTCCTAAAACTTAATCAATCATTCGGATATAAAACTTTGATTTTTTTCAATTTAATAGTTCCATCAGTCGTTTTCGACCGAAACCGCCTGATGGACCTAGAAAGCACAGAACCACATGCTCTAAAGACCTATGTGCTTCACTAGCACTCAATAATACATTCGTGACCTCAGAAATCATTGCGATACACCGTGTCAGGAGTAGCAATTTTTTCCACTCATGCTCGACATGTGAAGTGTGCTCAGAAGAATGCTACGACGATGATACCCACTGGACGAAGCCACCAATGAGTTCGTGGAACTCAATCACTCATTCCGATATAAAACATCAAATTTTTTCAATTTAATAGGTTCGTCAGTCAGTTTTGACCAAAATCGACTGATGGACTTAGAAAGCACAGAACCACATGCTCCGAAGACCTATGTGCTCCGCTATCACTCAATAATATGTTCGTGACATCGAAAATCATTGTGATACACCATATTGGGAGCAACAATTTTCTCCACTCGTGTTTGACATGTGAAGTGTGCTTGAAAGAACATTTTGAATGCTACGACGAAGATACCCACTCGATGAAGCCACCAATGAGTTCCTGGGACTCAATCACTCATTACAATATAAAACTTTGAATTTTTTCAATTTAATAAGTCCATCAGTCGATTTAGGCCAAAACCGGCTGATGGACCTAGAAAGCACTAAACCACATGCTCCAAATACCTATGTGCTCTGCTAGCACTCAATAATACATTCGTGACCTCGAAAATCATTGCGATATACCATGTCGGGAGCAGCGATATTTGCCACTCATGCTCGACATGTGAAGTGTGCTCGAAAGAACATTTTGAATGCTATGAAGACGATACCCGCTGGATGAAGTCACCAATGAGTTCCTGGGACTCAATCACTCTCTGATATAAAACTTTGAATTTTTTCAATTTAATAGGCCGAAACCGACTGATGGACCTAGAAAGGGGGAGAGATAAGTGGGGTATCATCATCCCAGAAACTCATTGGTGGCTTCGCAATGATTTTCAAGGTTACGAATGTATTATTGAGTGCTAGCAGAGCACATAGGTCTTCGAAGCATGTGGTTTCATGCTTTCTAGGTCCATCATCCGGTTTCAACCAATCGGCTGATGAACCTATTAAATTCAAAAAATTTGAAATTTTATATTGGAATGAGTGATTGAGTCCCAGGAACTCATTGGTGGCTTCATCCAATGGGTTTCATCGTCGTAGCATTCAAAATGTTCTTTCGAACACACTTCACATTTCGGACACGAGTGGCAAAAATCGCTGCTCCCGATATGATGTATCACAATGATTTCGAGGTCACGAACATATTATTGAGTGCTAGCGGAGCACATAGGTCTTCGGAGCATGTGGTTCTGTGCTTTCTAGATCCGTCAGCCGGTTTCGATCGAAATCGGCTAATGGACCTATTAAATTGAAAAAATTTGAAGTTTTATATCAGAATGAGTGATTGAGTCCCAGGAACTCATTGGTGGCTTCGTCCAGCAGGTATCGTCGTTGTAGCTTTCAAAATGTTCTTTCTAGCACACTTCACATGTCAGGCACGAGTGGAAAAAATCGTTGCTCCCAACACGGTGTATCGCAATGATTTCTAAGGTCACAAACGTATTATTGAGTGCTAGCAGAAATCATTACTAAGCCACCAATGAGTTCCTGGGACGACGATACCCCACTTATCTCTCCCCCTTTGGTAAACACACAAAAAAGGTCATAGGGAGAAGGATGCATTGATCCGACAACTCAAAAAGAATTTTAGAATTTGATTGAGCAATTTATAGGGTCCTTCCTCTGAATCCTTACACCTCGTTATCCAATACACCAACAATGTATTTCTAAAAATAGATGTTGATCTTGATTTTTGAATCAACCATATTGAGAGGCATGGAAAACTCCACTAGATCGACAAAAAAAAATTGATAGAATTTCCCCTTAAAGTAGTGGTGACAAAACCTGCTAACAACATATAAACACATATGGATAACAACAACAAAAAAAACAAACTCATATTCATAAGTTAGAGAAGACCATAAACATTCACAACAATTTTATGCAAAATTCACAAACTCCATTAAAGATGTTCATTTCACAGAATTCCTAAACTTGCTACATGTTTTTAGAATTCTAAAGTTAAATACAGATAACTTTTCTATAGAAGAAAAAAAAACAAAAGCTACATGGTTAGTGAAGAAGCACTCAAAGAATCAACCGCCAAGGAGTGTAGAAGACTTAGAATTTCTATTTGTTGGTCCAAAATCTGCGTCTGTCTGAAAGATACTTTCGATAGATGCAAATCTATGGTCATCTGAAGCCCCTCAAATCTGGTGTCGATGGTCATCTGGAGCTCAAATCCACTGTCTCTGTGAACTCGACATAGTCTCTGAGTAAGCTATCTGGCTGCTCAGAAATAGAAGAATATGGTTCGTCATCTAGAGTTAGTGGTTCTTCTTCTTCTTCTTGTGCACCCATATCCCATCACTCACCGACCTGGTGTCCATCCTCCCACTCAATGCTCTTATGGACTTGGGACATGCCGACCAAGGAAAAATTGTGCCACTTTATGATGTCAAAGTCAAACATTTTCTTGACTTTGCCCCTACTCATGTTGATGCCTATGGACTCTAACCAAAATGTAATGATATGTCCAAATGGCATGTAGATTTTCTTTTGGACAGGGACCAATAAGTGGACGTGGCATAGGAAAATGTTTAGTGCAACATTGAAATCTAGATGATTTTCATAAGATGGAGGGTGAGTAAATGATGAGGTCTTACTTTAGCTTGCCCCCGTGTGACAATGGGTAGTATGCAACCTACAATGACCTTGTACAGAACATTGTCAAGGGCAGCTAATGCCATGGTAGGAAATAAATTTAGATCAGGTTAACATGGTCTTCTAAAAAACTATTCATGAATGGCATTTATGGAATAACCGTTAATAGGTTCTTGAATGCTCGGATAGCATTCAAGGGTTGGTTGTGACTCTCTACACTCTAAGAATTCCCTAAGAATGTCAGGAGTAAACGAGATATCTCTTTTGGCTACCCTACTTTTATATATAAGTTATCTCCTGTGGGTTGTAGATTATTATAGAACTCAGAAACTAAGTCTATATTTATGTCATGTTCACAATAGACTAGTTTACTAAGCCTATAAAAATCGATTATCCCTATTACATTTTGAGCATGTGTGGTGAAGAAATCTCTATCTAAGAGCGAGTAGGCATCAATTGGAATTTATGATTCATGAATACATGCTGATGAAATTCAGAAGGAAATCGAGAGTTAGTATATGGTTTCTCCTTAGAAGTTTCTTTCCGACTACCCTCCCTTTCTTTCCTCTTTTGCCTAAATATGCAAGATTATGCCCAAAAATGTAAGATGAATGCAGTATGATGTGGTATGATGAATAACATAGACAAAAGATGATTAGTGATTAACACCTAAGTAAGAAATGTGACAATAGAAGAGAAAAAGGAAAAGGGTTTATACTTAGGTGCCATTGGTGTCGTTCGAAGCTATTCAAGAGGATTATGCTTGAAGAGGCTTCAGTCATGGATAGGGATGACCTTTGTCGGCAATGAGTGAAGGATCGACGAGCGAAGAGTGAAGGACCGGCGTACCCTAATGGTGGAGAAATGGTAGTTTAGGGTTGAGATTTTAACCTAGCAAGGTAGGAAGGCAAGGAGACTTACCCTAGGTTAGATCGGGTCCAAAAAGAGTCATCTAGGGTTAGGCGTCGACGAATGATGGCCGGAGAGACAGACGACGAGAGTGCAGGCGAAGGAAGAATCAAAGAGGAAAATCGTGAATAGAAAAGGGATTTCCTTATATAGTCCCACGTCCAACAGTCGAGGTGATAAGTAGAGCACCTCGACTGATGGTTCAGTCGAGGCACTGGTCGAGGCGGACTCGATTCTGTGCCTCCATCAGAAATGCCCAGTCGAGGCGCTGGTCGAGGCAGACTCGAGTATGTGCTTCCATTAGAATGACTAGTCGAGGTGTTAGTCGAGGCAGACTTGATTCTTTTTTCTGGCGGCTACAATCGTTAGGTTCCAGTCGAGTGTGCCTCGATTTTGTTTGCTTGCAATAGTTAGCAGTTGAGGGCTCCTCGATTCTGCTCGCCTGTTGCTGTTATTAGTTGAGGCGATTACTGAAGTGCTTCGACTATTACTATGATATTGTGTTTTCCTGGGTATTTTAAGTCCTAAATTCATTGCACTTAAGTCTTTAAACCATTATACAAGTGTCAATACACTTGATAGGAAATTTCTAACATATTTTTGATGTTTTACTTGAGTTTTATTATTGTTTAGGATGTCCAACCAATTTGACTTGGTTGGAATTTTCAATCATGATCTTAGAACCAAATACACATTAATTATGTATTGGTCTTCCCTATAATTTGTCAACTTAATGATTTATTTTATTTCCAACCTCATTACTCAAGTTGATGCATCATAACAAGCATTTTGAGTAAATTGGTTGCTCCTAACATCTCACCCCTATCTAGTAATACACAAACATGGTTATTCCTAAAATTTGTGTGAGATGTTTTCCCAAGGTATCCCAAAGCATTTTTCCCATTTCTCTTGTACTTATGGATTAGTCCTTAAGATCATGGAGAGGTTTTACTCAGCAACACACATTTTTAATTCTCTTCTTAAATAGCTTAATTCATTTTCTAGAAGATGTTTTGTGAAAATATCAGCCACCAATGAGTTCCTGGAACTCAATCACTCATTCTGATATAAAACTTCAATTTTTTTCAATTTAATAGGTCCATCAGCCGATTTCAACCGAAACCGACTGATGGACCTAGAAAGCACGGAACCACATGCTTCGAAGACCTATGTGCTCCGCTAGCACTCAATGATATGTTCGTGACCTCGAAAATCATTGTGATGCACCGTGTTAGGAGCAACTATTTTTTTCACTCGTGCCTGACATGTGAAGTGTGCTCAAAAGAATATTTTGAATGCTACGACAACGATACCCGCTGGACAAAGCCACGAATGAGTTCCTGGGACTCAATAACTCATTCCGACATAAAACTTAGAATTTTTTCAATTTAATAGGTCCATCAACCGGTTTTGCCCGAAACTTACTGATGGCCCTAGAAAGCACAAAACCACATGCTCTGAAGACCTATGTTCTCCGCTAGCACTCAATAATACGTTTGTGACCTCGGAAATCATTGTGATACACCATGTCGGGAGCAGCGATTTTTTTTGCCACTCGTGCCTGACATGTAAAGTGCGCTTGAAAGAACTTTGAATGCTACGACGACGATACCTGCTGGACGAAGCCACCAATGAGTTCCTAGGACTCAATCACTCATTCTGATATAAAACTTTGATTTTTCAATTTAATATATCCATCAGTCAGTTTCGACCGAAACTGCTTGATGGTCCTAGAAAGCACGGAACCACATGCTCCGAAGACCTATGTGCTCCGCTAGCACTCAATAATACATTCATGACCTCAAAAATCATTGTGATACACCGTGTAGGGAGTAGCTATTTTTGTCACTTGTTCCTGACATGTGAAGTGTGCTCGAAAGAACATTTTGAATACTACGGCAACGATACCCGCTGGACGAAGCCACCAATGAGCTTCTGGAACTCAATCACTGATTCCTATATAAAACTTCAAATTTTTTCAATTTAATAGGTCCATCAGCTGGTTTCATCATTCCGATATAAAACTTCAATTTTTTTCAATTTAATAGGTCCATCAACCAGTTTTGGTCGAAACCAACTGATGGACCTAGAAAGCACGGAACCACATGCTCCGAAGACTTATGTGCTCTGTTAGCACTCAATAATATGTTCGTGACCTCGGAAATCATTGCGATACACCGTGTCGGGAGCAGCGATTTTTTTCACTCATGCCCGACATGTAAAGTGTGCTCAAAAGAACATTTTGAATGCTATGACGACCATACCCACTGAAGGAAGCCAACAATGAGTTCATAGGACTCAATCACTCATTCTGATATAAAACTTCAAATTTTTTCAATTTAATAGGTCCGTCAACCAGTTTCGACCAAAATCGGCTGATGGACTTAGAAAGCACTAAACAAAATCGTTTAAAGACCTATGTGCTCCTCTAGCACTCCATAATACATTCGTGACCTCGAAAATCATTGCGATACACCATATTTGGAGTAGTAATTTTTGCCACTCTTGCCCGATATGTGAAGTGTGCTGGAAAGAACATTTTGAATGCTACAACAACAATACCCGCTGGACAAAGCCACCAATGAGTTCCTAAAACTCAATCAATCATTCGGATATAAAACTTCAATTTTTTTGAATTGAATATGCCCATCAGCCGATTTCGGTTGAAACCCGCTGATGGACCTACCCTAGCCAGCTCGGCATCATTCCGACTCATGATATTTTTATAACATAACATGTGCTCATTTACAACAACGTATGCATACACAATATTTTAACAATAATATTCATCCTTTATAATTGCAAATGTAGCATTTAACTAATGACAACACTTATGTAACAACAAGATTATTGAATCATTCAAATTTACATTTCAAAAATGGTTTGTCCCTAAGAATTGATACTACAACCTCTACTCTAAATCTATGAATGTCTTTTTATGTGAATTCTATCTTAATATTCAACATTTGATGTCTTATACATTGCATGACGAAGAAGTCGCAGTCATTCCTGTAATTTCACAAAAATAAAATAGTCATTAAAATAATCACAATGATTGAAATTTATTTATGATGTAGTAAATTTACTTACAATAGTATTTGTTGGGGGCAATCTACTTTAATAGAGGTCCATTCATCTAAAGGTTGTAATCTTGTAATTCATCATGCATTTATTTAAGTTTATCATCAGGAGACCTTTTCAATGTAGATACATTGGATTGACAAATAACATTCATAAAAATAGATAATCATGTGTCATAATTCTGGAATATAATTTTTAAATGAATAATACTAACCAAAAATGTAAAAGATGCATCATATTTGGAGTTGTAGGACAACGAATCAAAATGGTAGAAGGTTTTTGTGTCGATGTCCATGACCATTAAGTGATAGTGTGAACTATTGGTATGTATAGGTATAAAAATATACCTCACTTCCCGATCAATCGGATCTGTTTTTATAATTTGACATAAAGTTATTTCCCATAAATGTTCATATGATGACTGCAATATTATAGATATAATTGTAAATTTGTGTAATAATGTAAAAAAATATTATAAAAAGTTAAAGGAAGAAAAACTTTTACCATGAATCCGATTGAGCAATATATCAACTTATTATATGGCCTACCAAATGAGGACGCTTCCCTAAAGAGTAATAAAACTAAGCATCGATTACTTCTCCATCAGTAAAGATGTTGCCTAAAAAACATGATAGGAAGTCATGTATTGTCAATGAGTAGTAGCCTTCCTCCCATACAAACTCAAAAATAGGCAATGTCCAATTTTGAAGCATTGATATGAGGTAGGCCACGTATTCTTCTCGCTTTTTCTTTTTAATCGCTTTAAATTTTCCTTTCAAATACTGCAAATAGATATAACACAATGTATTTAACAAAACAATTGTGAAAGCAATAAAAATGTGTAAACATTAAATATTATTGCATAAATGTAAACTTACTTTAATAGCGTTCAATCTCATAGTGTTAATTTGTTTTTCCCTTGCTC
Organism: Wurfbainia villosa; assembly: GCA_025175895.1. Lineage (NCBI taxonomy): Eukaryota > Viridiplantae > Streptophyta > Magnoliopsida > Zingiberales > Zingiberaceae > Wurfbainia > Wurfbainia villosa. The sequence continues at coordinate 12,114,429 of CM046005.1, forward strand.
CTATTTTATCAACCTCTTCATCAATCTCGTCGGAGACTAAAATTGGTGGAAGCTCTTCTTGCATATATTTTATTTTAAATTTCAGCTCCATAGACTTTATCCCCAGCTTACCCTCCGTAATATCTTTTTCTATCTTGGGCCTCTTCCTACCTAGGACCATTGCTAGCCATTTTCGATGTATCTTTAGGAGTGGACCTAAGGATATAATGCCTTCTATCATGTCCTCTCCTCATTACTTTGGTCGAAAGATCTTCAGGAATAGGATCTTCTGCATAGTGGCTAGTTGGATAATAAAA